>CAUYUJ010015700.1:89807-237307 GCA_963575745.1 Prorocentrum cordatum | reverse complement strand
GACGAGGTGCAGGAGGCCAAGACGCAGCTCAAGGTCAAACTTCTTCGCGAACGGCGCGACCTTCGACAGGCAGTCGTGCGGCGATGGAACCGCGACGGGCGCGGACCTCTTCGATGGTTTCTTTGTTCGGTTTTTGGGCATTGGTGATTTCTCTTACTCGATTCGTGATCTTCTCTATGGATGGCGCGTGGCTGTTCAGCTTTCTCGCGCCAGTCGGAATGTTGCCGCGCGCGTTGAGACGGCGCAGGGAGATCGACAAGTCTCAGTTCGGTCTCATGGAGGCTTGCGCTCAGCTGTGGGGAGATCGGCGCCGCGCAGAAGCTCGCCGGCTGGCGGCGCAGATAACTCGCAAGTGGCTTGCGCCCAAAAGACCACGACGTGGACGACCAGTTACCTTGGCTCGCGGCAGCGGTGGCGGAGGCAGGATTCTCACAGGCCGGGCGCGCACGTGGGTGGGGCGCTCGCAGGGTCACGGATGCGCAGTTGTTCATTCAGACCCAGCGTCCTCGGCTTCCCCCATCTGGTGAAGTTCGTCCTGAAACTGAACGTGGCTCGGCGCGTGCTATTCGGGCGCTGGGGAAGGCCGAGAACCGAAGGGCGTCTCCCGAGTGCGATCTCCCCGCGGAATTTTGGCGAATCGATCTTCCACCTCCGCGCGGTGTCATCGCCCGTCGCGGAATCGGATCGGAAACTTCTGCCGAACAGCTTCAGCGCATTTATGATGGCAGAGCTACGCAGCAGTGGCATCGTGATACATGTTTCGGGATGCCCGAGGACTTAGAAAGCGCGCGCTCGGTTCGCGGCAATGACTCGCGCAGCGGCGCATTTTATCAGGTTAACGTCAGCCATCAGACATCGTCCACCCACGTGCGTACCGTGTCCCTATGCGAAGGTGCCGTTGCTGCAGCGACAGCTATGATGCGACGGCTTCGAGCGGCAAAGACATGTCACTCACTCAGACTGCTCCCAATTTCGACGCGATCAATGACTGAGAGTGCGCGAAGTAGGGCGATGCCATCCTTCCCGCCAATTCCGAGAGCGACTTCAACTTGCTCAGAGATCGCATTGGCGGGCGCGTCGCCGAGTTCGACGCGATCGATGCGCGCGTCAACTTCCGCCGCGTCGATGGTGCGACGCAGGGCGGCTCGTTGGGCGTTTTTGACGGCGTCGCCGACTGCTGGACGTCCAGATTCGCGGGTGACGTCAGGCGCGTTCTCTGCGTGAGCGGCTCTGCTCGCATGCAGAACCGAGCTTCTTGATGCGTTGAGTCGTCTTTGGAACGTCTCTCGGAGATCGCTCGCGCGGAATGCGAGGCGAAACTCGAGGCCGCCGCTCTCTTCGCGGCGGCAAATTCGGGCGCCGCGCCGAGGCGCGCGCGCGCTGATCGCTGGGCGCCATGCCGAGTCCCAAGCGAGGCACGTTATTTTGGACCAGCGATCCACCGTCGAGTTGTTATTGGAGGCGAGCTCCAGCGACGAATTCAAACATGCAAGGATCAGCAGATGTTCCACAAGTTCTGTCTCAGTAGCGTCTGTGGTGAACTCAAGTTTTTTTTGTTGTCGCATGGTGCACGCGCCATGCTTGATGTCTTGCGTCTTGGGCCCCCCCGCCAGAGGGGCGATGGGGCCGAGCTCGAACGCGCTCTGATGCGGCATTGCCGCGAGCTCGCGATGGGCGCTGCGACCGAGGCCGCGGCCCTCGGCGACGGCGCCGAGAAGAAGACTAGCCTCGCGTCTGCTCGCGCGCTGCAGTCGCCCCGATTAGCGCCCGTCTCGTTGGAGCTCAGGTGTCATTGGCTGCGATGGTGCCGGGCAATGTTCGGCCCCCCTGGCAGAAAGCAGCAGCTCCTCCCCATCCTCCTGGCGTCGCGCTTGCCTGTTGAGCAGGGCCCCGCTGGTCCGCGCGAGGCGCGGCTCGTCCACCTTCCGCGCGAAGAGAATGATTGAGGATTTGGATCCATTGGCTGATCTTGAGGGGGGGCATCGTTGCGGAGAGACTCAACGGCGCCCCCCAGAGGTTCCTGGTTGATCAGAATCTGCTGGCGCACTTCCTGGAATTCGATGTTTCGGAGCTTCGGAGCACGTTTGTCACTGTCGCCGGCCCGCCGCCAGGTCTTCAGCCCCCCCCAGGTTCCTGGGGTTGAGCACCCCGATGAGCGAGCTCATCGGTGCTGTGCCATCTTAGCCGACGGGCAGGGGCGCGGGGGGGCTCCTGAGACCCTCGGAGCCCTTCGGGCACATCAATCCCGAGATAGGCGTCATAATGGTGATTTCCACGTTGAGCTTTTTATCCATGGCAGTGTGTGTCCACCGTGTTCCTCAGCGCTCAGTAGTCGAGATTCTGTGGCATCTCATGTGCGCCGAGCTCTCATACGTGATGTATGTCTTACCGATCATGCGACTGCACCACAACATGCGCAACATGAGGCTGCTATTGAATGCCCCTATGTGAGTAGACATTTAAGTCATTGGCCGCATATCGACTCCACGTTCGATCTCGCGTTCCAGGACCTCGCGATGCACGCCTGTCGGTAGCCAGATCAGCGCTCGAGATTATATTTACGTTGGCTGCCAGATTTGCGCACTTTCCTGCGCGCGCGTCTAAAGGGCATGCCGATGGATTTAAGTCTCGCCCCCTGCCCAACCACCGCCCAGCGTCAGTGGGGGGGGCCCTCGGCGAGGTTTTGAAGGATGCCGACAAGGACAGCCAGAAGGCGCTGACGGACATGATCGTTCTCGTGACGAAACTTGGACCTGGCAGCAGAGTATCGGGCTCGCGCCGCTTCGGACTTGGAGGCGCGCGTCTGCCCGCTGGCCGTCGACGCGATTCACGCCGGCCAGGAAGCTGGGCGGGCGCGCGCCCGGCTGGCGCCGAGGGTCGCGAAGGAGGGAAGGGGGGCGTGGCTGGGGCTCCCGCATGCGACGTTCTTCTGGGTGATCATGAACAAGGCCGAGATGCAGGCCGCGCAGGTCAGCGGCCAGGTGGAGACCTACTTCGACCGCTACTCGGCGCACTACAAGCAGATCTAGGGCACGAGCGGCGCCCAATTTTAATTTTGCTCTGCAGCGCGACGTCCCACGCTGCCGGGCGAAGGAGACGCGCGCTCGCGACTGCGCCAAGCTGGAGATCAAAGTGCAGTGCCAGACTTTGGCGTGGACGGCGTGGGGGCATGCGGGGGCGGCGCTCACCGACGGCGGCGGCGCGATGCAGCATGGCGTGGCGCGGTCGTCGGACATCGCTCGTCGGGCGCGGCAGGTCTCGGAGGAGCTGGGCGAGAGCCGCAGCCGCGAGGAGCGCTATCGCTGAGTTCGTCGCCCTCCGCAGGTCACCTCCGGCAGCTTCTGAGTGCAGCTGAGCGCCTTGAGAGAGCGGGGTCTGAGGCCTCCGCTTCGTTCTCTGCTGCGCCTGCTGTTTCTCCTCCTCCTCCTCCTCCCCCTCCTCCTCCTCCTCCCTCCCCCCCCCCTCTTCCCCCCCTCGGAGAGAGGTGGTTTTCGTGGGCAGGGTCGCTCGAGTCCGTCGGGCCGACTCGCGAAAATCTTGATAGCCCCTATCGATTCGTTCCAGTCGGCGCCGGGCGTCTCGACGAGGCGCCGCGGCGCCCGCAGCGCGCGCTGTGGCCGCGCAGTTCTCCCGGCCCCCCGCCCCCCCCTGGGCGTCCGGGGCGGGCAGGGTCCGGCCCCTGACGGAGGGGGTTCCCCGGGCCAGCGCTGGTGCGCGGGCCCGCGCTCGCGCGCTTGAATTCTGGCGCCGCTGGCTGCGCTGGGCTGTGGGGCTGGCAGCTGTCGCGGCCCGTGCTGGCTGCAGTGTGCCCGGCACGACCAGGCTCGACGAGGTGAGCCGGCGCGCCGAGCGGGGGCCCAGCATGGCACCTGTTCGGCGATTGCAAAGGGCGCCCACAGTATCCCAGGCACTGGTGGAGCCCGGAGCGGGCAAGCCCGCGCGCGCATGACAGCGCGAAGGTATTGGCCGGTGCTGGAGGCACAGGCTGAGGATACCCTGCGGACGCGCGGCTGGCATGCCGGCGGCGCGGGTGGTAGTTGAGCTGCAGTCTCCCAAGCACGCTCGACGGTCAGGCCGGCGGCTTGGGTTGGGCGCGCGGGTGTACTTGCACCGGCGGCGCCCGCCGCAGCCCCTCGTCATGGGCTCTTGCGCCTGGCGCTCTCGGCGCCGGCGGCGGCTCTGGCGGGTGTGCTGTCTCTCGCCGGCTTGGTCAGCGATGAGGTGTCCCTGGCCATCTTGCTGGAGGCGCCCTTCATCGGCTCGTGCGACTCCCACAGGTAGCCATGGAACGCGTCCGACTGCCAGCGCCCGAACCGGCGCGCCCGGGAGAGGTCCTCCGTCACGTGGTACATCCCAGTCGCCCCGCCGATCCTCAAGGAGCGGCTGCCGAGTTCTTCCCTGGAGAGCCTGGCGGCCAGCCCCGCGACGGTCAGGAAGTGCTGCACCTCGGCCCTGCGAATCGGAGTACCTGACTTCCGGCGGATAATGGGCAGCCGTTCCTCGGTGCCCTTTATCCGCTGGGGATGGTGAGCCTGGGGCCGCTCCATCGCCGCGATCGGGCAGAGCGACGTGCCGGCGCGGTAGTGGTTCCTCACCGTCCCGACGTTGAGCTGGTCCGTCTTGCTGCCCTTGATGTAGATCACCATCTCGTCGGCGTCCCGGAAGTTGGGCGCGCGCTTGCCGGCCCTAGGCCCACGTCCTCCCCGTGCAGCACGCGCTCGAAGGACCGCGAGCGCCCGTCCTGGAGGAGGTACCCCGAGGCCCGCAAGAGGAAGAAGAAAGCCGTCACGATCGCCGCCCAGATGACCACTGCGTCCTCCTCGGGGAGCATGGCCTCCTGCTGGAGGAAGCCGCGGAGCCACTCGAGCATAGCTGGGGTGACTGGTTTCTTCCGCTTAGTCTCGGGTCCTTGCCAGCGTTTGAGCCCCGCTAGGGTGCTCCAGAGCCGGCCCCTGTGGAGCAGGGGGTCTGAGTAGCCAGCCACCAGGTGAGCGTAGCGGACCGCGAAGAGCTTCTGCTTGATGGTCCCCTCCGTCCTCCCGACGACCCGAGCGAGAAGGACGGCGAAGTTGATGAACGCCTCCTCGTCGGCCAGGCGCTCCTCTCGGTCGCGCCCTGGGAGCCAAGGGCTAAGCCCCTGCGCCTGGCGCACAGCTACTCAGAGCCGCCATCCGCCCTCGTAGCCCGCTCTCGTGCCTTCGCTGAGTTTTTGCAGCGTGGCCTCCATCTTCTGCTGCGCGAGCCAGCTGGCGTAGCCCGCTCCGCCTGGCTCAGCTCGGCCGGCGGGGGCCAGCTCCTTCCCGGGGTTGTTGCTCTTCCTCGCGGTGCCCAGCGCCTGCGGCTTCGCCAGGTTGGCAGCCGGCGTCCCCTTGGCTCGCCGAGGGCTCTTCTTGCGCGGGCTCTTTGAGCGGGGCACCTGCTTGTCCAGCTTGACTGCTTCTGCTGCTGGGGCTTCGCGGGGTCCGATGATCGCGTCCTCGTCGATCTCCCGGAAGCGGATCGCCTGGGCGCGCCGGCGATTCTTGTGCATCTCGTCTGTGAGTGCGCCGCCGGCCCTTGCCTCGCCCTCCGCCATCTCCGCCGCCAACGCGAGCGTGGGCTGGTCCGGCGCCTGGGCCCAAGCCCGGAATCAGCGCTTGGTGGCCTTCCACGCGGCCTGCTCCTCTGGGTCATGGCATGCCCCGGCGCGCTGCGTGCTGGCACGGCTGTGGGCCTCTGCCACGGCGCCCAGGACCGCCTCGGCAGTCCTCGGTGGGATGGCCCTGGCTGCGCCTTTCAGGAGCTCGTCCTCCGTGGAGCCCTGGGCCTGCAGGCCGGTCCACTCGTCGTCGGCCCCCCCCCCTGTACCCTCCAGACTTCTTGGGGTGTCAAGGCTCGGACCGCGCCCTTGTCCCCCCCGGTGGCCAGGAGAAGCGTGGCGCCTGAGCCTTGGGGCCCCGTCCCGGGCCACCTGGCAGTGCCCGCGGGCCCCTCTTCGCTAAAGATCAGGTACTTCACCCCGTCCTTCTTGAGGTGGCCAACCGGCTTGAGGAGGAGAGGGTCGCTGGTGGACTGGATGCGGGGGTCCCACGACACCTCGCCTTGCTGGTCGAGCCAAAGATGATCCTTCCCTTTGTCCAGGAGTGGCTTGACGCCGGCAGCTCGTGAGCAGGCCGGCGGCATGTTAATGCTCGCCAGGCCTGCTCCCGTCCTCCGACGTCCGCCCGTGAGCACCTGCCTGGTCCGCGTGGTGGCATCCCCGTGGTGCGTGCAGATCACCTCGAACTTCTCGACCTTGTAACCCAGCTGCTTGAGCGCCTTCTAGAGTCTGGCCGTGTCCACGCCGTTCGGGGCGTCGACGATCACCACCTCGGGGCCATCGCTGGTCGCTGCAACGAGGAGCGCATCCATCTCTCGGCCCTTGGGGTCTAGGGACAGGGATGCCATGCGCCAGTCCGCCTTCTGATTCTCCCCCGGCTCTGACCCGCCAAGGCGTTTGAGGGCCTTCACGTAGGGGTCGAGGAGGCTCCCTACCCCCCTACCCACCTTCCCGTGGAGTGGGAGGGGCTTCGGCGGCCCATGTCCCTTCTGGAGCGCTCGGTGCCGCAGGGCGGACTCGGCCACTGGGCCCGTCTCCCCTGGGAGGCGGAGGAGGCGTTCCTTGGCGTCCTCCAGGATCTGGCCCCAAGCCGCTGGGGGCTCGAGGCGCTCCCGTCCCTCGGTGGCCAGCGTGTCGTGAACCTTCTTGACCTCCTCGCGGGTGAGCCAGTCGGCCACCTTGTTATGGTAGGTCCGAACGAAGAAGAAAGTGATGCGGCACCTGTGCATGGCTTCAATCCGCTCCACTAGGCGAATCAGGTGACGTGCGAGGGTGTTCTTGGGGCTTCGCTTGGTGAGCCACGCTTTCACGTTCTGATTGTCCGTGACGTAGAAGACCAGCTCACCTTCCCACTTGGGGCCCTGTCTCGTAGCCAGCGCGACCACTGCCAACAGCTCGACCACCGCGATGATCCAGTCCTCCTCGCTGCTCTCCCCCCAAACCGCCTGGCTCAAGGCCTCGAGCAGGGGCTTGGCGTCCGTGGCCATGTACTCCGGCGTGGGTGGAGCTCCTTCTGCGGTTGCACGACCCCAGTCGATGGCGCCGATCGACGAAGTGGTGGCGTCGCCACCTGTCCATCTCGTAGCGCGTGCTGTCCCCGGCAACGCAAGGCGCTCACGTACCGAGAGCGCCTGCGTGAAGCTCGCCTGGAAGGTCGTGCACCAAGCCTCGGGGGCGTCAAAGAGCATCCTCAGGAAGCTCACGGAGGCGTCCCATTCTTCCCAGGCGAGTTCGACCTCTTCGGGGGTGCCCTTTGGCTCTGCCCAGCTCGTACCGCTGCTCAAGAGCCCGTCCAGGGCTGGTAGCTCAGGGCGGAGCGCGGGCTGCGCGGACGCCCAGAACTGGGCGCAGCCTCGCAGACTCGCAGCTCCTGGGCGACCTTCAGTGGTACCCGCCGTGAGCCTCTGAGCTCTGGGAGGGCGAGCAGGGACTGGGCCTTGATGCACTTGGGCTCTGGGAGCCTGACCAAGTTCATGTGGAGGCCCCAGATCAGCTGCTCGGCGGCGAACTCCCCCTCCACATCCAGCTTCTCCTCGTTGACCGCGTCCGGGCCCCAGACCCTCTTCATGGCCCCGTCGAGCTCCTCGGCCGAGAGCCAGGGCCTGAGGCCCACCAGTGGTTCGAGGACAACGCCGTCGTCCATCAGCCACTTGGAGGCGTACTTGACGGTGTCGTTGACCTTAGGCTCCGGCGGCTTCCTCCTCTCGTGCTCGTTCTTGGCCGCCCAGGCGAACGCCATGTGCTCCCCTGGGCTGCCGGCCCAGCCGGAGACCAGCACGCCGTGGATGAGGATCGCGCGCCCGGGCACCCCACCTTCTTTGCCTGGAAGCGTCGTCCCGAACTCGGGTACCGCGGCCGGCTCCAGGTGATGCCACTTGAAGGCCCTGGCCACGTCCCTCTTCGCGACCACCTGCTGGGCGCCTGGGTGCCTTGCCTCCCACCGCAGGCTGCGTCGAGCAAGCCCTCGGTGGAGGGGCTGCTTGGCTGGCGGGTGCTGCTCCTTCGGGGAGAAGGCGTTGGCTGCGCGCACGTCGTGGATCGGCCGGCCCTCCTTCGAGATGGCCCAGTCTGGCAGCATCTTGGGGGCCCTCCCGCTGGGAGACTCGACCAGGGCCGAGGCGGCGAGCACGTCCTCGACCTCGTCAGAGGCCCAGAGGACCACGCCATAGCGGCTGTCCTTCCAGGCCTTTTCGAACATCTCCAAGGCGTGGTCCACCGCCGACGAGTGCGACTTGGCCTGCGTGCGTGCCCGCTCTTCCGTGCGCCTCACCGGGACTCCTGGTGGCCATCGCTCGGAGATAGGCGGCGTGATGGGGGTCTAAGGACCTCCGCGCGTCCTCCTCGAGCACGCCGCCCAGCGGGTTGCCATGGATCTCCTCGCGCGCTCGCTTCAGCAGCGCTGCGGCCTTCTCCACGCTGCCGGCGAGCCGGAGAAGAGAATTGCCCCGCCGCACCACTTCGGGGACCCTCTCTGGCTGGAAGTCTGGGTGGTTGGCGTACCACCTGACATAGGCGCGCGCCTCCTCCTGCTCCTTCTCCTCGCCAGTCGTCGCAGGTATCCCCTCCAGCGGGGGGCCTCCGCAGCGGCCTCCTCCGCGCGGGGGGGCTGGCCAGGGCGGCGGCATCATTGGCGGCGTGCCCGGTGGTCGGCAGATCTTCTGGCCGGGGAGGAGTGGGCGCCATCCCCTCGGCCTCAGCAACGGCTGGACCGCGCGGGGCTGAGGCGCGGGTGGTCCAGCTGGCTCTTCCTGGCGAGGCTTGGGCTGCGGGGGGTGCCCCTTGGAGGTGGCTCGCAGGTGGGCGCCCAGCGATCCCGGCCTGGGCCCGGGTGCGGGCGCCTCCTCCGGCGCCCCCGTGCTGCCGGCGTCTGCCCTTCCAGGGGGTGGGCCTCCGCTGGAGGTTCCTGACCTACCTGCGGCCCGCCGAGCTGCTTCCACAACCGTCTCCGCCGAGCGGCTCCGCCTCACAGGTGCGGCCATCTGAGGAATTGCTCTAGCGGGCTTGCCCTGTGGGGGGCTGGCCAGGCCAGGGGGGGCCTCGAGAGCCTCGGGAAGTGGCGGTGCGCCGGGCGATGGCTCGGGGTCGGCCGCCGGGGCCGGGCCCCCGCTGCCGCTCGCGCCAGGAGAGCTCCGGAAGGGCTTCTCCTTCCCTCGCTCGGCTGTGGCCGCTCTTCCTGGCCAGAGGCTCAGGGGGTCTGAGTCTTCTGGGATGGGCGGGGCTGGTCCTGTCCGCGCCCCTGCGTGCGGCTCCTCCACGGCTTCGCTCTCCGAGCTCTCGACGAGGGCTGCGTCGTCGCTCGGGGGGTCCTTCTCCGCCTTCACGTACACGGCCCCCTGGCGATTCTTCGCAGGGGTATCGTCCAGCTCTCCTGCCCTCGCCATCTTGCGGGTCAGCTTCTCGAGGATGTCAACGTACTCGCCCGCTACCTCTCCCTGCTCCTCGTAGGGGGTGCCGGTCCAGCTCCGCGGCAGGTCCTCGAACATGGAGCGGATGCCCTCGATCAAGAGCTCGCGGGCTTTCCTCCTCCGCTCT
Organism: Prorocentrum cordatum; assembly: GCA_963575745.1. Taxonomy (NCBI): domain Eukaryota; class Dinophyceae; order Prorocentrales; family Prorocentraceae; genus Prorocentrum; species Prorocentrum cordatum. The sequence goes on along the minus strand of CAUYUJ010015700.1, from coordinate 227,697 downwards.
GGTCCTGTGGGATCGCTGGCCGGGACCCCGCGCAAGTTGTTCAGGATGCGCTCCGCATCGTGGCGCTTGTTCTCCCCGTCCAGGATGGCTGAGGGGAGGGGGGTCTCGTCTTCCCAGGCCGGGTCGAGCGGAGTGGTCGCGCTCTGTCCGCTGGGAGGCTCGGAGCTGGCACGGCGGGGATGCCTGGCTGGCGTCTGCCCACCGTCGCGCTCGCCGGCATCCCTCGCTCGGCGAGCTCGCCGGCGCTCCTTCGCCTCTGCCAGCTGTATCTGCAGCTCCCTGATGCGCTTCTCCTCCTCCTCCAGGACGCCCACCTCGGCCGCTCTTGCGGCCTCGAGCTTCCTCCTTATACTTTCCAGCTTCATGCTGTCTGCCGAGCTGCCGCCGCTGCTGGATCCTCCGGCGGGGGCCTCACGGCTCTGCCTCTGGAGGGCCTGAGCGGCCGCCAGCGGGAAACGCTTCCCCTCGGCTCGCCTCCTCCAGGCGACTGCGAGCTCCGGGCTGCCAAAGCCTTGGGAGCTGGCTCGGTCCGCGATCCTCAGCGTGACGCTGCGGTGGGAGGTGGGGGCGTCGTCGTCCTGACGCCAAGGCGCCTCCTCGCGCTCCTCGCCCTCGGATCTCTTGGCCCAGCGTGGCGCCCAGCTGGCCCAGTTCTCGATCTCCTCGTGCCCGACCCAAAGGAAGAGGCGTTCTACTGATTCGACCTGATCGTCGTCTGCCAGTGGTGGTCCCTCTGCCCCTGCGGTGTCCCCCTCATCAGCGTAGACGAACAGGTGGAGCTCCTCGGGGCTGAGGGCGTCGTCGCGCAGCCACCTGCAGGTCTGGGGGACGCCCTTGAGCTCGTGGGTGTACAGGGGGGCCCCGGGGATCTGCATCCACCGGTCCCCTCGCTGCGGAAGGAGGACTTTGACTGGCTCGTCCTCCTGCTGCTCGGCCTGTCTGGACTTCTTGACTCTCCTGGGCGGCTCCTTCGCCTCCTCTTCTTCCTCTTCTTCGCCTTCTTCTCCCCCAGGTTCGTCATCTCCACCGTCTCCTCCAGGGCCTGGTGGGGGTGCTCCTCGGTCGGGGTCCCTTATCCTCGCTTTGTTGCGCTTCCATCCTCCTCTCTTCTTGCCTCTGTTCGCGCACTGCCGCCCGCTGAGCGCTGCTGGGTAGTCCTCCCCCCCCTTTTTCTCCATGGCCAGCACGGCGTGGAGGCGAAAAAGAGGGGGGGGTCCGCCAGGTGACCACTGTCACCAGCCTCCGCCGCCATCTTGTCCCCAGCCCGAGTCGCGACGATGGGCTCAAGCTTCCTCGGGAGCTTTGCGGGGGGGGGTTCCCGCCCCCGCGGCCTTGATGACCTCTGCTCAGGCAGCGCTTTGCTTCGTCGGGTACTGGCCGGCGTAGCGTGCGCGTCGGAGTCCGCGCTGGCCGACCTGGAAACCGAGGGCGCCCAACTCTCCTCGGAGGTCTTTTGCCAAGGGCGGGGCCCCGCTGGGGACTCGCCCTCCTCCCCGCAGGTGCGGGGGGGATCGGTGCGCGATCTTGGCCGCGAAGTTGTTGGCCTGGTCGTGCCCGTAGTAGAGAGCCACTGCGCCCTCTGGGAGGTCCTCAAAGGCCTTCCCGGTGCTCGGCTCAACGCGGCCCCAATGGAAGTTCGCGGGCCCGAGCTTGTCAATGAGGTTGTTCAGGGGGCGCAGCAGTTCGGGTCCGAGCTGCGGGGCCTCCAAGGTCTTGGCGTCCGCGGCGAGGCCTTGGGCGTGCGCGCCCGCCAGGGCCAGCCGATTGGTCAGGCTCAGGATGTCCTTCTGCTCGGCAGAGCTGAGGGTGATCTCGGAGGTGTTGTAGTGATCGATCTGGGTCTTGGTCAGGTCGTAGGGGAGGGGGCCTTCGAGTGCGACGTGCTCGTGCCGGTTGGTACGACGTCTCGCCGAGGTAAATGTCCAGGGGTAAAGACCTTTCGAGACCATCCAAGACGTGAGCTTGCGGTGCCTCTTCGTGGGCTCCTCTGGGGGCCCGCGGCCCCATTCGCACATAGCGACCGAGATGATCCTGGCCCCTGCGCGCTTCTGCAATTCCATGATCCTGGCCCGATCCCAGATCTTCGGGTAGCGTCCATCGCTGGCCGTGTTCTCGAGCATCCACTCCCGGCCGTTGGCGTCGAGGCGCTCGCAGAGGTCGGCGGCGAAGTCCGTCATGATATTGCTCTCGATCTCCGCCTGGTTGCTCCCGTCACCGTCTGGGTGCTCGAAGGTGCGAGTCCCGCCGTTCTCGAGGCACCAGGCCGAGTGGGTCGTGCACGGTGGGGCCAGCTGGTAGATGTTCTCCTCGTCGGGCCCGGGGGCTGCTCCTGCGTCGAAAAGGAGTCGTTCCCGCACCTGTGGATCGAGGATGTTGTGCTCGTCCTGTGGTCCGGCTTGAGCCAGGGGGTTTTTAAAGTACTCTACGGACTCTCTACGGGCGGGGCCGTCTGGGGCCCAGCGTCGCGCATGGCCTTCGTCCAGTTCTCGGTGCCGGCGAAGATCTCTCGGGCGCGGATGCCCCAGGCGAAAGCCGGCCGGCGCAGGAGAGGCGCGAGGTTGGAGAAGTCCTCATCCTCGGGCTCCTGGTTCCCGACGGCGCCCTCGCGCGTCGGGAGCTGCGCCTGCTGCATGCTTTTGCAGTGCATGCAGGGGGGTGGCCGGCTCGGTATCACTGGCCCTGCAACCTCTTCTGCTTCCAGATACAGCTCCCAACCCACTGTGAGCAGCTCCCTGACGGGCTTCCCGGCGAGCGCCCAGGTCTTGAGGATCTCTCCGAAAGCCCGGCCCCGCAGGTTGGCTCCCTGACTGGTGGCGTTCGGCGGCCGAATGACCCTCATGTGGCCTCGGTGGATCATGACGTGGATCTCCTTCTCGCTGGCCTGAGTCGGCAGGGCGGAGTCTATCTCGAGCTGGTTCCAGTGGTTGATTCTCCAGACCCTGACTGTGGTCTTGCTGAGGGCCTTCAGCGGGAAGACGGCGATGCACCTGAAGTCTTTGTCGTGGTGAGGGTACTGGACGTCGTGGCAATGCATCCTGAGCTCAGCTTCACGTGGGGAGACGAAGGGTGGTGCGTCTCCCAGCGCGGCGGAGGCGGCCGTGGCGCTGTCCCAGAGCTCTCGGCAGAGCTGAGCAGCCAGGGCCTTAGCGGCCGGCGCGTCAGGCTCCTTGTCGTCCCACAGCAGCGCCGCCGCGATGTGGAGGACCAGGCGCTGCCTGAGCTCTGCGTCCCCTCCCTTGAGGCCCAGTCAGGTGCGCATCTCCCCGTCGAGATGGAGCTCGTCCTGGAAATCGAGGTAGTCCGACTCCTGGTCGTGCACGGTGAGCTTTCCACGTCCTACCCCGGCTTTATCGTCCCAGGTGGCGCTGCCCATGCTGAGATCCTGTGTGCTGCTCCGCCCGGCCTTCGACCCGATCCTGTCGAGGGCTCGCCCTGCTTCCTCGGCGAGGGTTGGCCCCCCATATCGCGGGTTGCCTCCAACAAGATCTCCTCCAGGCTCAGCTTGCTGTCCTCAGAGTGAGCATGCGTGAGCCTGGCCAGGACGTGGGAGTGCAGGTAGTCACTGATGTCCCCCAGGGCTGCCAGGGTTCCATCTTCCAGGATCTTCTCGATGATCCTCCGCCTCTCGACGGCGGCAGGGTGGGTCGTCTCTCCGGTGCCCTCCACCGCTGGGTCCTGGGCGTGCGCGTCCAGCAGCCAGTCCTCCTCGGGGCCCTGAACTGCTTGCCTGAACTCCTCCTCGAGGGCGGTGGTTTGGATGTCGTCGAAAGCGGCAGGGGGTGCCCACGCCGCCGGCGGGCCTCCCGCTCGGCTGCCCCCCGAGGCTGCCCCTGACGCCTCTCCAGCGCTCCCTCCAGCTCGTTTGCTGTCTGCCTCGGCTTTGGCTTGCGCCCGGAGCTGTGCGACCCGCCCATCGACCGAGGCGGGATCAACCTTCGCCCCAGATCGTAGGCCACCGCGCCTGATGAGCTGCGCCTGCGCCGTCCAGTCGAGGCTGCCAAGCCCTTTGATGGCCTCGTGCGAGTGTGCGCAGGTCCCCGCAGCTTTCGGGCAACCGGCCCAGGTGCAAGCGTCCCAGCAGATGACCTTCCCAGTATTGTCGCGGGGGGCGTGCTTGACGGACCGGCCGATCTCGCTGGAGGTCAACGCCTTGCCCGCTGGATAGGCCCGAGCTGCGGGCCGCTTCTTGGCCGCGGCCTTCTTGGCGGCGACTCCTGCCTTCCCGGCGCCCAGCCCAGAGGTAGTCGGCGTCTCCTGGTCGGCTGAAGTCTGCTCTTCAGCCGTCCCGGCCTTGGGGGTCTTCGGGGGTCCGGCGTGCAGGTTCTGGTTCAGGAACCTCTGAAGTCGCCGAGCCTGGCGAGGAACGCACGCCACCTGGTAGTAGCCGTCCGGCGCGTCGAGGTCGTACACAGTCGGGAACGTCAACCAAGCGCTCCCAGTCGGTCTTGTGGGGGCGAGAGCGACAGTCTTGATGTCCTCCCTGCGCGGGCTGGTGAGGCCCAGGATTCGACGCACCTCTCTCCGCTTCTCCCGAAGCTGCCCACGCCAAGTCGCGGCAAGCTCCCCCCAAAGACTGTGCACGTAGTCGGCGGGGAAGGCCACGTCATCCTCCTCATAGGCCAGGCGCAGGGTCTCCAAGGCCCGACGCCTCTCAGGCTCGTGCATGCGCCCGTAGACCAGACCGAAAACGGCAATGGCGTTCTCGGCTTGCCTCACCCACTGAGAGAAGACGACCGGGTGCCGCGGGCGCGGCTCGAGTTTGCACGATGTGGGCATGGTGTAGGCGCCAGACACCTCCGCCTTGCAGTTCGGGAAGTCTGCCACGGAGACCGACCACTCGGCCAGGTTTTTGTGGTCTCGACCTCCCCAGCAGAAGGCCGCGATGCCGTGCGCCATCCTGTTGGTCACCGTGGTGGGCCAGTTCACCGCCTGCATCGCGTGCTTGGCGTGCTCGCAGGCACGCTTGAGCGCGTGGAATAGCTCCCGACCGGCGAGCGCACCGCAGACCTCCACGTCGAGGGTGTCGCAACCTCGGGCCAGGTATACGTCCAACTCCTCGGCCCGCCCGATTGCGCCGAGGGTCCCACGCTGAGCGACCTTTTCCTCCTCACCAGATCTGCGCAGGCTATCCACCGCCTGCAGCAATCTCATGTTGTCCAGGTGCTGCTGCTCCTGACCGTTCTGGAGGACCTGCGCGTAGGCGGTGATGGCGGCCGAAGGGTCGCTCTCTCCAGCCCCCGCAGCGTACCTCCGATCAGGTTGGTCTGGGGGCTTGACCAGCCCTCCCTGCCCGTAGGCACTTCTGTTGGTGAACATCTGCCCGAGGTTCGGGACGAGGCCTGGCATCAGACCTGGAGGTGTGAGGCGCGAGGCTCCAGGTACTCGCACGCCAGGTGGGGTGGCCGGCGGCGGTCGGGGTGGAGCGCTCGCGGCTGGGTCCAGCCCGGGGTGAGCCGCGGGCTGGCTTCGCTCTTGGCTGGTGTCGGGGCGGCGCTCGGCGTCGAGCTTCAGGAGGCTGCTGGCGAGCTGTGGACTCACGTTCTCGTCCCGCTCGGCCCGAACGCGTTCCAGCATTCGCTCCCATCGGTCGACATGGGTCTGATGCCTGACCCGCTCGTCAGCTCCGCTGTTGCGCACGAGGCGCTGGGTGTACTTGATGAGGTGCCCCAGGACGACGGTGATGTCCTCGTCGTACCAGGCCGCGACTCTCTGCAGCGCGGAGTTGTGTTGAGATCAAATGGAGCTCGATTGCGGTGGGACTTCAAGCAGCAGCTACGATCCGTGATCTCAAGATCCCTGGGCACTTGGAACATATGATCTGGTGTGGCCAGATTAGTACGAAGGAGGAGCGTGGCCCAGCAAAATTGTTCAAGACCGTTTCAGAAGCACTGGAAAGGGCAATGGGAGATCGCACGGACAGTTACGTGGTTTGTTCTCGGACTCGAAAATTTTTCGTCTTGGACCGTCAGATAGGTGCTATCAAGGATGGGGAATTCCAGTGGCACGAGTCTCTCAAGGAGATCCCCGACGAAGCGCTCCGCAAGACGCTCAAAGACACCATCGACGAGGCACTTTCTCTCTGAGATGCTTACGTGAGGGGTCTCGTTTGTGCACTCAATGTGCAGGGCAAGTGGGCCGACGAGACTCAAATGCAAGCCAACCTAGATTTGCTCGAGCTGAAGTGCTGGGGCTTAATTTGTATCTTAGAGGCGGATTTCAAGGGCTGTCTTCAAAACGATGGGCTACTACGCCCTGTTTTCAATGGCCACGCTTACTACCGCCATCACTCTGGCCCCGGGTGTAGGGCCATGGGCGTGCTTGTGCACAAATCTCTGAGAAAACGTGTGAAAGACATTGTCTGCGATTGGAGATCTATCCGTGTTGATCTTCGTCCCGACTGTCTCGATGGATGCCACCATCATGCCAGATCCTTTCTCTTCTCTCATCTTGCCCACGATTTTTTCCATGATTCTCTAAACTGTGCCATCCAACTCGGTCGATCCCGCCCCGTGGGGTCTACTCTTTCTTGGTTGGGGGACATGAATGCCGATCAAGGTAACGGAGATCAGAAATTCCGATCGTTCTGCGAAGCTTGTTCATACCTCGATCTCCGTTGGTGCCCTCTCAGGTTCCAAGAGACTTCCATGCAATTCACTAGGAAGCCTGATGGTGAGCAGGCGCTCTCTCAAGCCAACAGCACGATCGATCACATAGCTCTCGCCAGGAGTGATCTCTCTTTTGATTGTTTCGCCCGCTGGGCGGGCGTCCCAGGGGACCATGCCCTTGTTGGCTGTGATGTGCTGGCCTTTCACCAGCAGGTGCGTAAGAGAAGACCTCTCTTGTGGACTCCTACAAACATTTTGGAGGTTAGGAAGATCGCCCAGGGTCTGTTTCCCGAATCAGCGGAACTTATTCGTCTAAATGACGAAGAACAGCCCGATTCATGTGCGGTCAGGTATCATGATCCAAGGGACCTCACCCTCTCCTTTGATTTCTGGGAAAACATGTTGGGCCAGGTTTATGAAGCGACTCAGGCTCTCCCAAGGAGTTTTAGGAGATTTGCCGAAGAGCCATTTTGGGTCAAGAGTCTCAGGACACGGTTCAACTCCGAACTTAACGAAGCCACGAGGGTCTCCTTGGGTCAGCTCCTCTTGAAAGCTCTCAAGATAACTAAACTTCAACGCGATTTGGCTCAGGTTGCGCTCAACGCCTCTCAAGAAAAACGGGTCTGGGCCTCCCGCAAGACCCTCCTACCCATATTGGGTTTCTGTGTAGATCAAGTCAAGATTTTTGAAGTGGACCGCTGTACCACACTGGTGGCGGAAGAATACAGCGAGAGGTGGGGACTCTCAGAATCGGAGCGGCAAGAGGACATCGCCTGGCTTCGCTCTTTGGGTTTCTTCAACTTCTACAACGACCCCATCATTCCCTCCCTGCTGGAAGACGCGCTGGACAACATCAAGGCACCCCGTAAGATCGACACAGAGTTCGCCTGTACGGCGGTAGTAAAAGCTTCGGGATGGTCCCAAAGGCTCACGGGGTGTATACAGGCCTGCTTAGGCGATCCCGAATTTTGGAACGACGTCACATTCGGGGGCCACTTGGGTAACAAGATCAAGGGTTTTGGAACCCCTTCTCAAACTAGAGTTGTCATTCCTCAGCCTGCAATTGCCAAGATTGGGCACGCATATGTGGCAAGGGCCATTCTGCCAGTTCTGGATTCATACACTGATTCTAAAGGTCTCAAAGGTCTTATTTTTGGGCTCAGCAAAGGTGGACAATTACAGGAACTTCACACCAGTGTCTATCACATTTTAGAATATGGCCGAGATCATTTTAACAAAGGAATGGTTGGGATTACTGACATCAAAGCTCACCACGATCAGATTCGTTATGGATTAGTCCTGCGGAGTCTATTGGGACGGGGGGTCCCTCTTTTCTTAGCAGTGGGCTGCGTCAGGTTGCATAGGAACCCTCGAGTCTCCATCTCCCTTTTGGACTCAAACACTGGGATTATCCAGAGAGACCGTGGGCTGATGCAGGGAGCTGGGACGGCATGCATACTGGCGCGCGTTTCCGTAGAAGATTGTTTCGCCTCCACCCTGGAGAAAATTACCCATTCTTCTTTGGGAATCTCTATCCGTTGCGAGCAGTTGGGCTTCGATTTCAGGATTGCCCTTCTCAGCTGGTCAGACAATATCTTCGTGGTGGCGTCCTCGGAACAAGACCTTGCAACTCTGACTGCACTGGTAGAGTCGGAGCTCTGGAATGAACATCGGCTCAAACTCAAAGACGATCGGGAAATCCTTCCGGCCTACCCCTACTTCTTTCAAGGATACAAGTGGTCCGATCCCTTTGGGAAAACTTGGTCTGTTGTACCGGAGGCCAAGGTGCTGGGTCCAATTCTCTCTGCCACTGGATCCTGTCACGAAGATGTCAAGCAGGGTATATCACAGATCAACAAAGCCTTTTGGGCTAACAGTAGGTTCTTGATCAACGAGCAGATCCCCATGTTTAAACGTCTCTCAAAACTTAAATGTATGGCGGGGGGGATTATCCGCTCCAGAGGTGCTGCCTGGGTCCCTTGTAAGACGACGGCGGATTTGATTACCAAGGCTCAAAATCAATGTATCAGGATCATGTTGAAACTCAAAAGGCTCCCGGGGGAATCTCCCGAACAGTTCAGTTTACGCAGAAATCGCAAAACCAAGGGATTCAAAGATGTTTCATGGGCTATTTTCCATTTGGATTCAGCTATTAGTTGGGTTTCACACATGCAAAGACATCCAGAAGATTTTTCGTCGAGGCTGTTTCAATATTGCAAGCATTGGGTTATTCAGAATCGCTCCTTTGACAACTTTGGGGGCAGCCGTACCCACTCACGCTCGCATAGGGGACATGTTTTCAGGTATGACAAGGATGCCTGGACCACCTTATTCTCTCCTCAGGGCTCCCGGGACAAAAAGTTTCGTTTGGGTCTTGCTCAAGAAATGCTTGATTGGGTTCGGCAACCGCTTCACCTTCGCCTTCAGTAGCCATCGGCTTCGTCTGGCGTGACCCAGACTCACATTTGCTACCGTACTGCGCCCAGCGGGGCTACCTTTATTTTCACCACGGACACCTGTTACTCTCAGGATCTGGATTTGGTTGGGAATCAGATTCAGCCGACAATCCCCCTTTTCTTTGGATTCGATCGCCACGCCTTAGATCGTTGGGCTCGGAAGCGTCTGGATAAGATGGAGCCGAAGCCCGTGCTTACCACGAATGAGAAGAAAGTCAAGCTGCAGAAGAAGCTCGAACAGAAAAAGGAGGACCAAGCAAGGACGGTCGAGTTCAAGAATCAGGGCCTCAAGGCCAAAGCATCGTCAGGTGCTGACCCTCGCGAATCCAGGGTACTCCCTACTCCGCCTCCAGCACCTGTGCACAGGGGAGACTCTTTGTCTCGGAGCCGATCACCGATTGCCAGGAAGATGCAGTTCTCAGGTGGGTTCAAGAAACAATTGCAGGGTGGTGAGTCGGGGTCCAAGCCAGAGCCGGATGAGGCCTTGCCAAAGACGCAGGACTACCGAGAGGAAGTACCTGTCAGACCCTCCCCACCGTCTTCGGGGGGCTCAGACTCCAGGAGCTCTACCTCTGGATCTGAAGCGGAGGTCGACTCGCCTGACCGAAGGTCGCAGCCTGCTCCCAAAAGCTGGGAACAGGACAAGAAGCCCTGGATCAGCAAGTTGGGCCCACCAGTGCTGAAGTCTCAGTTGGAATACGATCACTCAGGCTGCCCAATTTTCGCTCCGAAGGGCGGCACAGACCACACGAGCTCAAGGCGTTACATTATGGCTTTCGTCCCTCAGCTCACAGGTTTGAACACCTTCAAGGCCAAGGTCGGGGAACACTTCCAAATCATCACAGTTCGTGAGCTGACGCCTTTCATCATTGACAATCAAGGTCCCTTGGTTTCAGACAGTATTCCAGTCTTGGGAGAGCACGGATGTCTCACTACCAGGGACGTCACGAAGATTCTTTGGCACTTTGGGCTCAACACATTTCGTTTCAAGGACATTCATTTGTTCAATGCGCGGTTTTACACCAAGGAGGCCTTCATTGGCCCAGAGGTCTGCCCTAAGAAGGAGAGGCTCCACGACAAATCGCAGATCTTTGCTGGCAGCTGCATTGTGGCCCTCCTCTTCATTAAGGATATGTTTGAAGATGTGGGAGATCTTATCACGGTGGAGTCTGGGAATAACGGAGCCAATGTAAGGTGCCATCTGCTATGCAAACCTCGTTTCCTGATGTGATCGAGGCAGTTCAGAAGATACGGCCCAAGTGTTTCAGTCCTTTGGGCCCTCAGCTCACTTCTTGGTTCAATCTGGGAACAATCTGGGATTACAAGGGCTTTCAGTGGGCCCCTAGGTCATTTCTCTGGGGCTGGGATTACATTCTGCTCTCCTCAATTCGTCTGTCAGGGCCAAAGTAGTGGGGTCGATTCTTGCTCTTTGCCCACAGCCTCGATGTGACAAGTCTCAACTTGGGATTGCTTTGCGCTTAGTTTGGTCCTTCACTTCAGTTCAAAACGGGCTTGGATGGGATTGTTAATTTCATCACTTTTGCCAGGATGATGACTTTCGGTTCAATCTGGGAATTCATGGGATTACAAGTGCTTCATTCCATTGGGCCTTCAGGTCACTTCTCATGAGCTGGGATTGCATCATGTTCTTCTCAATTCGGTTGTCGGGGCCAAGTGGGGTTGTTTCTCGCTCTTTGCCCAAGGCCTCGAAGTGACAAGTTCCTACTCGGGGTCGTTTGGCGCTTAGTTTGCTTCTTCACCTCAGTACAAATGGGTTTGGCCTGGGATTGTTAATCTCACTTCGTTGGCCAGGACGATGACTGCCGTCCGATCCCTGATAAAGTGTATCTCTCATCCCTGTCTCACCATCTAATGGATCCACATCTGTCGGTTGTCTTGGTGTCCTGGTGCTTTTCTGTAGTCATTTTGGTTCAATCCGCTTACCTCGTTCTGCTTCAACCCCTTCTCAAGTTACCTGGGAACACACTCTCATGCTTGCCCCTCAGAGGGTCGTCAGGCCATGGAATTCAAAGTCCCTCCAGTGTTGTGTCTTCGAGGCATGGGCATCCGCCTGCCCACGTGCACTGGCAATTGAAAGTTCCGAGATCGTTCCTGTAAATTCAGGTTCATACAACCCACGGAAATGCGTCACACCCCACATGTATGAGAAGGGGCGCGAATTCGAGATACCTCTCAGGCAGCTATGGAATCTCTTTGAGGAATTCTTCTCAAGTGAGGCATGCAAGAACCTTATTGGGATCGTGGGAATCGCAGTGCGCTCTATGTCTTTTGTACAGATCAAGACAATGTCATACAAAGGCGCAGTGTTCTACGACAATCGCTGGTCGGACCCTGGGAATTTCATTTACACGGTCTGGTGGAATATTTGGGGTCAAATGGCCAGGTATCTTCAAAGACGACAACCTACCAGGGCCTCGTGCAAACCCATGGAGGAGCTTCGCTCAGTCGCTGGTCGTGTCACCGATGTACAGAGGATGGTTCGCGAGCGGTGGAATAGGGAACCCGACACTTCTCGATGGCTAGAGCTTATTGGAGATTTGATGGAGCTTGGGTTGGGAGCGGGGTATGTTGACCCAGATCGGTTCTGGAACATAATTCAGGGGATATCTCCCATCATCTGCTCCATTCGGTCAATTTTGACGTTTGTCGATCAACATGGGTCTTTTGCTAGGACCGGGAAAGACCGTCGCCTTTTTCGTGGCCCATGTGCACCCCACACTCGGAAGTTTGCCGTGGCAATGTTCCACGGAATGCAAGTGCACAAATTTAATGTTACGGAATCTTCAGAGGTCTGGGTATCCTACCTAATTGCGGCCTCAGAGAACAGGCTCCAATACTAGTGGAGCCGGGGCATCTGACGCCTCACGGAATTTGCATTTGGGTCTGAATCGAGACCCCTTTGGGATCTCCTCTCTTCCTTTGCCTACCACCTAGTGGATTGGCTGACACCAGGAGATGTCACTTGTGCGATTCTATCTGGGACCCGCTCGATCCTTCGATCTTAGGGATACCGTGGCTTCGCAACAATCCATCCTTCCTCAGGATGCCTCTGGGTCTTGGGGCCTCGGCGTCTGTTTTCCTCCCTTGGGCTTGGGGGGATGGGCCCCTTCCCTCCCCATGCCTCCTGTCGGCTCCTGCAGTCTCGGGCTCAAGCTTTCGGTATGCTACATCCCACGGCTTCGGATCCTTACGTTATCTTTCAGGGGAAGCTTTGCAGGTCTAAACGCAAAGTCTGCTTCCTGTCTAAACGAGATCTTGAGGCACTTTCACACTGCTCCCCGCTACTATTCCAAAGGGTGGTCAAGTTGCCGGCTCGGTTTCTTATACCGTCGGGCCTTGGTGGTCCTCATTTCACATATGACTGGTGCAAAATCCCGTTCTTCAAAGCTTGTCGGGACAGCGGCTATCATGGTCTGTATGTCAACGTTCGGGGTCCCGATGAAAGGGTTCGTAGAGTTCCGTGGGCAGAATTGGCTGCGGGTCAGTAGCCGTTTCGCCTCAAATCCTTTCTGGAGCCCTTGTCTGAGACGGCTGGGAAACCTCCAACTCCAGGGGATGGCTAAACGCAGCCTCCCAGTCAAGCTTGCCGCCAAGAAGCGTCTCAAGTGGACACACGGCTCGGGCGGAATGTGGAACTACTGCGAAGAGGACGAAGTCTACACCAAAGTATGGAATACGGAGTACTTTGACACGTGGATCGATCCCGATTCGGGCTGGCCTCACCCAGTTGTGTGGTACTTGTCCGACTACTGGTGGGATGGAGATTTCTTCGTGGAAAAGTGGCGTTGGAAGTACGGCTGAAGGCCATTCCTGGGACTCCCTCAGACTGGATCTCCTGGTGTCTGCGGTGCATGGGCCTGCGGCTTTTGGAGGACTCTCAGTCTCTCTCAATCTCTCTTGCAGGTATTTCTACGATGTTGGTTGGCAAAATACAAAAGGTTATAAACATTTCCAGCCAACTTGCGTTCTCCATATTTGTTTGAATTCAACCATATTCCATATTCCTTGACATGCCTGGTGTGGGTTCTCACGGTTGGGATCTCATTCTGCTTTGACAGTTCATCTTGTATGCCTCCGTATCTTCTGGGTTCATTGCGTGCTTGAGACATTCAGTTTATCTTTCAGGTTCTCTTTCAGTACATATATCCGCCTTGACCCCTACTCATGTCCAATGGGTTTCATGGGACTTAATGGAAGTTTTCTTCACCTCTTACTTACTTTAGACCTTGGGACCATGTGCTTTCAAGGTTGGGCCCCAATTGTCACTCAAGATCTTGTTAATCAAATTTGGGCACCTCTTTCATTATCTTTCATTATGTTTCTCATCTTCATTCAACACAAGAGAGACCTAGTGGTGGGATTCATTTGGGACATTGGACAGTCTGTCATTCAGGATTTCTTTCAGTATCATGGGTTTCAATCCTGGGTTGGGCCTCACCTTTTCTCCGCCTCTTTCCTCTCCTGCCTCTCCTCCCGTTTCCCTCTTTCTCTACCGTACGCACTTGGCGTATTGGTGGCTTCTCAGGTTTGTGTTTTGGGAGGACCGACCTTTCAAGGCGCTTCATCATCATCATCATCATCATCGTGAGCTGCGAGATGCAGCCCCAGCATGGCCTCCCCGGTGTTCTCCTCCTCCGGGGCCTTTCCAGGGCTGCGCGAGGAGCGGCGCGGGGCGGGGGTGGCCCGGTCGCGCTCCTCATCCAGGCCCCATCCACCGCCAAAGGGCGGCTAGGGGGAGCTGCTGCGGTCGAGTCTCGCCCAGTGCTTCCTGAGCTGCGTGTCCATCCCGTCGGCGGCGGGGGGCTGTGCGCTGCTGGCGTCGCCTGCTGCACCAGCTGGGTGCTGACATGCAAGCTGGTCACCTCGGGCTCGAAGCTGGGCCCACTGGGGGCGGCTGATCCTCGTGGCCTTCCCGCCCACTGGGACCCCGTTCCATGGGTGTAGTTTCTCCCACAGACTTGCACACGACGATGCCGTTCACGCTGATCCCCAGCTCCTCTGCACCGAGTGGCGGGTGGTGCAAGAGTCCCTCGAGGTATCCGGTGGGGAGCTTGCCCTGGTCGCTGGTGGCGGGGGCGTGCTCGATCCCAGCGGTCTTGAGGGTAAAGCAGATCTGCTCGATGTCGCCAGGGGAGCGGTCCTTGGTGCCCGGCTCCTCGACGTCCACCACGGTTAGGCTGCCGTCCCCCAACGGGCCCTCTCCAGGCCTTGACCTGCCCAAGAACACGATCCACTGCGGTCCAGCCGCCCACTGCACTCGAACGCTCAGGACCAGGTAGTCGCTCTGGTCTGTCTCCTCGCTCGGGGCGGGGCTGGCGCTCTGTGGCAGGGGCGCCCTTGGGGAAAGTGAAGCTTCGAACCGAACGCTAGCGGGCGGAGCCCGCGGCGCAGACGGCGCCTCGTGGGGGGATGGGCTTACTGCTGCCTGCCCACGACGACCACGACGAACTTCGGGCCCTCGGCCTCCATCTGCTGGAGGGGCCGTTGCCGCGGGGGCCCCTGGCTCGCGCGCCCGAGGGCTGCGGCTGCGGACTACCCGACGCCTCAAGCCTGCGAAGAGTCCACGGCTCGGCGTAGTAGCAGTAGCCTGCGCTGCTCTGCCAGCCTCCCCACCTAGGTGCAGGAGGCAAAGTGGTACACCCTCGGCGTTGCCAACTGCTTGGCGGTAGCAGGTCACCTGGGAGCACTTGTCGCGGTACCGGGAGGCCCTGTAGACCTGCGAATGATGGGCGCAGAGATGGGCGAAGGAGTTCCTCCCGTCGCTGGGGGGCGGGAGGTCGGAAGCCTGGCCGTCCTCCGTGAGCAGGGTGGTCGGCTCGGCCTCCGCGGCGTCACGGCAGCCGTCGGGGGCCAAGGGGCGAGCGCCTCCACGAAGTACGATTCCCACCCGGACCGCCTCACATGGCTTGTCTTCAGCCTCCACCTCTGACTCGGACTCCTGATCAAGGACTTCTGCGACACTTCCTGCAACGCCTGGCTCCGCAGCGCCTGTCTTACGACGGCGGCGTCGCCGGCAGCAGAAAGAGCAGCCGCAGGACAAGAGGCAGTACGTGAACACAGTGGTTCGCCACGTACCGCGCCCGAGATCCGTGAAGGCCCGCCGGAGTAGGAAGTTGCCGCGGCAGGCAGTGAACTTGGCGTGGGGGCCGATGTCCACGATCGCTTCGGAGTCCAGGGCTGCGCACTCCTTGCAGTGGATCTCCCCGGGCCGATCTCGGCAGACCATGTTGCGGCACAGGTGGGGCGAACGGCCCTCAAGCGTCTCCAGCTTCTGGCGGAGCGCGCGGGAGCTGGCCCCCTTCACGCTCAGGTAATCCACCCAGAGGCCCGTCCGGTCGATCCGCTTGGGCTCAGCGAGGTCGATCCGCACCCGTGCCACATGGTCGTCGATCTTGACCAACACGTCGTTCGGCCTCCTCCCCGTTCCACGACCCTTCACCTTCTTGCTGTAGTACTCGGTGGTCGTGGCGGGTCTGGTCTCTGGCCCCATCCAGTGGATCTGGGTGAGGGCAGGCGGAGCCGGCGGCAGTTACCTTTCGGCAGCTGCATCGCCAGGCTCTCGCCAGCGGCACTTGAAGCACCGCGCCAGAAGACCAATCAACCAGAGGGCGGCGGCACAGGGGGCCAGCAGCGTCTGGCAGATGTGGGTGAGGAAGGCGAGCATCGCGAGGGAGTCCAGGAAGATGAACGTCCACGCCACCACCGGCCAGGCGGCCCCGAAGACCGTCAGGCCCAGCTTCTCGAGGGCGTAGAGGAACCAGCCGCCCTCCTTGGTCAGCCATCCCGTCTCGGCATGGGTCGAGAAGGCGCTCCCGCGGCTGTCCAGCTTCTCGCGCGCGCCTCCGCCCATGCCGCTCATGCGCCAGGCCCAGGTGCCCTCGCCCAAGGGCTTCCAGCCCAGCGCCCAAACGCCCCAGCGCCGATCCAGGACTCTCCGTCACTGGTGCCGCCGGTGGCGTTGCCGGTGTTGTTGACTCCTCCGGCGGCGTGGGTGGGCGGCTGAGGGGGCGCGCCCGGCGGCCCACTGTCGGGCGGCGCCTGGGTGCTGCCGGCAGCCTCACCTCCCTCCTCTGGCTCGCCGGTCTCTGTGCCGTACTCGGAGTCATCGTAGTGCGGCACGGTGCGCCCAGGCAGGGCCTCGTGGGCCTCGGCTGGGCCGGCCCACCGGGCGCGGGCCGCCGCTGTGCCGAGCGGCCCGCGCCAGTCGCAGGCGGCCGCGCTTGCGGCCAGCGCAACCAGCCTGCGTGCGGGACCCGCCGGCGCCAGGCGCCAGGCGGCCATCGCACGCGCGCTTCCGGGCGCCCGGGGGGCGCCCAGACCTCCTGAGG
Organism: Prorocentrum cordatum; assembly: GCA_963575745.1. NCBI lineage: Eukaryota > Dinophyceae > Prorocentrales > Prorocentraceae > Prorocentrum > Prorocentrum cordatum. Next base: position 211,287 of record CAUYUJ010015700.1, on the reverse strand, counting down.
TCGGCTCCAGGGCTTTGAGCCCCGAAGGCTTGAGCGGGAGAGAGGGGGAGAGAGAGAGCAGCAGGGGCAAGGGCAGGGAGAGAGAGGAAACCCAAGCCGACTGGGGAGGGCGGGGTCCAACCGTTTAGGTCAAACAACTAATCTCGATAGGAACTGGCCTGTTTGAGGCCGGCGAGAAGTGTCTCGATAGGAATCGTCGTTTCACGCTGGCGATGACCCTGTCTTGGATGCGTTCCGCGGGGTGGAGGGCTTTTGCGGTCGCCCCCCCCGCGGGTGCTTCCCGGGGGGTCTTCGCCAGCTCGCCCGAGCAGTCTGGGGCGCATGGCGGCGTTCCTGCCCTGCTTTGGCCTGCTGGGCTCCATGGGCCTGTTGGGGGCTTCGGGGCCGCGGGTCGGCGGGTTCGCTGGTCTTGCTGATTGTCTATCGATCAGGCCGAACTCCAGCCGACAAGCGGCGCGTCTGCGTCCGCTCGGTTTTATGGCGCGCGCGGTCGTGCGCGCGTGGCCGGCAGAGACGCGTTGGCCCATGGAGGACATTCATTAATTCATTCCGCCTCCTTCCTCCTCCTCTTCCCCCCCTCCTCCGCGCGTGCGCGCGTGTTGCTGGGGGTCGCGTTGTGTGCGTGTCTCTCTCTCTCTCTCTCGAGTCTGTTCGGCGGCGTAATGTTGAGCGATGGGATCTTTGGTCCTGCGGCGTATAAGTCCGCTGCGTGATGTGGAGCAGTGCCAGGCGCGCATCATGGCGTTGAACACTGGCAGGTGAGTTTTCGAGATTGGTCGCCGCGTGGCAGCGTCCATCTTAAGCTATCGGTCTTATTGACAGGGCAATCTGCAGTCCAACTCCACCGCTTCGCATCTGGCCGCCGTTTGCGCGCGTGTTCTGGGCCCGTCCTCGACTTTCGCGGCGCGGCGCGCTGGGGCGCGCCCAAGGCTCGCGCGCGTGTCGGGCCGTGTCGTCGTCGAAGGGGGTGTTTGTTAGTGCCGGATAGTCGATGGCGTGGGCCGAACATTCGGAGCTCCGCGCGGTCGTCCTGCATCGGCGCCTGGGCCCCCTGGCGGCGCTTCCGGCGCCGCCCCTGGCGCGCGAGGGGGGCCCGGCGCAGGTCCGAGAGATCCTCGCGGACCTCAGACAGTTTATGTTGACGCAGATCTTCCTTCCGTAGCGAGGTTCAGCTTCCAAGCCGCTCCAGCAAAGTGCCCTGTCCGAGCTGGCGCGGCTCTCCCTGTCCTCGGCCTCCGTGTCCCCGTTCTCCTGCTGCCTCCTGCCCCCCCGTCGCCCTCCCCCCCGCCGTGCCGACGGGGGTGGGCTTGGCGCGGAGGGTGCGCCGAGCGGGCCGAGGCCGCCCGCGGGGGAGAGCGGAGCGACAAGGACCTGGAGATCCAGACGCTCAATGCGCAGCTCTCGGCCGCGGGCCCCGGCAGCGGCCAGCCGCCCGCCGGCGCTGGAGCTGCGCCCCAGTCTGAGTCTGGCGATGCCGACCAGCGCCGTCTCGTCGAGATCGGGAACGTTCTCAGGCAGCTTGACGCCCTCGGCGATTTCGCAGTCACGCGCGCGCGACGGGCCCGCGCGCGATCGCGAAGGCATAAAGGAGAGGAGCGCGGCGGCGCGGCCGATTTCGTCTCAGGCCCCCCACTTCGCGACCCGCGTCGATCGGGTCAAGCGGCGGCAGGCTGCGCGAGAGGAGCAGCTCGCTAAGCATTGGGCTGCTAATCGGGAGCTCGAGGGGCGCGTCGAGGGGGTCGGCCAGGGCATCGCCGCGCTGGCGCAGGACGTCGCCGAGCTGGGGCGCCAGAGGTGGCGGGTCTCTGCCGGGGTCCCCGCGCCAGTCGCGGGCAGCGCCGCGGCCCCAGCGCCCCGCCTGCTCGTCGACCAGCTGGGCAAAATTCAACAGGCAGCGGGGGCTGACCGGCTGACCGAACCTTGGCCTCCATTGTCTCCGCCTGCTTCCAGGCTCGCGTCCTGCAGGCCGAGGTTGCTGGCGGCCTGAATGAGGATGCCGCGCCAGCGCCGGGGCTCGGCGCCCTTGAGGAGGCATGCCCGCGGATGTCCAGGAGCAGCGGCGGCAGGCGATCCAGTCAGCAGTGCCCGCGGGCGCCGACGACTTCGAGACTCTCTGCGCCCCCCTGCCAGCTGTCTTCGGCGAGGAGGCCCCGGCCGAGGAGACCAGGATGCGGGGGGCCATCGAGCGCGTGGCCGCGGCAGCTGCCGAGCGCGCCAAGCGCCGCGAGGTCGCCTGACGCACCTGCGTCGCGGATAGTTACGGGTCTGCTTGGAGGCCTGCTCGCCGTGTACATTCGTTGTCATTGGCCATGGTTGGCGTGGCAAGCACCATCGTCTATTCTCTGGGCCTGGGCTGCGGGCGCCCCGCCCTCGCCCTCGCCGGGGGCTCGATTGGGGCGATGAAACATGTCAGTGCGCAGAGGCACAAGGAGGCCGAGCCCACCATCCTGGACCTCGATGCGGGGGGCAGCTGCGCTCTTCCCCATCGCGAATCTTATCCCACGGCAACTGCTGTTCGCAGCTTGCCAGGATTTGCCGCAGCGCCGCCGCCGCTTCGGCGGCCCCCATCAGCAGCGTCGTCGCGATCCAAGTCTTTTCCCGCGGCTCTCTGGCCGATGGCGTCTCCATGCCGGCCCGCAGCTATGCTATCGCACTGGCCCAATACACCATGCAGATCGCGGGCGCTTGCCCGATGCCCAACGTGCGACCTCCAGGCTCGGTTTCGCTGGGCTGTGGGCGGCGGCGCCTGACGCGGGCATGGGCGTTCGCCTTCGGAGGTTTAGCGGCTCTTGCGCCTAAGCGTGTTCACGTCAGCCTCGGGCCTGGAATGGAAGGTCATGTGTTTGCCCGTGGGCGTGCTCTTGCGTCTCACCTGCGATGGGGGCCTGCTACGGGGGTTGTGGTGATCCCAGTCTATCTGGTTGACCCCGTTGAGATCGACGGTGACAGTGTGGATCTCATTGTGCGGATGGCCTGGTGCGTTACCAGACTCAACGCAGAGAGGCGTCACTGGGCGCTTGCATGTGAGTGGAACATGGGACCTGAGTTGCGAACCGCGCTCTTCGGTTCATATTTGGGATCTCCAGAGGTAGGACGGAGCCTGCATGTATGCAGGCCAAACCAGGAACGGTGCTGGACTATTTCTGTGTGTCGTCTCGCATGATCGTAATGGCCAAGAACATTCGCGCGTTTGAGGACGCCGCCGCCTTCCCCCGCCTGTCAGCCAAGTTGGGTCTAGATGCGGACGAGCAGACCATGTGGGCGTGGGCGCCCATCGAGCCCCCAGAGCATGCAAGTGCGACCCCGTTGCCTGGATGTGCGCGTTTTCTGCTTGTGGCCAGGTGGGCCAGGGCTGGTGAGCTCATCCAGGCCAGTGCTGGTTCAGTCAATGCACTCCTCTCCGCGCCATCTGCCTGCTGCCGCCGCCTTCACTTGCTGCCGCCGCGCTGTGCCTTTCCGCAGCTGCATCGACTTAGAAGAGCAGAAAAAGGAGCGTGCCCGCCCCGCGCGCGTCGGCTGGCGCGCCGGCCTCCTCCCTTCGGGGTTCTTCTACAGTCAGCTAAACGGGAATTCCCTTATAGATAACCAGATGAAGACTAGAGTGCAGACGTCAGGCGGAGGGCGAGGCTCAGCCAATGCTTCCGCCAGAACGCCATCTGAAACCGTGCCAGTGCACTCAAGCCCGAGAACATCAGTCAACTCGAACCATGGGGAGGAAATATCTCCAGGAAGTGTTCCCATTGGCATGGGGGGCGGAGAACATTGCGACGCGGAACAAGTAACTCAGTTTGTGATGAATGGACAGGGCGAAGACGCGAGCGATGGACAGTCAGGGGAAGAGAGCTCGAATCCGATGGAAAGAACGAAGAATATGCCCAATATCACACGTCGCCTGGCCCATCGCATCATCCGATCCCCTCCAGGGCCGATTTAGCGGGCTCGCCTCGCCGAGGACCTTCGGAGAGCACTTGATTCGGATGGCTAGCTTGAAGAAGAAAGAAGCCCCTATAGCGGGAGTTTGGGTATGGAAGGCGGAGTTCGTCGGCCCGGCCGATAGAAAACTCGCCCGACGCCGCGCGCCCAGCTCGGCGCGCGAGAGAACCGACCGGTGCGACTCCACTCCCGAAGACAAAGAAAACCAAGAGCGACGCTGATGATCAGAATCCCCCGCCGTGATCGCAGGGTTTCTCTCGACCAAATTTCATGCTATATCAAGGGCTGACCATGACAGTGTGCCAGAGCGCGGCGAGCTCATTATGCAAGACGAAAGGGATGATCCAACGCAGAAGCAAAAATACACCCTTAGGAACATAGGGTTAAGAACGAGGGAGCAACGTGCACCTACATCCAGCAGGAGCCGTGAAAAGGCTCCAAGAGCCGGACGCTCCAGCTCAAGAGGATGTGATGTCCTCGGGTCACCTCGTCTACTGTCGAATATGACCAAGGCAGTTTTCCGATCCTGGACAGCTACTGGAACGCGGGCCCCAGATGCCCGCCTCAGGCGGGGAATCGTTGCCCTGGGGAAGCGCGCAAAAAGGGGCGGGGGGGGTTCGCGTCGTCGACCTGTATGCGCGCCATGTTCGATGCTGTGCCCGGAATGCAGTTTGGCGTGGCCCTGTGAAGAATGCATTGCGCTGGGGGATTATTATTGCCGTCGCATCGCCATTCAGGAGTGGGAAGAACATCACAAACATGATGCGGGGGCAGCTGAGTGCAACAAGTGCGCAGATGCAACCGATTCTTCTTCAGGCACATGCGAATAAGGCGGCCGCCGAAGAAGCCAGCCACAAACTCGCTGAATCTGAGACAGAAATAAGGGCAATGGCAGATAGAGCTGAAAAAAGAAAAGGCTGCCATTGCATAGGGCGCGCAGAAACGGATGCTGCGAGCGGAGGCGGAAATGGCAGGGATTGCGGACGTGGCTCAGCGGCGTCTCGCCCAAGAAGAGGAATAAAAGGGGACCATTCAGAGTGCGGCCAAACAAATGTTATCATCGTCTCAACTGCAGGCCGATAAGGGGCGAGTTGAATATCAGATGATAGCTGATGCCGCCAGAAGGGATGGAAAGGGAGAGGCCCGAGGGCAGGCGGCGCGGGAAAACCAGGCTCCGCAATCAACGCGATGCTGCCAGGCTCGAGGCCGAATAGTTGAAGCTAGATGCGGCGCGAACCTCCGGGAGCAGGACCAGAGAGCTTGGGCACTGAGGCATGGCGATCAAAGAAGCATGGCCGAGGCCTGGAACCACGCACAGGGGCGCGCAGATGAGCGGATCAAGAGAGATGCGCTCGCCATTCGTGCCGTGAGCGAAGAGAATAGACGGCTAGAATCTCACTTGGAGCAGCGCAGGATTGCGAGGGGTCCCTAGAGAAGATCCAGACAGCTAGGCAACCTGGCGCAGTAGCTGTGTCAGAGATCAAGCTTGTACCAACGGCTCCGCCGGGAGGTGCTGGATCACCGGAGAGGGCTAACTCGACGCTGGCTCAGCCCGCGTTTGTTGAGCCTTTTCCGAGTCCTACTGTTGCTTGCCCGGTTCGTGCGAGGGCGGCCAGGCTGACCCGAGATCGAATGGGTGCGCCGGATGAGCCATGTCGCATATGTCCAAAGCTTTTCCTTTGGATTTTCGTGGGGTGTGCGACACCCGCACGCAGGGGGCACCTGGGCGGAGGTGCCAAGAGGTGCGCGGAATGCGCTGGGAGCACAGAGTTCAGGGAACAGGCGATCCCGTCATAAAGGCAGAACAGTTGAACATATCTGCAGACACCCACCGCAACAATAGCAAGGCAAATGAGACGGCGCCGAGACTCGGACGGATCGGAAGAGATCATTGAAAGGCGCCAGTTGCAATTGTTGGAGCTAGAAGCGCGCGGGGCAGAACTGGCAGCCGTCAAACGAGATATCGCCTCTGCCAGATCAAACCAAGAAATGTTGCGGAAGACAAAGGAACCTGCATGCAAACATACGCTGGTTTAGAACAACAGGTTAAGCAATTTCGCCGCGATGGGTGTACCATCATTCAAGCCAACGGGGTTGGATTGATCGAATGCCTCCGTTAACGGCGCAACGTGCGCCCAGCTTTCCTCTCGCGAACTCACGATTCATCCCAGGGCCGGCTGTCGAGAAATCCTTTGTCCCGAACGAAGTTTCGATACGGGGAAATATTCAAGGATCGAACCCTGGGAACGTCCCTTGTGACGCAAGTCTCAGGGCCTCCCGACAACTGCGAGTCACCTGGTCACCTTCCCCTCGCCATCGGCTCAGTCGCACCTGGTGAAGGTGGGGGCGGACGGGGAGGCAATGATAATGATCGGAGGGGTGACCAGAGTACAGCGCCCAGCCAGGGATGATTGGGAACGCAGTTCGAACAGACGGGGGGGCCGAAGCCGCCAGGCGACCCTCCGGGGGGGCCTGGTGATGGAGGGGCCCAGGCGGTGATGTCGGCGGAGGGCCGAACGGCCCCGCCGACCCCGCGTTGCAGCCGTGCATCGCCAATTCAGTGGACCCCAATTGGAGAACTTCTGGGAATGCTAAGGAGCTTAACCTTATGGACATCCCAAGTGCCCAGACACTGCGAGAATGGAAGCAACATTGTGTAAGGGCGGCGGCTGGGTCTTGGCATGATGTCAGGGCAGCGCAGGTGTGGATCATGGAAGCCATGAACCCAGATATTCCCAAATATAACCTCCAGACAGCCGGAGTCTTCATGCGTCTTGATATGATGATAGCAACAAATCTGCTTGATAAATTTTCCACCAGGATACGTAATCGTAATGTTTCTGTGCAGTATTTCCATTTCTTCTCACAATTAAACCGCGTCGAACATTCGTGCCAGATTGAGCAGCGCCTTCTCGCGGGTCGTGAGATGATCCGTGCTATATGTGTTTGGTGTTCGGTTAGATCAGAAAATTGGCAGCACTGGATATGTAGCGATCTCTTTATGATCACTATCGATCGCCAGAAGCCCAATCAGAATTTATATCATTTTACAATGAATGGATGGAGCGCAACCAAGAATTATGCGGCGCTAGAGAACCTTCTGACGAAATGAAAGCCTCGATCCATCCGAATTTCTATGAACAGGTGAAACAAGTTCCGAGACTCGAGGTGGTCATGCAGTGGCATGAGACATCAACAGACCTTCCTGGAACAGGAATGCGGTCTTACCACTGGCTTTTTGTCATGGCAGGTTGAGTCACTTATGATGCGGGGTCGTGAGAAATGGGCAATGTCAGAGCACGAGTCAACCGTCGACTCTAGAAATAGGCAGGCAGGTCTTAGTGGCGGGATGAATGAGGGCGGCGGGGGCGGACGACGAGCTTCCGCGATGGCAGCGACGGCGCGCCGGTCCGGCTTGCCCACCGACAAGACAGCAAGCGGACGTACCACATGCGAGACGACCAGCTGACATGTTAAGCAAGGAAAGAACTGCCCCGAGGCGGGAGAGGGTTGCCCTCGCAACCACAAGATGCCCAAGACGCCAGCTGCTCTGGCTCAGCCGGTAGCGGGCGGTGCTAACAAGCCAGCTGGCGGAAATAATGACCGGAGAGGCAGGGGCGAGAAACCAGGAAACAGAGGTCCGAAGGGGAAGGATCGGCTGCGCTCGTCGACTCCGTCGAACAAGTTTGGCAATACCAGTGCAACGCAATCGCGAGCGAGAAGCAAATCCGAGACCTCGCGAGAACGCCGGAGCAAGTTGGCCGGCCATGCCTTCTCGCGAGACCCTCGCACTCGTAAGGGCCCGCAGAGTGGATGCTACAAGCGGCATCGAGGATTGACGGAAGCCCAGCTTGAGGCAGGGAGGTCTCTCGGCTACCAACGGACCACCAAGCAAGCCGACTCCGGTGCTGCTAGTGCCAGCAGCGCCGCGCCAGGGGGGACACCGCGAAGCCTGGGGTCGAGTAAGGGCCGTGACAAGAATAAAGAGAAGGGTAAAAGGAAAAGGGAAAGACAAGCCGTGCAAAGTGTTCGCGGAAACAGGGGCCTGTTCGCGTTGCAAGGACTGCTGGTTCGCGCAGAACATGCCTGGCCATCCGTGACGATGGCTCAGTGCTGGCGGAGTTTGCGCCAGTGCTGCTTTGCTGACGAGGCAGTCTTACTCTTCAATCTTGGCTAGGGGCTCCCGTGGCCTTGGGCTTAGCCCGGCCGACAGATCTTTAACGGTTGGAAGATGCCATGCGCGCGCCATAGGAATTCATGAGTTATCCGAGGAATTTTCCCCGCTTCCGAAACGCAGCAGGAACGGCAGGAATGGCTGACTAATTAGTTTTTATCTTCGTTCAATCACAACCTCTTCCAAGGGAAGCCATTGCATTGTTTTGTGGCGAACCCCATTTTAAAAGTTGCGTCAGGTCTGCGAAGACTGATCGGCGCGGCCTTCGTGTCCGAATGCACCCCTCAACTCGAGAGCCCACTGCCTCTCGGAGGAAGGTGCGTCGCCGCAGCCCGAAGGAGCTGCCTTCGAGTGTAGATGATAGGTGGAGGTTCCCGAGAGCAGAATATCGACAGATGTTGATTCAATGGGAAGCATCGTCGATGCAAGCCCTGACTAGGGCGTGCGACCTCGCCGATGAAGTTTGGCATCTGTGGTTGGAATCCGATGGGTGTGTGGGGTGGGGGGGGGGGGGGCGGCTTTGCCGTCCCAGGCGGCTCAGCCACCGCGGGGCGCAAGGAGGGATCATCCGTGCACCTCGGATCACTTAGGTTCATACTTGACGCAGGCTGCGGGCGCAATCTCATCGCAGAGAAGTGTATTCGCGCTGCAGGCGCAATGGGCATGGGCAGGCGTCTTGAAGAGTCGATCTCCCTGAACGCTGCCGGGGGTTCTTCGCTGGCCTTCGGTTCAGTTCGCGTCGCGTGCCCTATTTTTTTGGGATGGAAGTTTTGAAGCGTCGGTCATGCCGGAAACACCGGCAGTGATCTCAGTAGGAGAGCGGTGCATGGATCACGGCTTTAGTGTCGTTTGGCCAGCAGGCCAGCGACCCTGCTTACTCCTGCCATCGGTCATAGAGTGGACCTGGTCGTTGAGGGCAAGATACTTTACTTGACCCTATCTGGCAGAGAGGTGCTGGGTCAGTGGATGTGCTGTTGCCGCCGCGAAGCTTGCAACTCCCGAGCGGTGGTGTTGCGTGACGTCAGGCGCCGAGAAATTTCTGGATGACGTGGGATCTGCCGGGGGCCCTTCGCCCCAATCAATCCAGCGTCGAGTAACCATAGACTTGCATATGCAAGAAGTGATTGGTGACCCTGGCTATGCGGACGGCAGACCGGCCGTGTCCGATTGTCCGTTCCCGTCCGACGTAGACTCCATGGGTGTCGCCATCTATTTCTACGATTCGCCTCAGAATGTTCGAGGGTGCGGTTGGAATCGAACACCTGCCGGCGTGATGAGCTTGATCAGTGTCTCATCTTCTCCCAACCACGACTCAGTCGTTGGTCGTACTATATGACACCACGGCTTAGCTGGAGGCTGTGCGGCTGTGCATAAGAGCCCTTGCTTATACGGGGTCTCAGGGTTCTTGCCCTACGACGTGGATGATGGGCTCGATTCCGCCGCATCTGCTGCAGCACCTGGCCAGGGGGGGGTGTAGATGAGGGCTCGGGTGGTGTTGACCTTGTTGGCATCGACGTACCGCCTGATCTCGACCTAGACGACGCAGAGGTTGGTACCAGTCTCCGCCACTGAGCGACTCAAAAAGAGCGCAGCTTCCCTCGCGCATTTGCTAACTCATACCCCGAAGAATCCCTTCTGCGCAGTATGTAACTGGGCAGTATGTAACTGGGCACAGGCATCAAGGCGTCAACAAAGAATTTCGCGCAACAGAGGGTTTAGGGTACCTAGACCATACGCGGACCCCGTCACGTTCGGACGCCTGACCACTATAGATCACTGGCTTGCGATGGATGACCTATCGCGGGGGCTCCACGATGAGACCGCGCGTGCGATTTTTCGCGACCGGGCTAGCGTGCGTAGAATTAAAGACAGCACATGATCCTACCATCCCTGGCAACAAAAAGCTTATGGCTGTTGCTGAACGGTCCAACGGAATCGTTCAGATGGGGGCCCGAGCCATGTTGATGCAGGCCGGCTCCCCCCGCCCTTTTAAACATGCCGTCCGGTAGTTTTGTCTCGGTTATAACGCTTGGATCCCTGAGGATGGTGACTCGCACAAAAGCCTTACACTGGCTAGGCCATGCAATTCAGACGGTTCCCACTGCTTCGACGACAGCGTGCGCTATTTCCATGAAGCTCCAAAGCAGGTGTCTGGAATGCGTCCTAATTCCCCGAAGCCTACGCCAGGACCTATGATCACCCTTACGGAAATAATGAGCCTCATTAACATATTGCCAAGGAGAGCCTCCCGTACATGGGATCGAACCCCAGAGTAACATGCGTTTTCCTTTGATTTTATATCTACAAGAGCCTTCAAATTACCCGAATGGTTTCTCATGTCCTCGCGCCCGGTATATCGTAGATCTCTACAAGCATGATCAACAACATTCGTAGGATTGCCATCTCTACTGTTGGGTCCGCACCAATATTCAAATATCAATCGTTCACCGTTCCACTCATATGTATTTATCGATTGGTCCTTCTCTTGCCGTGGTGTCGACTGAGTCAACCCACTGTTCTGGGATTTGGCCGCAGCCGCGTCAATAATTTTATTATCGTTCTCCCCTTCTTCCAGTATCTCTTGAGCGCTGGGAATCTGTACTTTCGAACCCGAAGCGTCTGATTCACTGTCAGTCATATCAAACATGGCCATGATTTCTTTGTCTTCTCTCGATTTGCGCTTATGGGAGCTTTTCCTGAAACCTTTGTTTGCTGTAGCGGAAGGCATTGTTTGGCCGCGTGCATCATTGACACCATGCGCGGCTACCGCAGCTGAGCCGGGAGCTGGTGTCGGACGCATTGTTTGGCCACTGGGCGTGGTTGTGCCAGCTTGCGGCGTAACCGATCCCTTAACCATTTTTGATGTAGGCATGGTCATCGCAGGCTTGCCCTTGGTGGCTCTCTTCTTCTCATGCATCTTTTTACTTGGCACAACCGCTCCTTGGCGCGCCGCCGCCTTGGGACCTATCCGTGGCTCGAGAATCCCCCCGTGTTTCAGGCGGGGGGCCATCGGCGAACATTGACGCCGGGTAGTCCCGGTTGCGAGTGACTTTCCAAAACTTGGGAGTGACGATATTGACAGGGCAAAGCACCTTGACCGATGCTAGTGTGTCTGTAAAGCGCTCAGTACCGATGTCAGCGGCTTCGTTCTGCGTGCGCTCGCAATGTGCATGAACAGTCCCTGAGTGAATTGCTCAGAGATAGCAGCGGTATGTATTCGGTGATGTCGGGGGTGCATTAATCTCATCGGGCCCCCCGCTTCGATGACTTTGCGCGCTGCTTGGTGATCTCCCATAATCGTGAATGTGGTTTTCTTTTTAGCAGAACTTCCCGCAAGGGCAGTGCAGACACTAGTACTCTTCGCGTTGCCAGATCTGCCGCGACAATTTCTGTTTCAAGTGTATTGTGGGACGCGCAGGTTTGTCTACGAGAGGCCATGTTCTGGTTGGCCCTCGTGTAGGGTGCCCGAATAACTTGATGACTGGCACTGGTGCTGCGATGCGTTCGCAAGTCACTGGCAATATCAGCATCTGAAGATTGCCTTACTGTGACGTCCTCCATCCTGTCGCCAAAACACGATATCATTTTGTAGTGCGTGGTAGAATACTATAGCATATTAAGCGAAAGATATCCATTTCTTGTTGCTCCGTCCACTTAGTGGTGCAGCTAGCTGCGTGGCACGCAGCTCGCAGGAGATCAAATCGAGCCATTCGCCACGTATGATATTTTCATCAGAATATTGGCGGCAATCGGCTGAAGCACGCGCGACGGAGTCGGTGACTCTGGGCCGTCTGGGCCAGGTTCTGCGGCTGAGCCGCGAACCTCGACCGGCTTGTCCGGAGGGCCGGAGTCGACATTGAGATTCAGCGCGGTCGCCAATGCTTCCTCTGCTGGGGAATATTTCTCACCTCTCGGACCTCCCTGTCCAGCTTCAAAACCAGGACGTTCTGGGCCGAAAGGTGTGCCAGCAGCAGGGTATGTTGCGTGGTCGGTGTCGGTCAACTGCACATGCAAAGTGACGCATGATGCGCATAATTCGGTCATGTCATATTCAATGGCTCTGACCATCCATGGTTATCTGGGCTGATAGGGCTCAGTCGGCTGTGCCGAGGAGCCCCCCCCCCGCATTCTCGTCAGCGCTCTCCGTTTGTTGTCCAGATGCGGACGATTTCTTGATTTTCGGTGGCGGCGGGTCAGGTGCCGTGGGTAGTTCTCTTCGCACTTCTGCATACTGCGTGGATAGTGGGTGTTCGCATCCTAGGTGCCGCCCCACACCCGTAGGGGGATCTATTTCAATGCTATTAGGTCATCCCTCGGATGGCTCCTGCAATAGTCGCCATCCTTTGTCGAGATTAGCGTTTGGTCCAGCAAGGTTTGAAGTCATCAACATAGAGCATGAGAAACAAGGGCAGTTTCGGACGGAAGCAACAACTACGCCAAGGACTACGCTTGATAGAACCTTTCGAAACAACGTGCCCCTCACAATGCTGTTCCCGATGTCCTCCAGAATCGGGAAATCCGCGAAGCGAAAGGATGGGTGGGCACACAGGGTTGCGCATGTTCGTCCAGGCAGGCGGCCATTCATCACGCGGCAAGAAGATCCACGTCGGAGTTCCGCCGAGCATGGATTGCGCGTAGGCCTGTTCAGTGTCAGCCTGTTGAAGATCATGCCCCTCAAACAGGCCGTATGTGTCGGCCGCTGTATTAGCCTGCGTGGTTGCAGGACTGCTGGAACATTCATGGAATAATTCTTTGTTTCGATTCCTGACATCCAGTCCGTCGAATACAACTCTGCCCTTGCATTTGCGGCCCTTATGCCCGAGCAGGTGTTCAGAGTTTTTTCGATTAGGATTGCGAATAAACGTCCGACATGAGTTGTTTGCCCTTTCCTTTGTTGAATCACGTCGTCGTACTCCATGACGCCTGATTCATCCCAGGTGCCAGTGCTGCGTAGTCGAGCCCATTCTGTCCACACGGCCTCGCGGCCGTCTTGGAGTTCGACGAAGTCGATTTCACAGTCGCGAAGGAGCGCGATACAGGGCCCTGGATCATCAATGCCGATGCAGTCGCGCTTCTCGGGTCGAAACTGTTCCATTGCCTTCTCTCTTTCGGCGCGACTCACGTGGAACCGGCGGCTCGGGTGAATCCCATGGTTTGTGGAACTAGGTCATTTCTTTAGCCGTTGAGCACCGCGTAGCGGGTTAGGGTCGGCGACCCATACTCTCGCAATATGTGCGTAGTCTGCATCGCAGTACAGCACGACTTGGATGCTGCATGTTTTCCGTCGACCCTTTCAATGGCAGCTTCTCGGGTAGTTCATCCATGGTGGGCCCGACCACGACGCGTCGATCGTCGCAATATTCTATTGCTTAAAGATTGTGCGTGGTACGGGCGAGAAGCTGGCCCGGTCCAGGCACTCTGGATCTCGGCTGGGCCGCAGAGAAGTTGGACTCACGATCCAATATGTACTGAACATGAGCGAGACCAAGCCTTTGCTTCGGGTCAATATCGGATCTCGAATCTCGCTGGGGGCCCGACCGCCCGGCGCTAAAGGCACGTCATCCACGACAATTCCCCCCGGGCCATCGTCGTTGGAGTCGTCGTCGGGGTCTGGTAGCGGTGCGGCTTCGGCCCCTGGAAGGGGGCGGTGGCATCAGTTCGCCAGGGCCTCGGCCATCGAACGGCGGAGCCGTCTGTGAACCTAGTCGGGCCCCCTGCCCAGCTGAGCCGGCGGAGGAGCCACCGGGAGGTATTATAACATTCCTAGTGTCGGTCTGTGCCTTTTCGCGCGTTTCCCTCATGGGGACCTTGGGCTCTTGGTCAGCCGCAGTGCCATCTAAAATATTGCTGTAGACTTGATCAGACTTCTCAATTATTGAGCGCTTGCCAACTGGCGTTCGCCCTTATTCCATGTTGAGCCCGTCAAGTTGTCTCAGCGGTGACACATAGCTCTCGGGCCTTACCATGCTTCCCGCTTTATGTACAAATCCGAGGGGAACCCCCGCGACCATCGCCCCGCCGGTTTTGGCGATCCGAAACTTAGATTCAGGAGGGGCCACGAAGCGCACGAGGGATCCGAACGGAAGGAGCGGAGCTGCAAAGTCGTGTCCGAATCTGCGCTTCCATGACGTGAGATAGGACTGCACAAATCAGTTCTGCACGGGTGTGCGCGCGGTTTGCGAGACAGAGAGTGGAATTTCATGAAGAAGCCGCGGACTATTGCGTCCACGTCGGATATAGTGACGACTGGGTTGGAGCGCAAGTGTGACGGCACGCGTGCACATGCTGAAGCACGGGGTAGGGATTCCAAACTTGCTGAGGATTATACTGACGCATGTGCTCGACAGGTTCATGTTGTGCTTGCGCGTGCTGCATCGCACTCATGCTTTGGTCCTGCCTCTTCGAGTTGTGACCCATGTGCCGTCGCCGTTTTCTCTCAAAAGCTGGGGTGGGCTCGCCGTCGGCCGGCCTCCCCGCAGGCAGCGCCGCCGCGCGGCCGCGGCCGCGTCCCCCTCGCAGGCTTTGGATCTCATTCCGAAGCCTACCGCTCGCAGATCGATCCCGTTCGACCACTGCTGGACGTCTCGGCGGTTCAACCGTCCGACATGACCGGAAAGGAGAAGTGGTTTTCCTATTGTGAAACCATGTGATGCCAGTGCCCCGCGGGGCTCGGGTGGATGCAGGTCAGGCGGGCCGTCATAGTTGAGAACGAGCTGTTTGGCGAGCTGCAAGAATAATCAGTGAGGACCGACTGTGAGGACCACTGTGAGGACCCTGAATGGGCTGACCATTGCTGTAGGACGTGCTGGCGAGCTTCTCGAGGATAATGCGCTGAGAGCTACATGCGTGACAAAGATTGTTTTCAACGCGCGGCCATCCCAGACAACCCTGGCAAGATGTTGCGAGAAGTGGCCAGGAAGCTGGGGACTAAGGGTTTCCACCGGCTCAGTCGGCAAGGGAAATCAAGGTCCCAATGGCTAGGCCAACAATACAACGCGCTGAGTTGGGTGACGCGTCAGGATCGGGCTGCGCAGATTGGACGGATGTCGAGATAAAATGCACGTGTCATCTTGAAACGTCTGAGCCAGGGGTGTTTGTTTCCGCTCTCTCTCTCTCTCTCTCTCTCTCTCTCTCTCTTTTTTTTGTTTTTTTTTGTTTTTGTTTTTCTTCTTCTTCTCTCTCTCTCTGTCATTCACAAGCGACCCATCCGGGTCGCTGGATGCAGCGGGTTGTCCTAGACAGACGCCCGCACATTTACTTTCGAAAGGACTTTCGTTACCAACGAGTCGGTCGTCCACATATTATATCGTAGGATGGCCGAGGGCCCATGGGTTGTATTCTGGGCCGCGCGTCAGCAATAATGCGGGAATCGTTGCAGGGGCAGCTTTGACGGCCCTCCCTCGGATCTTGAAAGCATCAAAGTGCGCTAGTATTTTCATTCCCATGTTGGCCCGCGCGCGTTTTTGAGGTGCCAATTTTACAGCGGCCCGCCTGGTGACCGCAAAAGCAGACTTGTTCGCAGTTGCGATCGCGGTGAGCTAATAGGGGCCATTTGAGCCCGCCAGAGTTCACCTATATAGAGAACGCAGGACATTTCGTCGCGGTCCGCGTCCCATATAGAATAACGGACCAGGTAGTTTACATGCATATTCGGGGGCCTTCCCGCAACGAAGCCCCGAACGGCTCAGCCGTCGACGAGTGGGGGGGCGCATTTTGCCCTCCCCGTAATTAGAGGCGATGTAAATACGAGGGCCCATGCGGTTTCAACAAGCCCTGGCCGACAAGGTCCTGGCTGAGCATCGAGAGTGGAGGGCTCTGAAGGAGAGCCCTCCTCGAAGAGGGCGAGACTCCGCTCGACGGCTCAGCCGCCCGAGGTCGAAGCGACGGTCCCAGACATCGAGATGTCCCGGGCGACGGAAGGAAACCTGCCGCAGAAGCGGTCAAGCGACGCCGGCGAATCGAGACCGGCGAAGACCGTCAAAGCTGCAGGCGCCGAGACCTCCCGGACAATGGAGGGGCAGCCGCCGCAGAAGAGGCCAAGTGATGCTGTCAAGCCGAGACCAGCAAAGAACCGCAAAGTTAGGTCTTCCGTGGAGTCCGGGGAAAAATGGCGCCCCCATCCGAGGCTTCGCTATGTCAGTTTGATGGCCCAGTACGGGCCGCGGCAGGCGGGGCCTCCTCCTCCGGCGCAGCCGGTAGTGGAGGCAGGGGGAATCCCCCTTCCGGCTCAGCTGGCGGTTGGGGAGCACCAGCTGGGGTTGGCGACCATGGCAGAGACGCCCGACTGCCCCCAGGTGCACCTCGTGAAGATGGAGGAGGTGATCCCCCTCGCGGCCCGGGCCCGACGCCTCCCTCTGCTCCCGGAGTGGAGCAGGAAATGTCCGACCCGAGCGACTTGGCCCGTGGTATTTGGAACGTGCTGGAACATAGGAGACGAACAGGGGCCGGCTCAGCCGCGCCCCTGAGTAAAGATGCCCCGTCCGAGTGGGTAGAATTCATCACATATATACTATGCCTTTACGTGTCTGTAGTTGGTCCTGGACTCCACGCCTCTGCAGCATGGCTAAGCTTGCAGGCGATGTGCCAGGCCATCGCTCGCTTAGCGGAGGGGAATGGTCACCGGGTGATTCCTTTTGCTGGGGGAGATCTAGCGGCAATGATGAGGACTGGGGGGCCTCGGACAGCGTTCTTCCGCCCACTCAGTTCTGGTCCGCAGTTGTTCGCATCGCATCGGGTTCAACGGTCCGAAACCAGGTCTCCAGTACCATGTACATTCGCACTTCCATGGTGTCCGATCTGATGTGAGTGGGAACGCCTACGGGAAAGCATTGCTCGAATTGGCTCAGAATGACGTTTGGACTTTGCCAGTGTATACAAATGAGGGTCATCGCGCCCCAGGAAAGCATGCGACTATGCAATTTATATTTCCCCAAACAGCTTTCTGAACGGGGTGCTCTTCTGATAGAAGCTAACTCCGGCCGAGGGAAGTCGGAGCAGAGACATCCTCGCAAACATTTGATGGTCCGGGCCGTTTCGCTTGAGACATCCTCACAACTCTCGTTTCTGAGTTGGCCAGGATTAATCCTGGCCAACTCAGGAACGGCCAATTGGCCGTTTCGCTTGAGACATCTTCGAAAAGTTGCGCCCCGGGGCAACGCGCGAGAGGTGGTCCGGGCCGTTTCGCTCGAGACATCCTCGAAACTCTGAGCCCCGAGGTGCCGTGCGAGAGGTGGTCCGGGCCGTTTCGCTTCAGACATCATCGAAATTCGGAGTTCTGAGATGCCTTGCGCGAGGTGGTCCGGCCCGTTTCGCTTGAGACATCCTCGAAACTCTAACCTCGGAGATGCCGCGCGAGAGGTGGTCCGGCCCGTTTCGCCTGAGACATCCTCGAACTTCTGAGCTCTGAGATGCCTTGCGCGAGGTCGTCCGACCCGTCTCGCTTGAGACATCCTCGCAACTCTGAGCTCTGATGCCGTGCGCAAGGTGGTCCGGCCTGTTTCGCACAAGACATTCTCACAACTCTGAGCTCCCAGATTGGTCCAGCCTGGGGGCCCAGAAGACCGCGCGTTACATATCCTCCCTGGGGCCCTGGGAGCCCGCCTGAGACACCCTCGAAACTCTAACCTCGGAGATGCCCTGCGCGAGGTGTTCCGGCCAATCTCGCCTGAGACATCCTCGCAACTCTGAGCTCTGAGATGCCGTGCGCCAGGTGGTCCGGCCCGTTTCGCATAAGACATGCTCGCATTTCTGAGCTCTCAGATGCTGCGCAAGAGGTCAGCCAGCGTGGGGGGCCCAGAAGGCCACATGTTACATATCCCCCCTGGGGCCCTGGGGGCCCCAGGAGGCCCCGGAGAGCTTGAAATGCCGCGCGCGAGGTGGTCCAGCCCGTTGCGCTGGAGACATCCTCGCAACTCTGGGCTCCGAGATGCCCTGCGCGAGGTGGTCCGGCCAATCTCGCCTGAGACATCCTCGCGACTCTGCGCTCTGAGATGCCGTGCGCAAGGTGGTCCGGCCCGTTTCGCACAAGACATTCTCGCAACTCTGAGCTCTCAGATGCCGCGCAAGAGGTGGTCCAGCCTGGGGGCCCAGAAGACCACATGTTACATATCCCCCCTGGGGCCCTGGGGGCCCCAGGAGGCCCCGGAGAGCTTCGGGGGGCCGCAGGGCGCCCAGGACAGGCCCCAGGGGTCCGCAGGATATTCCCAGGAGATCCCCAGGAGGCTCCCATGATATTTCGGACGGGAACCAGTGCGACTTGATCGGCTTAGTCGATGCAGGTGAGGAGCGTCGCGGTCCTGCGAGATTGATCATGGCGCTTGCTTCTTTCTTCGAGGTCGCCGAGAGAATGATTGATGAGTCGGTGGGTCGTTCCAAATCAGGGGCTATCCCGATATTCTACGTTGGCGGAGACCAGAGATGTTGGCGTTCCTCGAGTGGAATTTTCCAGGTTGGTATAAGCTCTGGGGCGATGTTGCTACGCTCGCGCGAGCAAGGATGAATCAACGCATTGAGAGCTACAAAGCAATTGGAGGAGTTCAGTCAATAATCGTGATTCTGGAAGTTCAAGCATCCACCGAGCGATGCGTATCATTTCCTCGCCAAGCACGAGACGTACAATATAGAGAAGGGGATCCAGCCAGCGGACGCAACGGTTGCTGACGTGTTTGAGGGCCATATGCTGAATGCTGCCAAGCTTGCAGCATGGTTCTTTTGCCAGCCCTCTGGCGGCGCAGCCATTCAGGGAGCTGGTTATGCTGGCCTGGCCCGAGCAGATCGACGCGCGCAAGTGGAAGCGACATACGACGAGATAGTACCATATTGGACTCAATGGTGCCCGACGGGTTCGGGTACACCGCAACCGATTCTCGGCGCGCTCCCTCTTCCGACCGCATCGACGCGACTCAGTTTCCGGCCGTCTCAGAGGGTTCGAATGGCGGGGCGCGGCGCTCTCTGATGTCCAAGGAGTGGTGCGATTTCCAATCGACGGGAGAAGGATATGATAACTATGTTCAATGGGGGGAGTTTCATTTCTGCCACGAACGCAGCGAACCCTTCATTCCTGGGATAAAGGGCAAACCTTCAGGCAGCCCAGACACAATATCATAATCCATCAGCGCATGCAAGAAGCAGTTAGACATATCGAAAGCGCACTACCGTCATTCCAATCTCCTGCCAGCATAGCCGGACAGGCTGCAGGGGGCGCCGCGACAGCTCAGCATGTTGTCGGCTCGGCCGAGCAACCAACGCCTGAAGTGGAAGTGGTCGGATCAGTCGCTGGCTCTGCCAGCGCAGCCGGGCAGGGTCCAGTTTGCGCCGCGGCCGCCGCTGGCTCCGGCACAGCCGCGAGTCCAGCAAGGAGTCGCGCGCGATCTGTCGAACCCGCGGGGGTGCCAGCTGCCGAGACCCCGTCAGAGCGTTGCGATCGGGAGATGAGGGAGAGATGTCCTGATAACGAAACAGGAGGAGAAATCCCCGTGCCGATCAAGGACGGGGAGAACGCGCCCCCTGTGGGGGATCATGGTGTGCGTATAGCCCGTCAAGCTATCGCGCCATGCCGCGGAAATTTCTACGGGGGGCGAGGAAAGAACCGCGTTTCTAAAGCCTTTGGGGGCGAAGAAATTGATGGGGCGTGGTTGCAGCGACATTGTGCAACAAATGCAGAGCCATGCCGGTGCAATCGTGCATAGCTCTGCTTACGATCGGCTGAATATGTCAGTTCAGAGCAACATGGCTGGCGGAACAACTGCTCCAGTGGTCTACCCGTGGACCGACTCCTTTTGCTGAATACCGGATCCCGAATTGGGCAAAGTTCTTCGCTGCGAGACGTGATCGCTCGGTGTCAGGAGAACCCAGATCAAATGCCGACCACGCCATGTGGGAGAAGGCGGCACTCCATGAGAAGACAAAGAAAGATTGCTGCGCACAGCTCACACCTCCTCTCAGGGTAGACGACGAGAAGATGGAGGAGCTGATTTCTGGAAGTGGCTGGCAAAGGCAGTCTCATGGAACCTCGGCGGGAATGCTCCACGCCATGCTCCTGCTAGAAGGGTACCAACTCCTCGCATCGGAACCCAAGTACGGTGGAACCGTGAAGCAGGGCAATGTTGGGGCATATTCGTTCCCATATGAGGAGGACAACCCCTCCGTCCACACGAAATACACGATGGCGGAAGAGACATTTGCCGACGGTTATTGGAACACCGTCGAAATCGTGTTTTGGAGCAACCGGGAAGGCGCCACGGCCAGCAACGGCCCGACTCGAAAGTGCGCGAAGGAGCCAGGAGCCCGTTCGGAAAACCTCCCGGCGATCACGAGCGTGATCGGGCCCGGCCCCCCCCCCCCCCCCTTCTCACGTCACGGCGGTCGTCCGGTGGCGACCGCGGGCGTCCTGTGGCGCTCTCAGGCTACTGTGGTGTTCAGAGGCACATTGTTGTGCTCTCAGGGACGTTGTGGTATTTGCGAAGGGAAGCGGTTGCGTGCGTGCCGCGTGGTGCTCTCAGGGACGCAGTTTTGTTCTGTTTCTGAGAGGCAATGGTGCGTCGGTCGTAGCGCGGCGCTCGTAGCTGCCAGCGCTGTGGTGTATACAAGCACTGGGGCTCCTCCTCCTCCTCTCCCTCCTCCTCTTCGTCCGGCATTTCTGATGGCCTCCTCCTCCTCCTCCTCGTTCCCCCCCCTTTCCTCCCTTTCGTCCGTCCTCCTCCTCCTCCTCCTCCTCCTCCTCCTCCTCCTCCCCTCCTCTTACTCTTCGTTTTTGTACAGTATACGCGAGGCGGTGCTTTCGGCACACCCATTCCGCTCCCGCCTGGGTCTAGGAGGAGGAGGAGGAGGAGGAGGAGGAGGAGGAGGAGGAGGAGCAGGACGACGACGACGACGAGGAGGACGAGGAGGACGAGGAAGGGGAGCCTGGAACGCAACGATGATAGTTTATTTGTACCCGGTATCGATTCATTGAGTTTCTGACCTCAGGGCGCCCTTGGGCCCTCCGGGGGCTCGGAAAGGAACGATAGAAGTTTATTTGTATCCGGTATCGATTCGTGGATTTTGTGGCCTCCAGGCGCCCTGGGCCCCACCTGGGGCCTCCCTGGGGACTGTAAAGGAAAGATTGTTATTACATGTTATTACTATTATAAGTAGTCGTAGTAGTAGTAGTAGTAGTAGTAGTAGTAGTAGTAGTAGTAGTAGTAGTAGTAGTAGTAGTAGTAGTAGTAGTAGTAGTAGTAGTAGTAGTAGTAGTAGTAGTAGTAGTAGTAGTAGTAGTAGTAGTAGTAGTAGTAGTAGTAGTAGTAGTAGTAGTAGTAGTAGTAGTAGTAGTAGTAGTAGTAGTAGTAGTCGTAGTAGTAGTAGTAGTAGTAGTAGTAGTAGTAGTAGTAGTAGTAGTAGTAGTAGTAGTAGTAGTAGTAGTAGTAGTAGTAGTAGTAGTAGTAGTAGTAGTAGTAGTAGTAGTAGTATAGTAGTAGTAGTAGTAGTAGTAGTAGTAGTAGTAGTAGTAGTAGTAGTAGTAGTAGTAGTAGTAGTAGTAGTAGTAGTAGTAGTAGTAGTAGTAGTAGTAGTAGTAGTAGTAGTAGTAGTAGTAGTAGTAGTAGTAGTAGTAGTAGTAGTTAGTAGTAGTAGTAGTAGTAGTAGTAGTAGTAGTAGTAGTAGTAGTAGTAGTAGTAGTAGTAGTAGTAGTAGTAGTAGTAGTAGTGGTAGTCGTTGTCGTTGTCGTTGTCGTCGTCGTAGTAATAGTAGTACTTGCAATAGTCGTAGTAGTCGTAGTACTCGTAGTCGTAGTCGTAGTCGTAAGAGTAGTAGTGGTGGTGGTGGTGGTAGTGGTAGGTAGTAGTAGTAGTAGTAGTAGTAGTAGTAGTAGTAGTAGTAGTAGTAGTAGTAGTAGTAGTAGTAGTAGTAGTAGTAGTAGTAATAGTAGTATGTTGCGGCACCCCAGGCGCACCCCCGCCGTGACGTGATCGGCGGGGCGCCCCCCCCCCCCCCCATCACGCCCGTGACCGGCCCGAAAAAGCGAACGGGCTCCAGCCGAGATCGTTTTGTCCGAGATGCGCATCTACCAGTGGACCCCGGCCTCGCCTCATGTGAAGGGGGGTGCTTGGACGTTGGTGCGACATTTTCTCCGAGATGGCGAAGCCATTGCCAGAGATTTCGGAGTTGAAGGGGCCAGAGACGCCGACAGTACCAGAGAGACAGAGAGTCAGAGCGGCGCAGCGTGAGTGGATCCTGGGCCTTCAACCCATGGGTTGGCAAGACAATTCCGCATCATACCTTGATTTTCAACCTTCGATAGAGGACATCTGGAAATATTTGAGAGGCAAAGGATGCCAGATTGCTTCTGTGCCCCCCTGCTGGACGGCGCCTATTCGGGTCGTAGGAGGCGAAGCCATTGCGGCAAAGGCCAAGCCACCGGCTCAGCCGGCGGGCGGACCTGCTTCGGGTTAGCCCCCTGCTGCCGGGGCCCAGCTATCACCTGTTCTACCGGGTGGTGCTGGGGCCCAGTTTCAGACTGGACCCGCGAAGCCGCCTCCGCCTCAAGCGGATTCAGGGCTTGCGAAGCCGCCACCGCCTTCGGCAGATTCGAGGCCCGTGCACCATGAAGACGCCGCCGCCTCCGGCGGATTTGAGGCCGGCGAAGCCGCCGCCGCCTCCAGCGGATCCAAGGGCTCCATGGGCAGCCCGATCGAGCGGTGGTGGGCGCGCTACGGGCCGGGCCCCGATGGTTCCATCAGTCGAGGGCCAGGCTCCACCACGGCGAGTAATTACCGAAGAAGCCTCCCCCGCCTCCTGGGCCACCAACTCCTCCGAAGCCATCGGCGCAACCAAGGGGGGCCATGGCGAAGGGCCCCCCGCAAGATATTCAGGAGCCGTGGAGACATTCCCTGAGGCCACCTGACCCGCCGATCCCGACGGGGGCCGCATCGGCCGGAACCTCGGTAGCGATTCCCTTGCCTCCGCCAAAGGATGCGCTGGGCCTGGGCCCAGGGCCCAAGGGGGGGGAACGGAACCTGCGACGCCGCCTGATGATCAGGACGGGCAGCCTGGCAGTCCGCGACATGCTGAGGGCTGCTGCACCCGTGGTTCAGCCCGGTTTAACCGGTGCTGGAGACGACGCAATAGGCGGCCCAGAAGGCGAAGAAGAAGAGCCCAGTCTTGTGATTCAGACGTCGGCTGTCAACGCACAGTTGAAAATCCCTTACACGGGATACAGGTTCCACCTGACTTCCCAATTTGAGGAGGGCGCGGTGGCTGGGGCGGGACCGCTCAAGTTGTTTTTACGTGCAGGTGTTCCGCCATCCCCTGAGTATAAACAGCTTCGCCCGAAGGGGCGGGGCCTCCCGCGAAGGGCGAGAAGCGTTAATCATGCAAAATTGTCCAGCACAGGGGGGATCTGTATCTCGGGGGTGCCGAGCGTGAGACTATGCGTCAGAATGCATCTGGCGAGCTTCGAAAGCGTATTGTCGAAGCTCACAGGGCCGGCCCCGCGCCGCCCCGCGTCGCAGCGATTCGCGGACGTACGTGCAACGCTATTCGAGGAAACGCTGACTTGGTCCATGATCCCGCGTTTACGTTGCTGGGAGAGCTTCCGAAAGAAGAGTTCTCACAATGCCCCGAGCGGAATGCGATTCTGATGATTGGCCGGACAGTCTACCCCGGACGACCTACGTTGCACTTTCCCCACTCGTTGAGCCCACTGACGCCCCCGGCTTGGCCGAGGAATCAGAGAGCAACGCAGGGGGGGGGGGGGGGGGGGCGCAGAGAATCCACTCGCCCTGGGGGGCGGCGAATTTTGGAGGCAGTGTAGTCAACCAGTGCCGCTGCAACTGGCGTCGGGCAACATGCGACCAACTTTGCAAGGTGCTGTGTGGATTGCGCTCGGTCGTCCAGAGGACGGGTATACTTCGGTGACCTAGTCGCCAATATGGGAACAGATGACATAACGCATGCTGCGACTGCCCTCGCGGTGCACGGTTTAACCGCGCTGCCGCCCGGGACGGTCGAGATCCTTGGAATCAAGGCCGGAGACTTCGACGTCTTAGGAGACCCGAAGTTGAAGGGTCATTGGGAAGGGTATCTTAACCCACCTACCTCTCACGACTCAGTCGCTGGCGAGGACGACGAGGGCGAGATCGTTTCCATCGAAAGGGGAAGCGTAGATGCAGGCCAATTCCAGTTTTCTGTCGCGTGCGCCAGGGGCACTCATGTTCTCATGTCTGTTCACAATATAGAGCGCGTGTATGCCCCGTGTGAGTTTGGCATGGCGAAATGCAGTGTGTCGCTCTTGCATGTGAGACGCATCGATGCCAGTAAGGATTCGATGGCAGGAATGGGGGCCATTCAATTCCCTGGTAACAGCGATGGGCTGCTCAAAGGACCTGATTGCCGACTTCTCCGTCTAATTCCGACAAGGCGTGATTTCCCGGAAGAGCAGAGTGAGCGCATCCCTCCCTGGCTTCGCCAGCGGAGGGATGGGCCCATTTGAGGCCGGCCTCCGCCCCGAGGGGGCGGGGGCTTCCAAGCTTAGGGGCGCGGCCGTTCGCGTCGCGCCAATGTTCTGGGACATTGCGAGTGTTCGCAATTCTAATTGGCAATGCGTCGTTGTTTTCAATGGGCGTGTAACGGGGCGTCTCAGGTGCCGAATGCGCCGTGATGGTGCGCTTGTGATGACGGCAGGGGCCAGATTTATTAATGTAGCCCGAATTGTGAGATTAAATGTTACCCGGAATCCAACGCCTCAGGTGGTTTGGACATTGGATTAGTTTTCTCCCGAGAGTGGACCGCCCACGAGGTTACGTTTGCGCCTGATTCAATCAGAGCGCGGGCGTTTCCGATGAGGAGATGCGGCCCGCTGCTACCCGCTGTCAGTTCAACGCAGAAGAGCTCCGTCTCACGCGGGCGAAACTGTGGACCGATGACGGAGATGCATCTGCAAGAACTACTTTTCCTTGCGAGACGGCTTGGTTATTGTCTTTATTGTCTGACGAGAGTTCAGGATCAATGCGACGCTCAGAAGAGCTATCTTTCGGGTTCCGGCAAACGCCCTTGATGATGCAAGGGCAAGCTTGGGGCTGACCATCTATGAGATGCTCCGAGAAAGGAACCCGAATCGCTTGCGATTGGAAGAATATGGAGGAACATGAAAAGGAGCTCCGTTGACGCGTTGGACAATTCGAATACAACCGAACACGCTCAGTGCAAATTAGTTGTTAACAAAGAGGGAGCTCGTCCCAAATTCGCAAAGGGAGGTCCGACCTTTTCCAACCAGCAGCAAGGAACCGTTCCAACTTGGGCCCCTGATAGCGCTGCGGCTCAGCCGCCAGCGCGTCGCGAACCCTTCTTCCAGTCCCTCGAGCCGTTGAAGCTTCGCTTCGTGAGTTGGCTTGTACACAAGGCAAAATCGGATAACGATGCCCCTCCAACTTCGGCAATGTGGTGGCCGTTAGTATGGTCATCTGATGTTGATCAGTATGCCCGTCCATTCTGATGTCCCGCTCTCGCCGTTTTCGATTGGACCCATGCAGATGCTAAGCAATTGGAACCGCCAGAAGGTTGGGTCGGCCAGAAATGGGGTGCATGCGTTCCAGCAGTAGATACGCTCACCGAACGGCTGGGGTGCGTCGATGCGCCTATCCCAAATGCCGTTGGCTATCAAGCATTTGCATCGCTTTGTGCCCTGCCCGGCCGGCAGGTAGGCGTAATTTCGGCTCGTGACCAGCTTGCAGAAACATCGAGAGGCGTTCTGCCCGAGGGCATTGTGCCCGCGGCTGGAAGCCGCTGGATTGCCGCTGCCCTTTTGGCTTGATCTAGTTTCTCTTGCGGGGCGTTTGCCTGAAGCGATGCGGAATCCGTCATGCAACCCAGTCAGGATACGAATGCGGATTTACAGTTTGAGCGGGGCGACGGAAAGGCGCATGTCGTTACCGATCGACGTGACGCTACCAATGTTGCCGTTCAATTCATCTTCGAGTGCTTGTCCACACTAGGCGCTGCAGTGCGACTGGGGAGGATGTGATTCGCGATATGCCGCCAGGACTGACTGAACTCGTTAACAAAGTACGGGGTGAACCCCGGGGTAGAGTCCCCGCGCGTCGGCGATGGGGGCGAATCCTGTTGGCTGTTCGTGAAGTGGTACTCTTGTTCATGGTAGAAGGACTTCGCGTTGCTTTTCCGGGTCGCGAAGTACAGCGAGCTACGGGCATTACCCCCGCGTCCCAGGTTGACTGACGCCTTTTGCGCTGGACAGCCGTATCAGGTCAGCGATTAAATCGTCAGACTTGCTGCAGACGTGGACCGAAGGTTTGGGTAACGAAGTTCGTGGTGCCGTCCGACTTTGCTGTGTTGACATTGAATCTGCTACAGAGTTCATGGGCGCATCTATTCAAATCGTCCCCATTACGAGAGCTCGATTGACTATTGGCCGGTATGGGCATTTTGTCTCGGACACTGCCATTGGACTCACTAGATACCTAATGGACCTCACCGAGGAGGTCGGCGCGGCCGACCCTGCCCCGGCGGTTCCTGACGACCCAATCGCATCGGGGGCTGCCGTCCAGCACACTAAGGGCCCAGTGGCCCCGCGCACGGGTGCTGACGCCCCGGCTGGCTCTGCCGCTTCGGGGTGGAGAAGCGCGCGAGATGTCCAGACGCCTCCGAGGCATCCAACGGATGCCACCGAGGGGGCCCTGACTCGCTGGACTGATGGGCGTGCCTCTAGACCAGCACCGTGCGACCCCGTGTCCACCGGCTCAGCCGCGTCGGGCAGCGACCCTGACCGTGATCAGAGGGCGCGTAGAGCTCCTACTGAGTGGAGCGAACGGAATCGGTCGCTTGCGTTGGCCGATGAGCCCGTCGATGATGTAGGCGGCCGCGCGCGCGACGGCGGCTGGGGCCCTTCGCTGGATCATGCTGACGAGGGCGACAACGGCAACATCCAGGGATATTGGGTTCATGTGGACCGCCATCTGCTGATAGCGGGAAGCGACAGGACATGGTTTGGGTTCGCCGTGAACGAGTCTAACGATGAATTCGTGGGGCGGGGGGGGGGGGCATGAAGATGATTCGCGGGGAGAAGAATGGCCCCCCTGTCGACGAGCTTGGGTCAGATAAGCAGATGTGCCCGCGGGAAACCCAGTCTCTGATGATCATGCTCATGAAGCACAGAGAGCTGCCTCTGCCTCCTTGCCCGTGCCACCGCCGCCACCGACGCCTAAGGCGAGGC
The DNA here is from genome assembly GCA_963575745.1 of Prorocentrum cordatum. NCBI lineage: Eukaryota > Dinophyceae > Prorocentrales > Prorocentraceae > Prorocentrum > Prorocentrum cordatum. The sequence continues at coordinate 183,976 of CAUYUJ010015700.1, read as the reverse complement.
CGGTTGACAAGGGCAAGAACAAGGGCAAGTGCAGCAGCTGGAGCGGTGGAAAGGCAACGACACTTATGACTACCGCCAGCGAAACCAATCTCGGTGGAGCTGGCTGACCAGCTCTGAATGGAATCGCCCCCGGCGCCGAGAAGAAGGATGGCGGGGGTGATATTTTGAAGACGGACAGGTGCGACTTCGTCGGCATCGATCCCACATTGCTTTGCTTTGCCAACCTGATGTCGGTGCGACAGGACTGTCGAGGAGTGGGAGATGTTTGTGGTGTGAGCTGGCTTTAGATCTGGTAAGGATGGGGTTCGTCGGGTTGTTTCGGTCTCTTGCCCCTCGGCAACCAGAGCTGAGCCGTGTAATTGTTTTTGGGGTTGGCTCCCGTGTCTGCGCATATGTGCGGGCCGAGTGGGCGGGGGGTCGGGGCGACCCTGCACGCCGCGCCGCGGGGGGACATGCCCTCCGGAGTCTCTGGGATGCCTTTGGGATGCTTCTGGATGCTTATGAGAATCTCTTGGGATGCCGGTTCGGATGCCTCTTGGAGACGGTTTTGGGGGGTGCTTTGAAGCGTCTGGAGGGGCCTCTTGGGGCCCGGCTTGGCTTCGCGCGGCCTCTCGACGGCCCTTTGGGGGCTGGAGTTTTTTTTTTTTTTTTTTTTTTTTTTTTTTTTTTTTTTTTTTTTTTTTTTTACCCTCTGGGGGGTAACGCTCGTTACCCGGGCCTCTCCCCCCCCCCCCCCCGTAACGGTAACGCTCGTGCGCGGGGGGGGTCTCGGTCTTCCCCTCCAACATGCTGGTGCCCGAAGGCATGCGCACTGTGGTGTGGTGGTCGCAGGCGCACTGTGGGCGCTCGCAGGCCATTGCGGCGCTCGCATGCGCGATGCTGGTGCTTGCGGGCTTTGCGCTTGTACTCGAATCGTCGTCGTCGTCGTCGTCGTCGTCGTCGTCGTCGTCGTCGTCGTCGTCGTCGTCGTCGTCGTCGTCGTCGACGGCGCCCGAAAACGGCCTCCGGAGGCCGAAACAGGCGGCAAACGTCGTCGTCGTCGTCGTCGACCTCGTCGCTCGTCGCTCGTCGATCATCGTCGTCGCGCGCGCGGGCGCGGGCGTGGTGCCGGGACCACGCGGCGGGCTTTGCGCTTGTACTCGAATCGCAAGCCACTGTGGTGCTCTCAGGCAGAGGGTGCTGCTCGCGCGCATACTATGGCGATCGCAGAGCGCTCCTGCTTCGCCATACCCCGCCCAGCCCAAGCGTTACCGTTACCCGGGGGGCACGACCCCCCCCCCCCCCCGGGTAACGAGCGTTACCGGCCGGAATAAAAAAATGATCTCCTGTTGGGGGCTTCTCGGGGGCTTCGGGGATCTTTGGGCCATCTTGGGGCGGGGGGCTCAACGTGTCAGTTCGTGTTTTCCATATTGGGCCCCTCTTGGGGCCGTCTCGGGGGTTTTGGACTCCTCTTGGAGGCTCTCGGGCAGCTTTGGGGCAGCCTTGGGCGTCTCCGGGGCCGTCTTGGATTCTTCGGAAACCGAAGGCGCGGCAATGCGAAACGCGTGCGGAAACCATGTCATTTTGACGATCGCGGCCTCTTGGGCAGCCATTCAGGGTTGTCACAGCGGCCCAAGAGGGGCCCGATAGGGCTCCCGGACAGTCACCGGGGCCATCTGGAACCACGCTGGCTATGCATGTCCCGAGCAATGCGCTCTTGGCCCTTTGAAGTCACGCGGGGTCCCCCTGGTAGCGCGCGAGAGCGCCCAGGAACGCTATATCTACCCAGAGGTCTATATGTTTTTCTATGTATATATGTATGTACGCGTGCATTAATGTTTGTCTGTATGCTTGCATGAATGTATGTGCTACTGTGTGTATGTATGTTTACCCGTAGGTGTGTATGCATGTATGTGTGTGCGGACGCATGCCATGTATGTAGCTGTGCACTGAACATGTATGCAATGTTGTACTGCGTGTATGTCTACATGTACGGACGTGTGCAGGCACGCACGCACGTACGTACGCACATGTGCATGTGTATATATATATATATATAGTTGCATATATGCAAGGTTGTGTGTATGTATGTACGTATGCATCCATGACTGCGTGTATGTATGTACGTACGCACATTCATGCATGTTTCCATTCATTTCTATGTGCATTTATGCATGTATGCATGCTTGTACGTGTGTATGTATATCGGCAGTTTGTGTGTGAATGCGCGGATGGATGGATGGATGTATGTGTACACTTATGTATGCGTGCATGCGTGTATGCATGCATACATGCACGGACGTATGTATGCATGCATGTATGTCTATATCGAAACGTTTTCCAAACAGCTGTGCACACCCTAAGTGCAAGCCGCCTGCAGATGGGATGGGCCCCGACGTGTCCGTTCCATCGCCGTCTTTGCTCAAGTTTTTCGGGCGGCGCCGCCATCCCAGCCTGCATGGGCGTCCTCGGCCTGTGGGGCAGAGCTGCGCGGGGCGGCCTCGCCATCCTCGAATCGCTGGGACCAGGCCTCGGGTCGCTCGCCGAGGAGTCATCCAACTGTGCTCTTGCTGTGGGCTCCTTCGGAAGTATCCGTGCGCTGGTGATCGTGAGCTAGATCGTCGGGTTCGTCATCGGTGTTGCCCTCTCGCTCTGCTGCTGCGTCTCCGGCCATGTCCTATCTTCGATCTGGGCGGCGCGTGCGTATCCAGTGGGAGATTGGTGGCGCCTGGCAGGACCGGATCCTGTTGTGCGAGTGTCAGAGTTCGGAGTGCGTGGCCAAGCTCGAGCTGACCCCCAGCAAGGAGGAGATCGCCGGTCGTCGCGCGTGGTGCGCCCTCACCCCAGATCTGGACGTGTACCCTCGCATCCTGTCGGAGACACAGCTCGTAGGCTTCGTGGCGGTGTCGAACAACGGGGCGCCGATCCCGGAGTCGGTGTTTGGGAAACGGTGGAGGGCAGCGAGTGCGGCATACGGCGCCGACTGGGGGCCGACCGCTCTCGAGGTCTGCGAGGCGCTGGAGGCGGTGAGGCCGGGGTGCCTGTCGCTGCCCGGCGTCGAGAAGCCGACCCGGCGCATGAAGGGGAAGACGTCCTTGAGATCGGTTCCAGCAGCAGCAGCAGCTGCAACTAGCGTGGTGGGGGTTGCTAGGGGGGCCAGGTGCCCTGCCCGACGTCGGTGGACTGAGTTGGTTCGCCCTGTCGGCGGAGGATGCTACACAGCTGCGCCAGGTGGTGAGGCAGAAGGACTTCGACGGCTACCTGATCGTGCATCATAAGGCTGGCATCGCGACCACGGGGACCGAGTACCTGCTAGTCAAGGCCGTGGACCCTGCTGCCCCAGGCCCAGAGCTCGAGTCGGACGCGCGGGTGCTGGACATCAAGACGCGTCCAGACGGCAGTCGGCACCGGCATTTCACGGAGGCCGCGCGGCAGGTCACCACCACAGAGTGGCCCGAGTGGCCCATCATGGGCCCGAGGACTGCCTCCTGGTGCCTGGAGCTCTTGGCGCGCCAGGACCAGCACCCGCGCGCCCGACACACGAAGTGGGTGCGCGAGTGCCGGCTGGAGGCCGCGGACGAGGGCGTTGGGGACCATGACCTCGCGATGCGCATGGCGGAGCTGGGCCTCAGCTTCGACCAGCTGAACCTTGGTGAGCTGGCCTCGTTCGAGCTGCTGATGAGGAAGGCCCGGATGGCCGAGTGGCGTCACCGCGACCGGCTGGCGGCCGCCCAGGGTGATGACCTGATGGAGGAGAGCCACCTCTATCTCGGCACGGGCGAGACACGTGGGCTGGTGATGGTGTCGCCAGCCTAGGTCGATCACATCAGCCAGGAGATGCACCGCGAGGCGCAGATCCTCAAGGAGCGCCGAGGAGAGGCTGCTCTCACGCGGCGGAGGCGGCGGAGGCGGCGCAGGCTCGGGGGGGTCCAAGGCGGAGCTGCACAAGAAGATCCTGCAACAGGCCGCCGAGTTGAAGAAGTTCCAGGACAAAGGTGCAGGACCAGGCGGCCGGCCGCGGGGCCGGCCCGGGCCAATGACGCGGCCACCTGGGCTCGCGCCCCGCGAGCTGCTGCCGGTGGGCGGCTTCGCGGCGGCGCGAGGTGCCGGCGGCCCCGCTGGGCTGTCGAGATCGGTGCGCTCGAGGGTGCGCCGCCGTCTGCACGTCACGAACTGGATCGCCGATGCGGCCGAGAGCCTGAACGCCTTGCGCGGCCATGGTGGCGCCCGAGATATTTTTTCCATTTCAGCTGGGCAGCAACGCAGCCTGGAATTCATGCAGTCCATCATCGAGCAGGCGGGCCCGCCCCCGTGCTCACCCGCGGCAGCCCGTGCGGAGCTGCGCGGGCATCAGCCGGGCTGCGACGCCGACCCCGAGCATCCAGCCCAGCACCAGAGGGGGATTCTCTCCCTGCCGGGGCCAGGCGCGCGCTGCGATCCCAGCGACGTCCTGTGCGGCCTCGAGCACGATCAGTGGGTACATTGGGAGAGAGATTTGTTGCGCCGGACGCCTGCGCCAGCTCACGACATCAAGCAGCACAACGACCGCAACCTCATGGCGGACAGGCGATGCTATGCACAGTTCGTCCTGGACCTGCACACCTCCGGCCTCATCAGAGTCGGGGCCAAGCGCATTGCCACGGTGGGCGTCTTCTGCGTTTGGAAGAGCGGACGGCAGCGCCTCCGGCTCATCTTCGACATTCGTCGAGCCAATGCACGTTTTCACGATCCCGATCATTCGCAGTTGCCTAGCGCAGCAGCCTGGGCCGCGCTGCGCACAGAGCCGACTTCTTCTCTGAGCATGGCCCAGGCTGACGTGGACAATGCCTTCTACGGAGTGAAGTTACCAGAACAGATGGACGAACACTTCTCTCTGCCCAGTGTACATCTGGGCACGCTCCGACAGCTGGCTGATGGGGCGGGGATCGACATGGACCTGCCCGAGTCCTGTTTCGGCTCCCTCTCCTGCAGGTCCTGCCCATGGGGTGGTCGTGGAGCCTTTACTTTTGCCAGAGCTGCTAGAGACCACCGCGCTGCGGTCAGGCATCGACACCGGCCTCTGATCAAGGACCAGCGCGCCCCCCTCCAGGTTCACACCACCTCCACTCAACCTGCCGTGTACGTTGACAACGTGTGCATCGTCGGCGGCGACGGCGACCGCTGTGTGGCCGACTGTAGCACCGTCGTCAACAAACTGGAGGAGGTGGGCCTGAAGTGCAAGGGCGCGATGGGGCCAGAGGACCTGCAGACCGTCACGGGGATCACTTTCGAGAGACGCAGTGGCCGCATCGGGGTCAGTGCAGCCCGAATGTGGAGAGTTCGCCTCGCGCTGCTTTTCGTGGCAGACCGGCGCTCGGCCACCGGGGGTGAGATCTTCAGCCTGCTCGGACATTCGATTTGGGCCGCCCTGCTGAGGCGGCCCCCTCTCGGTATTTTCAAACAGACCTATGTCTTCGCCCAGGTTGCCGGGCGCCGCCGGCTGCGGCTATGGAGCCGCGTGGAGCTCGAGCTGCGGCAGGCGGCCGCGCTGCTGGTCTTCGCCTTCTCCGACTTCAAGAAGCCCAACAGCACCTTCGTGTGCGCCTCCGACGCCTCCAGGGGCCAAGCCAGCTCGGGAGGTGGCTACGGCGTGGTGGGCCAGACATGGGCCAACGAGCTCGTGGAGCACGCCGCGGCGTCAGCCGAATCATGGCGATATTCGGTGCTGGACGCCATCGGGGCCAGGGAGTGCGCGCTGGGCGTCGACCCGGTCGAGGGGGCCAAGGTCGGCCGATACCAGGCGCGCGCTGGCTCCACCAGCTTCGAGGGCGTCGGGCGGTCTGCAATCGGGGACTTCAGCGACTGGGGAGTTTTCTTCCATGGCGAGTTCCAGCGAGATGAGGACATCACAGTGCTGGAAGGCCGGGCGGCGGTGATGGCCGCGCGGCACGCTGTGCGAGGGCGCAGCGGGCACGGCCATCGGGACCTCATTATGGTCGACAACCTCGGGCTCGCCCTCGCGGTTGGGAGAGGGCGATCTCCCTCCATCACTCGCAATCACGTCTTGCAGCAGCTGCGTGCCATCTCCATTGTCACCGACACTACTTTCATCCTCAGATGGATTCCTGCGGAGTGGAACCCCCCGGACAGGCCCTCTCGGCCCAGGCTTCATCGCGCACGGGGCGCCCGCGCTGACCCCTGGCATGCTGCGTATCTCGGAGGTGCGGCGGACGGCCCAGGCGGCCTCCAAGCCCTATGGCGGGACGTCGACGCGCTCATGCGGAGGCGCCACTGCCGCGGCGGCCCGAGCCCAGAGCCGCAGCTCGCCGGCCCCAGCAGTCATGGCGCGGCCGGGCTCGGGGACGCACTCCATGGCGACCCCTACCCGCTCGGCGGGCTTGCGGGCCTTCGGCGGGCCTGGCGGTGGCGGCGCGGACTCCGACAGCTCCTCGACTTCGAGTTCCGAGGCCCTCGGCGACGGGCAGTCCGAGGCCGCCACCAGCGAGGGCCGAGGCCCTCCGCCTGGCCAGGGCGAAGGCTCGCCAGTCCGCCCACCGCGGCGCGCGCGAGCGAGCCTAGGCCGAGGGGCTCACGGTCTTGCAGAGCCTGAAAGTCGGCAGTGCGTCGCGGGTCTACTTCCAGAAGGAGTACCTGGACTTCGTGGGTTGGGCTCGGTCGAGAGGGCTTTCGACGCTCGGGGTGCAGGCGATCGACTCGAGCTTCGCCCAGTACCTCGTTTTCATGTTCTGGGAGGGCCACGACCGCCACAGGGGGGGGGCAAGGCCTTGGCAGCGCTGAAGCACTACAGCCCGGGGTTGGGGCTGAGCTCGGCGGCGGCGCTGGAGCGGACCACCTCCGGGCTGCGGGGCTTCCGCAAGCTCGCGAGGGGCTCGACGCGGGCCCCCATGGCGAGGGGGCTGCTTTTCGCGGCCGTGGGCATCGCTCTGCAACGAGGTTGGCGCAGCTTCGCCGTCGCCTTGGCCCTCAGCTGGGACGCGATGATTCGGCTGCCAAGCGAGCTCGTGGCAATGACGCGGGCGACCCTGGTCGCGCCCGCACCTCGGTCAGGCCGTGCTGTGTGGAGCCTCCTGCTGTTCCCGGAGGAGCTCGACAAGGTGAGCAAGACCCTGGGCTGCGACGAGGGCGTCGTCCTGTCGGACGAGATGTCCTCCGCGCTCGGGGACGAGCTGGCCAGGCTGTTTCGTACTCGCACGGACTGCCAGCCGCTCAGGGATTTCGACGCGACGGCCTTCAACTCCAAGTTCAGGACGGTGTTCGACCAGCTGGGCCACCAAGACTGCCACCCGTACCCAGTGCGCCACGGCGGGGCCTCGTTCCGTGCGGCGGTGCTGGGCGAGAAGCTGGCGGACATCCAGGCCATGCTGAGGCACCAGTCGGACACCTCGACGAAGAGGTACGCCCGGCACGCCAGGTGCTTCGCGGAGGTCGGCAAGCTGAGCCCCGAAGTCACGCAGTTCTGCCGGGAGGTGGGCGCCAAGCTGGCCGTCCTGCTGCGGGGCCGGGCGCCGCTGCCGCCGCTGCCGCGGGCTCGCGCGCCGCCCTCCGCTCTGGGCGTTGCTGGCGCGGCGGCGACGCCAGCGGTGCGGCAGAGGCTTTGACCGATGCTGCCGTGCGGCGGCACTGGCGCGCCGCGCTGTGGGCCGCCCTTGCTGGCTCCCCGAGGTACCAAGTGTACCTGGACCTCTTCAGTGGCACGGGCAAGGTCGCGAGTTGGCTGGGGCGGAAGTCAGGCTACGCGGTCCTGCGGATTGACGTGGCCGCCCATCCCGCTTTCGACCTCTCGCGGCGAGTGTTCGGGGCTATCGTGACAGGCTGGCTGAGATCTCGTATCGTGCGAGGCGTCATGTGTGCACCGCCGTGCAGCACCTGGTCTCAGGCATCGCGACATTTCTACCGCTCGCCCTGTGCTTTGAACGGCCTGCCTGGCCTTCAGGACAAAGCTGCTGCTAGGCTTCGCATAGGCAATGCTACCTTCCATTTTGCTATGAGAATCGGCCTCGAGTGCAAGCGCCTCGGGGCCCCCTTTGCTCTCGAGAACCCTCGATCGTCCATGATGTGGTTGCACCCTCGCATGCTGCTCCTTTCCCGCTCCTCCTATAAGGGCGCCAATGTAGATTTCTGTCAGCACGGTACCAGATGGAGAAAGGCAGCTCGTTCCCGCGGATGGTGCGCTTGCGACCCGCCTCCGCCCCTGCTCCGCAGATGCTCAGGGCGAGGCGGACTCTGTAGCAAAACCCATCTCAGGCATATTTCTCTGGAGGGCGGGGGGCCCGGTGGCAAACGGTGGACAGCCATCGCCGAGCCGTGCCCCGCCTCTGTCGCTGCCGCCGCCGGCCTCTGGATCCATCGCTCCGCCGAGCGCCGTCTGTCTGCCCGTCTTGCTAACCTCGTTTCCCGCTAATGTGCACCTACGTCGGCGTATGCGTTTTGTGTGGCTGGGATGGCGGCTGCCAGGCGTCCAGCATGGTCAATGGACCTCGTTTTCTGTTGAATGCTCGGCCTCGATCGCGAAGCCCCTCGAGGCCTTCAGGCAATTGCCCTCGCTCTCACCAGATCTGCGCTCTGGCAAGAAATAGATCGGGCTGTGCATTCAAACGTTTTCGAAACAGCTGTGCGCGCCCTGAATGCAAGCCGCCTGCAGATGGAATGGTTCCCGACGTGTCCGTTCCATCGCCGTCTTTGCCCAAGTCCCCCTCCTCCCATCCTCCTCCTCTTTTGTTTGCGTGTGCGCGCACGTGCCGTTGGACCTCGTTTTCTGTTGAATGCTATGCCTCCATCGCGAAGCCCATTCGAGGCCTTCAGGCAATTGCCCTCGCTCTCACCAGATCTGCGCTCTGGCAAGAAATAGATCGGGCTGTGCATATTTGTAGGTATGTATGTATGTATGTGTAGAGAATATGTAATCCATTCCAGTGCCCCTCTCTCTCGGAACTGCATCCCCTAAAGCGCGGGGCGCGTATGCAACGAATTGCTCCTGCCCCAAGACATCTCGGGGGAGCTCGCGGGGGCTCGTGTTCGCAGGCGGCGTCCGCTGACGTTTAGGCTCAGACAAGTTGAGGCGCTCTGGAGGTCCGCCCGACCGCCGGGGAGAATGCGCGGAAGCGGAGCTGTGAGTTCGCCGAGGCAGCGTTCCACGGTTCGCGCCTGGCCGAGGCAGCAGGCGCGGCGAGCAGCAACGGCGACTTGGACGTCTGGTGGCAAATCTCAGATGTGGTCGCTGAAGGACATCCGAGCGCACGACGCGGCGGCGCAGCTGGCAGAGGCAAAGGCAACCCTGACTCGGGAAAGACCTGCCCTTACTGCAAGGAGAAAGGCCACATCAAAGTTCACTGCTTCAAGTTCAAGAAAGATCAAATGGAGAAAAAGAGGGGCCAGGTCAGTCCCAGCGGGAAGTCGTGGCGAAAAACGTCGACTCCGACGAGTGCGTCTACTGCCTGGCGCTCGTGAGCTACGACGACCACGACGTGATCGGGCATCAGGTGAAGGGCGGCTTCCACGACGGGATCGGACACCGGGTGAAGGTCGGCTTCCACGACTCGATCGGCGACCAGGTGGAGGGCGGCTTCCAGGATCGTCTGGCGACCAGCTGGAGGACGAGTTCTTGTGTCGCCCCTGTGACGACGAGTTGGTGATGGCAATCGGCGGTGGTACGCGGTCTCCGGAGTGCGATGTCGACGGGTTCCTGATGCTGGACGGGGGAAGCGATGAGCACTGTGCCGGGCGAAGCTTCGCCAAGCATAGCGTGGCGGAGGAGACGAGTTCCAAGTTGGTTGCCACCCAGAAGCAGAAGATCTCTCTCGACGACGAGTCGCAGGTTCCGTCTGCGATTGGAGGTCAGGTGGCTTGCCGGGCCAACTTGAAGATCGGCCCCATTGCTCGTGACTTGCGCAGCACTGGTGGGGTCTTCGACGCGGGCTTCGACGTGGTTTACTCGCGCAGTGACGGGTGCTTTGTCGGCTACACCAAGCCCACCAAGAAGTGCGCGAAGGTTCCGATGTTTCGCAAGAGGAGCACGTTCGGTGAGCCAGCAAGCGTGCACAGATGGGGAAGCGGCTGGCAATGAGTCGCTCTCCCAACGCCGCGATGGGCATCGTCGCGGCGAACGAGGACGTGGAGATGAAGGGCGAGGGGGCCGTCCAGGCGCGCGGGGTCGGCTTCGTCGGGGTCTTGCGGCGCGGCTCCCGAGGCAAGCCTTCCGGCGGCGGCTGGGCCCCAAAGCAAGCGAGGGGCCCAGAAGGAGCAGAACTGGGGCCAGGCGGCTGTCGAGCCGACCTGCTACGAGCTCGTCTGAGGGAGCTGGGTGCCGCGATCTGCGGCGCGAAGGAGCAGCTGTGGACTCGCCTCAAGCAGGCCGAGGTCAATCACATGCAGGACCTTGAGTTCAAGACGGCAGTCGAGTAGCGATGCCAGCAGCAAGTTGACGGCCGGCCTGTGACGGAGGCCAGGGTCGTGGAGGCGCCTTGCACTCCGACGGAGGTTGAGAGGGGCCAGCGCGAGGTTATTGGGCACGCGGTGTTTAAGAAGTGGTACCCCGCGTGCGTGTTCGGCTTAGGCCGTGAGGGTCCGCGCGTCAACCAGCCCATCTACGGCAGCAGCGCCAGAGATGAGTTGATCTTCTTCGACTGGGCTTTCAACGGCGCCAAGGACACCGAGAACCTCTGCAACGAGGGTGACAAGGGTCTTGGCACGTCTCTTGTGACAGCTGACCGCAGCACTGGCCACCTCTACGGCGACGCGCTGGGGAGCCAGGCCGCGGGCGACCGCGCGACCAAGCAGCTCGTGAGGTTCATGAAGCAGTTGGCCTACAGAAGCCTGAGCTCAGGTGTGACACTGAGCCTGCGGTGAAGGCGCTTCAGGACAAGGTCGTTAGCGCGAGGAGTTAGGAAAACCTCGATATTTGGGTGTCGCAGGGCCGCGCGAGGGACAGCAAGTCGATGGGCTTCATCGAGACTCGGATTCGGCGGTGGCGCGGGCGCCTGAAGGCCAACGGGTGCAGGCTGAGATGAGCAGCGGCGTCAAACTCACACCGCATTCACCGCTCTGGCCGTTTGTCGCTCACCACGCTGCGAACGTGGCGAACTGGTTCAGCAGGGGCGTCGACGGCTACACGTCGCACTTCGCGGTCTACGGCGTGAACTACACGGGTGTTGTGGCGCCGTTCGCTGAGGCGGTGATGGCGAGGGTTCCGCGCTCGATGTCAGGTCTCGCCCCGAGGCTTAACCAAAGTTGGCGCGGCCTGGGCGAAGGGGATCAGGGTCGGCAGGACTATCGCCAACGACGAGCACATCATTTTCACGGTGGCTGGGAAGGTGACCTGAAGGACCGTCCGCGGGATGCCGAAGGGGAAGCGCCGCGACAAGGAGCTGCTCCTGAAGGTCTGCGGCGAGCCCTAGAAGGAGAATCTCGCCCACGTGCCCCGCTCTCTCGTCATGGACGGCGGCATGGGCGAGGTCGTGCCGGCGCCGCTGGAGGCCGCGGGCACGGAGGCCGAGAGGGTAGCCCCAGGGGCGGCCCCGGGTGGAGCAGAGGGCCCTTCGGGCCCAGACTCGACAGCGGGGCCCCCAGAGGCCCAGGGTCCAGAGGCCCAAGCTCCAGAGCCCCAGCCTGAGGGTCCAGAGCCCCAACCGAAGCCTGGAGGACAGGTTGAAGGCCCCGCGGAAACTGGCGCAAGCTCGAGCAGCGGGCCTTCTGCCCCCGAGGGGGCCAGCGGCAGCGGTGGAAGAGACGCTGCGATGCCTGCTGCGCCGAGCTCACCTACGAGGCCGAGGTCCCTTGCGATGGGGTGTAGAGAATCTGTGATACATTCAAATGTCCCTCTCTCTCGGAACTGCATCCCCTAAAACGCGGGACGCGTATGCAACGCACTGGTCCTGTCCCAAGACATCTGGGGGGAGCTCACGGGGGCTCGTGTTCGCAGGCGGCGTCCGCTGACGTTTAGGCTCAGACAAGTTGAGGCGCTCTGGAGGTCCGCCCGACCGCCGAGGAGAAATCAGCATGCATGTATGTATAAGTGTGTCTATGTATGAATGTGCATGTGTATGCATATATACTTGTGTATATGGAAACATGTATGCATATATATATATATATATATAGATGTATATATGTGTATATATAGAGAGATATTGGTGCATGCATGCATGCATGCATGCATGTATGTACATTCGTGTGCACGCATCCATGTGTGTATGTACGTCTGCGTGTTCGTATGCATGCATGCATATACATGTGTAAGTTTGTGCGTTTGTATGCGTGAGTGCGCATGCCTGCATGCATGTCTCCATGTATGTATGCATGCATGTAAGTATGTATGTATGTATGTATGTATGTATGTATGTATGTCAGCTTGTAGGTATGAATGTGTGTTAAGTGTGCATATTTGCATACACGTATTGATGTATGAATGTATGCAGACATGACGGATTGTATGTCTGTATGTAGGTCTGTATATTTGATTGTTTGTATACATGCATGTATGAATGATTGTATGTATGCGCGCATGCATGTCTGCATGTATGTAAGCATGCATGTTTATGTGATTGTATGTCTGCATATGTTTGTATGTGTGGATGCATGCATGCATGTATGTATGCGTGTGCGTATGTATACATACACCTATACACGATATACGTATGTTTGTATCCATGTGTATATGTGTGTATGTATGTATGACTGTATGTATACATGTACGCATATATGCATTGGTATTTGCATTGGTGTGTGCATGTTTGTGTGCATGTATACATGTGCATCTATGTATGTATTTGTATGTATGCGTGTATGTCGGTATGTCTGAGTTTATAGGTATGTATCTATGCATACATGTATGTATGTGTGCATGTCTGTATGTATGCATGTATGCATGCATGCATGCATGCATGCATGCATGCATGCATGCATGCATGCATGTGTGTATGCTTGTGTGTATGCATTCGGAGGTTCACTCGGTAGGAGTTCGTGCCTGCTCAACTCACTCCGCTCTGCGTCATGTGTAATGCGGAGGAGAGAGAGTGCCACTGCCGTGGCCCACTGCATTTCCGTCCCAGGCCCCCAGATTTATACAGGTCCATCGATATCTTTCCAGCACGGGAAGCGAGGCCGATAGAGAGTACGGAGGCGACATCGGGCTGCGGTCGGGGGCCTGAGCCTTTCTGAGGCCTCGGCTTGGCTCATACCTATTCTGGGGGAAGCGCGTGTTCTGAGGGTTTCAACCTGCCCACGCCCATCCGCTCTTGCTGTGGAGTCGGCCGTCAGCGGCTCTCCCCGCCCTGACGTCGCTGCGTTTGCCCCGCTCCCTCGCCCTTCCTCCAGCTCTCGCATTTGTTTGAACTTTCCTGAGCATGTTTTCTGTACGAGCCATTGACTCTTTTGCTCAGCGACTTCGTCGCCAATACCTCGCTGCACGCCCCCGATGCGGCTTTGCTGCCATAGGTGCTTGCCTTTTGTTTGCGCCCCGCCCTTGTGACACGTGTCGTGCCCCACGTGCCACCAGGTGCGTCCCGTGCCTCTGCACGGCTTTGCAGCCTTAGGCGGCGTCGTGCCTTCAGCTCGGTCCTGCTGACATGGTTGTCGCGGGTTGTTTGGCTCCCCCGTGGCGCCGCGCTTCGGCCGCGGGCCGAGTCCGTGCTCGGCGACACAGGCGTGCTGTCATCTGCGCCGCTGCGCGACTCACGCGCTCGGCTGCCTCTTTGTGGACACGTATCCTGGTCAGCTGTACTGCGCCCAGCCGCAGTTTTTTCGGCGTCTGGTAAGTAAGTCTTGGAGTGGCCTCGGTCGGCGTCCGACCGTCTTCTGTCGTGCCGTTTTTAGCACCACCGCGTGTCTGCTCTCGCTGGCTTCGCTTTTTCTTCCCTCTTCTATTGTTGTCTGCGGACGGCGGTGGCTGGGTGGTCGACCTCCGCTAACTGGTGCCATTACAGGTGCACATTGTAATCTCGGCGGACCATTCGTGCAGCGTCCGCTCTGTTTGAGTTTGTTTTGTGCGGCATTGCCCGCGCCTGACCCTTGGACATGTCGTCGGCTTCTTCGCTTGTCAGGGCCAGCGGGTGTTGGATGGGTGGCTGACACCACGCCAGTTTTGCTTGTACAGCTGCACGTGTGAAATTCTTGTTGGCCACTTCACAGTTTGTCCGACTGGTCAGTCCTGTGGCGCGACAGTTGACTTGGACTTTCGTTCTGCATGTTGTCCAGTCTGCATGTTTATACTTCCAGGAGGAGCATGGGTGCGCTGTACCTCGGTGGCTGTTCTTCCGGTTTTCACGCTGTCATGGTGTCGTTGCAAGCTGGCCCACACTTGGCCACTGTCACGTCTTTGCAGTTTTGGTATGTTAGCCTACAGCTTACCAAACTGTTAACGGACTGTGCTGGGTCAGCGTTTTAGCCAACACCGGTTGGCCTTGCAGCCGTTACAGTGCAGTTCTCGCGCTTCATTGTCTAACATCATTCATCGGTGGTGTAGTGGCAGCCGATTCGCACCAGACTGTTCGCGCTTCAGTTCACTTCGAGTTGAGTTGCCTCCTCGGTGTTCTGGCCGCTGCACGTTCGCTTGGACTTGCAGCTCCTCTTTCACAGCGCCCATCCTGCACTCGTCAGTGTGTGACGTGTTGTAAACTGTGCTTTTCGACGATGATCGATCGCACTTAGCGCTGACATCGGCTGTTCGTGCTTGAGGACCCTCTGCGCCGCCGACTTACACTTATGTATACATGTATCTATGCATGCATGCATGCATTCGTGCTTGTTTGTGTGTGAGTAGATGTATGTATGAATGCATGTATGAATGTATGCATCTATGTATGCATGCATGCATGTATGCATGCATGCAGTTTGTGTTTGCAGGTATGCAGGTATATTATATATTTGTATGCATGTAGGGATGCATGCCTTTCGGTATGTTTGTTTGTATGCTGTATATATGCGTGCATCTATGTATGCATGCATGCATGTCGGTATGCCTGTTTGTATGTATGTATGCATGTGTGTATGTAGGTAAATATAGGTATACCCACAGCAGTCTGACACATCTGTTCATATACATATATGATATATACACAACTACGTGTCTATATGTATATACATGTGTTCGTTTGTGGGCCTCTGGCCTCGCTGGAGGCCTCATAGGATTCCTGGGAACCTCTTGGGGCCATCCCGAGGATCTCTTGGAGCCCCCTAGGGGTCATTAGAGCCGTCTTGGACTGGCCGCTGGGTATCTTGCGGCTCCGATCGGGCCGTGTTTGGCCGTTTTGGGGCCGTCCAGATGCTGAGCAGGGCGCGCGAGGCAGAACTAGGAGGGGGTTGTAGCCTTCTGCCCGGGCTTGCAACGAAGAGGGTGGGGGGTGGGTGGGGCTTGGCTGACACTATCACTATTCCAACGCTCCACATCGTGCAGACACCAACCTGAAAAATCATAGAGGGGAACGGGCGGGGGAGGGGTGGGTGGACAAGGAGGAGGAGGACGAAGAGGATCATGATGATGACGATGATGATGATGATGCTGATGATGGTGATGATGATGATGGCGATGATGATGATGATGATGATGATGATGATGATGATGATGATGATGATGATGATGATGATGATGATGATGATGATGATGATGATGATGATGATGATGATGATGATGATGATGATGATGATGATGATGATGATGATGATGATGATGATGATGATGATGATGATGATGATGATGATGATGATGATGATGATGATGATGATGATGATGATGATGATGATGATGATGATCAGCAGGGAGATGGGGCGCGGGAGGGGAGGCCGAGGCGGATATCCCCTCAAGCAGCACTGGGAACTAAAAACGTCTTGAGCCTAGTGTCGGCTCAAGAGAGGAGCACAAAGGGAGGAGCGGCCTCAGACGATGATGATGACCTTTTGCCAAGGAGCAATGCTGCTTGCTCCGTTGGCGCCCGGCGCATCACGCGCCGGCGCCGGTCTTAGGCCACGCGTCGCGGGCCACGCCGCCGCCAAGGCACTGTAGCGCCTTGGCGGCCTCGAAAAGTCCAGAACAGGGCGGGTAATGAGGCCCCCAACGGGGCCTCAAGGGTGGGCCAGCTTGGCCTCAAAAGACTTGAGCCGCCGAACGGCGGTGGGAAAGGAGGGGGAGAGAGGGCAAGCAAGAGGCAAGGGCAGGAGCGAGGGGACCAAGGGAGAAAACCCGCGCCAGTCCTGGAAACGGGGAGATCCATCAGTTTTACCAAACATCCTAGATATCCCCTCAAGCAGCACTGGGAACTAAAAACTTCTTGAGCCTAGTGTCGGCTCAAGAGAGGAAGGAGCACAAAGGGAGGAGCGGCCTCAGACGATGATGATGACCTTTTGCCAAGGAGCAATGCTGCTGGCTCCGCTGGCGCCCGGCGCATCACGCGCCGGCGCCGGTCTTAGGCCACGCGTCGCGGGCCACGCCGCCCACCTCCTCCTGTGGGTACTCCACCACGCCGAACTGGCTGTAGTGGGTCACGCAGCCGCCGAACTTCCCGGCGTCGAACTAAACAGTCCCGGCTTCTGCGGCACGCTGCCGCTTCCGCCCATCAAGGTGAGTCCGCAGGCGCAGGGCGGCACGCCGCCGGCGCCCACGGGGGTTCTTCATGCGCCCAGTGCGGTAGCCCGGCTGGGCTAGCCGCCGGCGCCTCTCGTAGCCGCCACCGCCGTCCCCCATGACGGCACTGCCGGAGCCAGGCCGGCGCGACGCTCTGCCGTCAGGCACCAGCTGCCGCCGCCCGCGCCCAGCTGCTCGCAAGCGCAAGGTTGATCGCGAGCGCCAGGCTGAACTCAGCCGGCGCCGCGTGGCCGCCCGCACGGCGGCTGCCGGCGGCGGACCTCTGCGGCAAGCTGACACGTCCGCCCAGCAAGGTGGGTCCGCAGGCGCGGGGCGGCACGCCGCCGGCGCCCGCGGGGTTTTTCATGCGCCCCGTGCGGCCGCCCTCGCTGGGCTAGCCGCCGGCGCCCCCTCGTAGCCGCCACCGCCGTCCCCTCCTGACGGCACTGCCGGTGCCAGGCCGGCGCGGCGCTCTGCCCTCGGGCACCAGCGGCCGCTGCCCGCGCCCAGCTGCTCGCAAGCGCAAAGTGATCGCGAGCGCCAGGCTGAACTCAGCCGGCGCCGCGTGGCCGCCCGCACAGCGGTTGCTGGCGACGGACTTCCGCTGCCCGCCCGGCCATTGGCCGGCGGCAGCCTCGCACCTCAGTCACGATGCGGCCTCTGCTCTCCTCCCCGGGGCCATTCGGGCGACCCGCGGTGCCCTGACGGGGCTACTTCGCGCGTCACCTCGTTGGCCCGGCGGAAGCCTTGGGTCTCGTGCACGTACCTCACGCCGTTGTAGTGCACCGGGCCCATCACTCCTGCGTCGCAGTGTGTCTTCTGCGGCTGCTTGGGGAGCCTGGGCGCCTTGGGCGTCGGCTGCACTGTGGCCTGCTGTGCCTCTGGCTCCAGCGTCCTCTCGTTCTTCTTGGCTATCCCACAGCAGCGGCAGTAGAGCACCCCGACGCTCCCTGCAAGCAGCACTGCAATCGTGGCCACCACCTTCAGCGCCGTCTCCACTGGGAAGACGATCGCCACCGTGCCCGTCTGCGGCTCCCAGCGAAGCGTGACCCCGTGGGCCCTGTCGTCGACTGCCGCCATCTCGTGGCTCTGTCTCTCCCCAGCTGCCGTTGCGAGTGCCGTCACCACCAGCGCTGCGCACAGCGTGCCTGCCCGGGGGTTGCGGGCTACGCGGCTGCCGCTGCGCCCACTGGCCGCCCGTCCGCTCCTTCGCTGCTGCCTGTACTGCCAAAGGGCGCCTAACAGGACCGCTGCCAGCAGCGCCCCCGCTGTCGTCGCCCACGCCCCCAAACCGACCGGGAGCATGAGGGTCAGCAGGCTCTGGCTCTCCGCCGGGTCGACCTGGATCACGTAGCCGTCTGCGCTGCCAGCCGTGGCGGCGAGCGCCGTCGCGGCCAGCGCCGCCCTGGGCCACCGTGAGGTCGGGCTCTTGCCTGCGCGGCGCTCGCCCTCGGCCGAGTGGGCCGGCGGCGCCGTGAGCTCGGACTTATCCGTCGCCATGTCGGTCGAGATGCCGCGCATGGGCTCATGGCTCTCCCGCAGGTGCCCGTGGAAGCTGTCGGAGGCCCAGCGCCCGAAGCGTTTGACGCGCTGCAGGTCGTCCACGGCGTGGTACATCGCTGTTGCGCCTCCGATGCGGAGGCTGCGTGGGCCGATCTCCTCCTTCCTCAGCCCGGCAGCCAGCCCCGCGATCGTCAAGTAGTGCTGCGCCTCCTCGCGGCGGATGGGTGCGCCACTCGCCCAGCGGAAGAGCGGGGGCTCCTCCTCGCCCCCTCGCAGCCTCTGCGGGTAGTGCTGCTCCAGCTGACGGACGGCGGCCACGGGGCACAGTGGCGTGCCCGTCTGGCACTGGTTCCTCACGCACCCCACATTGTACTGGTCCGTCTTCGACGAGGTGATGTGGAGCACCACCTCCACCGCGTCCTTGAAGGTGCAGGGCTGGTTGTTGCCGTCGCGGCCCGTGATGTCCACGCCGCGCGCGACGCGCTCGCGGCTCCATGTCTTCCCAGGCTGGATCAGATACTCCGACGCCCTCAACATGAAGAAGAAGGCCACCACCACGGGGGCCCACAGGACCGCGGTGTCCGTCTCGGGGAGGTCAGCTTGGCCCCTCAAGAAGCCCTGGAGCCACAGGAGCATGCGTGGTGTCACCGGCCGCTTCCGCCCGCTCGGCCCTTGGCCCCTCCGAAGGCCGGCGAGCGTGGACCAGAGGCGACCCCGGTGAAGGAGAGGGTCTGGATATCCGACCACGAGGTGGGCGAAGCGCACGGCGAACAACTTCTGTTTGATCGTGCCTTCTGTGCGCTTCAGCACTTTGGCCAGCGCGACGACGAAGCCCAGCAGTACCTCCTCGTTGGCGTGGCGCTCCTCGCGATCACGCCCCTCCAGCCAGGGCGACTCGCCCTGGGCCGCTCTGGAGCCCTGCCACTGCCGCCAGCCGGTCTCGTAGCCGGCGCGGGTCCCCTCGGACAGCCGTAGCATCAGCGCCTCGCGCTTCTGCTCTTCGATCCACCCGCCGTAGCCCCCCCCTCCCAGGGTCGGGTGGTCTGGCAGGGCGATGGCGGCCCGAGCTCTGCCCAGCGCGACCGGCTTGACCAGCCCCTTGGTCTCCACCTTCTTGCCCCGGTTGGGGCTCCGCTTCCGCCGCTTCTTGGGCGCGCCGACCGTTGCGTTCAAGTCCACCTCCCTGGCGTCAGGAGGGGGCTCGGGGCCCCGTGCAAGGTCCTCCTCAATTGCCTTGAAGCGGACACCCTGGCTCTTGCGCCTCGCCTTGTGGGCGTCGTCGCTCAGCACTCCTGCGTGTTGGTCGTCTTCGGTGGTCTCGGCCCTCGCCCGGAGCTCACCCCGCGCCCAAGCCCTGAGCCACCGCCGGGTCGTCTCCCAGGCAGCCGACTCCGCTGGATCCCGGGGGCCGCCCGCTCGCTGGGTGGTCTGCAACAGCGCGTCCGCGGTGGCGCCCAGGACAGCTCTCGCTGTCTCGGGTGGCAAAGCCCCCGCTGCCTCCCGCATCAGGGTGGCCTCAGTGTCGCCCTGGGCCCGCCTCTTCACCCAAGCTGCCTCGTCGCCCCCCTGCGCGATCCAGACCTTCTCAGGCGACAGCGCTCTGACGCGCCCGCCGCTACTCCCGGGGACGTGGATCAACGCGTTCCTCCCGGTCCGCCCGGGCCTTCTGTGGGCCAGCGAACCGTGCCGATCGGGCCGTCGACCGAGCAGACCAGGTACTTCGTGCCAGCGAGCTTGACGTGGCCGATGCCCTTGGGAAGCATGGGGTCGGAAACCCCGCGGGCTGCCGGGTCCCAGGTGATGCTCCCTTTGTCGTCGAGCCAGTGGTGTTCGCCTTCGCTGATCCTGTCCTTCAGCGCATGCTTCGCCCCGTGGGGGCAGCGGCGCGCCGGCGGCATGCGCGTGCTCGCCAGGCTAGCGCCTGCTGGTTCCCGGCCCGCCACGAGCAAGCTCCGAGCTCGGGCTGTCATGTCGCCGTAGTGGGTGCAGACAACCTCCAGGTCGCACGTGCGGTACCCCATCTTGCGCAGCGCCTTGACGACGCGGGTCAGGTCGAGCTTGCCAGGCGCGTCGACCACCACGACCTGCGGCCTCGCCCGGGTGGCTGCCGACGCTAGCTTCTCGACCTCGAAACCCTTCGGGTCCAGGGACAGTGCGCACATGATCCAGTCCACCTCTGTCGGGCTGCCCGTTGCCAGTTCACCGCCTAGCTGCTCCCAGGCGCGCCCGTGCGTCCCTAGCGGGCTCCCAAGCTCCAGTCCCCGGCGCCCTTTGCAGGCAGGGCTGCGCGGTATTGCCGTGGGGGTCCTCAGCGCCCGATGGCGGAGCGCTGACTCCGCAATGGGCCCCTCTTCTCCAGGCAATCGCAGGAGGTGCTCCTTCGCCTCTGCCAACATCTTCCCCCGCTCCTCGGGCGGCTCGATGCGGGTCCATCCCTTGCGCAGGAGCTCGGAGTGGACCTTCTTGGCTTCCTCCCGCGACAGCCAATCCGCGATGTCGTTATGGTAGGTGCGGATGTATAGCGCGGTCGTGCTGAACCCGTGGCAAGCCTCTAGGCGCTGGATGAGGCGGATGAGGTGCCTCGCGAGTGGGTGCTTGGGCCGCCTCTTGGAAATCCACGACCGTGCATTCATGTTATCGGTAACGTAGAAGACCAGCTCGCCCTGCCACTCGCCACCCCTCGCGGCGGCCAGAGCCACGAACGCGAGCAGCTCAACGATGGCTATGGCCCAGTCCCTCTCGGCCCCCGGTCTGAGCCGCCGTGCGCTTCTCCGGAGGACCTCGCACGCTCGTGGGTCTTTGCCCCTGCACCTCTCCTGCGACTGCGGCTGCGGGCGCTGGGGATGCCCTGGCCCTCATACTCCTCGATGTAGGTCTTTTCGGTCTCGACGTAGATCGGGTCCAGGACTCCTCCCCCGGCGTGCTCGTCTCGCGGGATGCCGAGGCTCTTCATCTTGACCTTCAGTGTTTCGTGCCCCTCCACGTAGCCCACCAGGATCTCGCCGAGCTGACGAAGCTCTGGCGCCAGGGTCGGGTCCGTCGGGTCTGCCCCGGGGTACTCTTGCATCAGCACATCGCTGATCTGCCCGATCCCGTTCAGGTACAGGATGTCCGCGTGCTGGAGGTCGTAATTCTTGCCGCCCTTCCGCACGTCGTTGAAGTTCCTAACGAAGCGCCGAGCGGCATTGCACTTGTGGACTCCTCCACGACAGGCCACGCCCGGGTGTGCCTCGGCGGCCCTGCGCCCTGCCTCGTCGGAGAGGGCCCCTGGGTCTTCCTCCGCCTCTGGTGGCGGGGGGGCCTCTGGGGGTTCCTGCGGGCTCTGAGGCCCCGGGGGGGCACTGGCGGCCCTCTGGTCCTCGCGCTCCTTCCTGCGCGCCTCGCGCTCGAGCCGGGCGGCGCGGCGGGCCTGAACCTCGTTGCGCCTGATCTCCAGCTGCCCGACTGCGCGTGCGGCGCTCCGCTCCTGATCGCTGCCCTCGCCCGCGGCGCTAGCGTGGTGCCCCTGGGCCTCGGCGAGCTGCTCCTCCACCCGTCTCAGGGCGCCCGAGCTCCTCGAGGCACCCCTGCTGGACGGGGGAACTGAGCTTGCCCGCGCACCGCCTGCTGCTGCAGCCACCTCGCTGAACGACGGTGCTGGCATGCGGCTGCTGCTGGCTGCCGAGCTCGCCGCAGCCCCGCCTGACCCCGCTGCCGCAGCCGCAGCTGAGGCTCGGTCAGCGATCCTGGCCGTGACCCTCCGCTGACCTGCCTGGGCGGTGGTGCCGGGTACCGGCTGCTGATCTCGATCCCACCGAGGGCTCCAGCTGGTCCACTCCTTCGGCGGCTTCAGCGTGGCCCACAGCAGCAACTTCTCGCCGGCCCGCACCGACTCCTCGTCGTCGAGAGGCGGCCCAGGCGCGCCTGCCGTGTCCTCGTCCTCCGTGTACCCGAAGAGGTATAGCTGATCTTCGTCGAAGAAGCCCCCAGACAGCGCGTCCGAGACCCTCAGCCTTGCCTTGACCTCTCCTGCCTCGAATGGGCCCCCCTTGAGCAGCACCCGCTGGTCGCCCTGCTGTGGGGCGAAGACCCGCACTGGGCTGGCCCGGGAGGCTTCGTCTTCAGCTTCCCTCGCCTTCTTCTGGCGGCGGTTCTCCTCCTCCTCCTCCTCCTCCTCCTCCTCTGCGGGGCTCTCGTCCCCGTCACCGGTCATCACCGCCTCCGCCAGGTCCGCCTCCTCCACGGGCGGCGGCTTCACGCGCCTCACGCTTGCGTGCTTTGTTGCGCTCCCAGCCTCCTCGCTTGCCGCCCCGCTTGCCGCCCCTCTTCTCGTCGCCGCCACACTCGATCATGGTCGGCTCGCCGTCGGTCTCCACCTCCGCCTCGTCCTCCCCTTGGCGTTCGCCCTTTGAGTCCCCGCCGTCCTCCTCCGCCGCGTCTCTCTCCGGGTAGCCGTCCTTTGAACGACCGCCCCCTACGGGGGCCCTCTGAGCCCTCGTCAATCTTGACCTCCGCTGAGCTTCTCCATTCCGGGTGGGGTAGGCAGCCCGAGATGTTGCAGCAGCCCCGAGGGGCCTCCAGCCAGCTGCTGTTGTGGCCGCAACCACATCCGCCCCGATCCTCCTATGTTCGGCTGCTGATGGCGTCCTTCCTCAAGCTGCCGCACTTCTCGCCGAGCTCGCCAGTGGCCCCGTCCTCAGTCCCAGCGCTCTCGGCCGCACAGGCCGAGGGTCGAGATGAAGGAGGGGGGTCCTGTTCCAGGGCGTCAGGGCGCCCGGCCCGCGCCACCTTGCTCTCCAACTTCTCTTCCAAAGCCCGCGCCTTGGCGTCCATCGCCGCGATCTGCTGTTCCAGCTTCTCCGGGGCGGTGCCGGCAGCCGCTGCTTTCAGCGCGGCTGCCCAGGCAGCGCGCAGCCGCGGCGCATGCTGCCCCGCGCGCTGGGTCCTCCGTATGCCCCGCAATCCCAGCCCGAAGCCAGCGCTTCCCAGCTCCCCCTTCACTGCAGCGCTGAGCTGGGGGGTGCCGCTGGGGACGCGCCCTCCACCCTCCAGGTTGGGTGGGGCTTGCGTGCTGACGGTGAAGCGGAGCTCGCCCTCGGGGGCCCTCCCGAAGTAGAGGGCCAACTGGTTCTCAGGCAGTGCAGAGTAGTGCCGCTTGGTGCGGAAGTCAACCCTGGCCCAATGAAAATTGTCCGGGGCGGCCTGCGCGATGAGCTGGTTCACGCGGAGTAGCTTGTCGTCCGGGGGCAGCTTGACGGTGGCGCCGTCTTCGCCAAGGCCATAGCACCCGCTGACCTCGCCCAACTTGGTGCTGAGGTTGATCAGCTCGCTTGCCTCGGCCTTGCTGAGCCGCATGCGCGTGTCTAGGTTGTAGGCCTCCATTTGGGTGTCCGTCAGGTCGTGTGGCAAGCCTCCCTCCAACATGCGGCGCGTGTGCTGGCCCGTGCACCTCCTGGCCAGGATCAGAGCGTAGGGATAGAGCCCTAGCGATGCCAGCCACCAAGTTCGCTTCTGATACCGATGCTGGGGCTCGTCCGGGGGTGCGAGTCCCCACTCGCACATGTCTATCGCGATGACTCGGGCCCCAGTCGCGCGCGCCAGAGCTCTCATGCAGGGGCGATCTCAAAGCTTGGGGTGCCGGCCGTCCCGCGCTGAGGACTCGATGAGGAACTCGCGCCCTGCCTCGTGGCCCCGCTTCGCCCCTATGCACGCGAACTCCCCGAACACGTTGCCGTCGACCTCGACTTGGCGCTCTCCAGTCCCATCCGGGCACTCGAAGGTTCTCGTCCCTCCTGCTGCCAGCTGCCAGGGGCAATCGCTCACGCAGGGTGGAGCGAACTGCAGCACGTTAGCCTCGTCGGGGCCCGGAGGTGCGTTGAACTCCTGGCACAGGCGCTCTCGCACCAGCGGGTCGCGGATGTCGAACTGCGGCCTGGGGTCTTTGCCAAGAAGAGGCTGCCCGAAGTACTCGACGGACTCGCTGGTAGCAATGCCCGCATTCTTCATGGCCTGTGTCCAGCGCCCCGTGCCAGCGAAGATCTCCCGCGCCCTGAGTCCCCACGCGAGAGCAGGTCGGGGGCGCAAAGGCTCCAGGTCCCTGAAGTCTGGGCAGGCCACCTCGGTAGAGAGCTCGACCACGGCGGGTGCACCGCCGGCGGCTCTTCCGCGCTGCTGCTGCTGCGCAGCGAGTGCCCTGCAGTGCTGACACGGTGGGGGCTTGCTGGACACCGCTGGGATGCCATCCTCCTCGGAGGCCAGATATGTTTCCCAGCCCATGGTGGGGAGCTCCTTGAGGTCCTTCCCGCTCGTGGCCCAGGTGCGGATCAGCTCTTCTGCCACTCGCCGACCTTCAGCGCCGGACGGGGGGTGAAGGACTCGCATATGCCCGCGATGGATGATCACGTGGCATTTCTGCTTGGGTTCTCCCGCGGGAAGGACTGTGTCGATATCCAAGTGTCCCCAATGATCAGCCCGCCATACTCTGAGTACCACCTCCTCCAACGCCTCGCACGGGAAGAGCGCGACGCACCTGAAATCCTTGTCGTGGTCGCGGTGCACCGCGTCGTGGATGTGCATCCGGACCTCAGCCTCCCTGGAAGATATCCAAGGTGGAGCATCGGCGAGGCCCGCAGCAGCGTCGGTCGCTTTCTCCAGGAGGTCTCTGCGGATCTCAATGGCCAGGTCCTTGACTTGCTGGGCGTCAGGTGGTGCTTCGAGCTGCACCCAGAGCTTGGCTGCTGCCAGGTGGAGTGGGAGACACTGGCGCTCCTCCGAGACTCCGGCGGGTACGTGCAGACGCTTCGCGACGCATTCATCGAGGGGCAACTGGTCCTGGTAGTCAAGGTAGTGCCGAGTCTGGCCTTGCACCGTGACGGAACCTTGCCCCACTGACTTCTCGGCATTCCACCGCACCGGCGTGATGATGACGTCGGGGTCAGCCCCCAGTCTGCCAGCCTTCGCCCCGATGCGGTCCAGGAGCTCGCTAGCCTCGGCAGCCAGGGTGGGCCCGCCGTGGCGCGTCGCCTCAAGAAGTACCTGTTCGACTGAGAGCTCCTCCTCGCGCCCTCGGGCGCAGGCAAGGCGGGCCAGGACGTGCGACCGCATGTAGTCGCTGGCGTGGCTCACGGAGTCGAGCACCCCGCTCTCCTGGACGGCATCGAGCAGCTTCCGCTGGGCCAATGCCCCCTCGTCTGTGCAGACGCTCGTCCCAACCAGGGCTGGGCTGTCGGCTCGTGGGTCCTCCAACCAGGTGGCGTCGGGTCCCTGGGCGGCCTCGCGGAGCTCTGACTCGAGCTCGGTGCACTGAACCTCGGCGTACTCGTCGGGTGGCGCCCAGCCTGTCTTGGTCGGCTGGCTCTCCGCCGCCCCCGCACCTGCAGCTCGCTTGCCGTCCGCTTCGGTCTTAGCTTGGGCCCGCAGCTGCGCGATCCGCCCGTTGACCGAAGCTGGGTCGATCTTGGCGGCGTTGCGGAGTCCGCCCCGCCTGAGCAGCTGACACTGCACGGTCCAGTGCACGTCCTTCAGGCCCTTGATGAGCTCGTGTGAATGCGAGCACCCCTGAGCGCCCTTCTTGCAGCCTATCCAGGTCGAGTTGTCCCAGCAGAGCGGCTTGCCCTGCTTATCGCAGGGCGCGTGCCGGACGGAGAGCTTGATCTCCTGCGCGTTCAGCCGCTTGCCCGCGGGGTAGGCAGCACGTGCGTTGTTGGTCTTCGGCTGTGCCTTGGCCTTGGGCATCTTCCTGACGGCAGCCCCTGCTCGCTGATCCTGCGGTTCCGCGGCTGGTTCGTCTCTCTCTCCTCCGACCTCTCCGGCTTTGCTGCCTGGGGCGCCGCGCACTCCATGCATCGAGTCGTTGAGGGCGGTCTGCAGATAGCGCTGCTGTCGGGGACGCACGACCTCCAGGTAGTAGCCCGTGGGGGACTCGAGGTCAAAAACGTTGGGGAAGACGAGCGCCGGGCGCCCGTCCGCCCTGGGGGCGAAGGCCACCATCTTGAGATCCTCCTTCCGGGGGTTGTCTGTCTGCAGCACGCGCAGGAGGCCTCGCTTCTTCTTTCGGAGGCGCTCACACCAGGTCGACCACAGCTCTTCCCATAGCTCGTAGACGAACTTGGGCGGGAAAGCATGGTCGTCCCTCTCGCACTCCCGCGCGAGGGTCTCCAGGCAGTCCAGGCGCTCTTTGATATGCTCTCGTCCGAAGACGAGCCCGAAGAACTTGGTCATGTTCTGGGCCTGCCGCTCCCACTGGTCAAAGACCACGGGGGCCCTGGGCCCGGGCTTCAGCTTGGTGTCGTGCGGTGCGCTGTACTTGTCGAACGCGACCGTCTTGCGCGTCGGGAAGTCCGCCACGGAGGCCGACCACGGAGCTAAGTTGTCCAGGCTGCTGCCGCCGAAGTTGAGCGAGGCGCATGCCATCGCGATTCGGTTGGACACGGTCGTGGGTGTCTAAACGGCAAGCATCAAGGCCTTGTTCTGTTCGCACGTCCGGCGCAGGGCGTAGAACAGCTCGCGCCCAAGGACCTCGTCGCAGACCTCCACGGTCAGCTGGCCACACCCGCGCGCCAAGTAGACATCCAGCTCCTCCGCTCTCCCCAGCGCAGCCACTGTCCCCCGCTGGGCCGCTTTGTCACCCTGGCGAGCACTGGCGACTCCTTCCACGGCGTGTAGCATCCGCGTGGCGTTCGCGTCCATGGGTGCTCCGGGGTGTGCGAGGCCGAACGGGTCGCTGCTTCCGCCCTCCTCCGGGGCTCCCGCTGCATAGCGTGCTGGGGCTGCAGTCAGACCGGGGGGTAGACCCAAGTCTCTGATGTGCTGATCGTAGCGGAACAGGGCCCCGATGTTCGGGGCCTGTGGGCGGACGACCGGGCCCAACCCGGCTGTGGTCACTGGGGGGCCGGCGTCCCGCGACCCCAAGGCGAAGGCTGATGTGGCTGCCGCTGGCGAGCGGGGTGGCCGCGCTTCGAACAGGGGCGCGCTGTCGGCCTGGGTGGCCGGCGGCCCCTGCGAACGCGGGCGCTCGGGCGGGAGCTTGAGGGGCCCTTGAAGGCTGCTCGGCGTCGCCTCTGGGGTCTGAGGTCGCGAGGGCACCTGCTGAAGCGCCTCCCAGCTGCTGATGTGCCCATCGAGCCGAGCGAGTTCCTCCGGCTCGATCGTCTGTTGCTTGAGGTGCTGGGCGTTGCGGACAAGGCTAGCGAGCACTTGTTGGGCCTCCTCGTCGAAGCCGGCGGCCGCACTCTGCACCGCCGCCGCGTCGCTCGACCCGCGAGCCTTCTCTTCCAGGTAGCGTGCCATCATGTCCCCGCCGTCGTCCCCCTGCTGGCTCTCCCCCGACACTGGTGCCTCGGAGCTGGCCGCTCGCCCGCCCTCGGCTGACGGGGAGCGTGAGCCGCGGCGTGTGGCCCCAGCTGGCGGTCTGGGCGAGCTGCTGCGATCAAGCCGTTGCCAGTGGCTGCGCAACTTGGCGTCCGCCTCCGTAGCTCTCGCCTCGAAGCTCGGACTGGGCGCCACGCCTCCCTCGGGGTGCCACCTGACCAAGCTGGCCACCTTCTCGCGGAGCAGCCGCCAGCGAGCTTCGCTGAGTGGCCCGGCTCGACCGCCCACGGGGAGCCCGTGCCACGCCGCCAACTTGTGCCAGACTTTCTCGGGTATGTTGGTCGCTGAGACGCTGATGCCGAGCTCCTCGCTGCCCAGGGGCGCGTGGTGCAGCATCTCCTCGATGAACCCTGCGGGCAAACGCCCTGAGGGCCCTGGGGCAGGCGCACGGATGACGCCGTCGGGCTTCACGAGGAAGCGGATCGTCGCGCCAGTCGGGTCCTCCACCTCGAGAGCCATTGCACCGTCGAGGTAGTCAGCAACTGCACTGGCCGCGGCGGCGTCGACAGCCCTTCCCCTGAAAATCATCCACTGCGCTCCCTCTGGCCGCTGTGCCCTCGCCCGGACGATGAAATGCCGCCCGAGCGGCATGGGCGGCGGCGTGGGCGGCTTGGGGAACTCGGGGACCGGCGGCGCCTCGAAGCGCACACTCGGTGGCCCAGCCGGCGCGGGGACAGGGTCACCTGGGCTGGCGGGTGCCTCTTGGGCGGAGACCGCTGGGGCAGAGCGTTCTGGAGTGCGACTCCGGGTTGGTGCAGCGGCGGCGCGGTCCGGCGTGCGGCTCCGCGGAGCAGGGCTCCTCCGAGTTCGACGCCGCAGGTCCGCAAGGAACCCGACGCCCGTGGGGGTGTCATGGAGGGCCTTGGCGGCGTCGCCTCCAAGGTGCTGCAGGCAGAGCGGGGCCCCCGAGGCGTTGCCCACCGCTTCGCGGAAGCACGTCACCTGGGAGCATTTCTCGCCATAGCGTAGGACCATGTAGATCTGCCTGTGATGCTCGCAGAGGCAGGCTGTCGCATTCCCCTCGCTGGGGGGGGTGAGGTCCGAGGCTCGGCCGTCCTCCGCCAACGGCACGGTCGGATCGCCGCGTGCGGCGTCACGACAGCCTTCAGGCGCCAGCGGGCGCATCTTGCCCTTGATCATGAGCCCCACCTTCACCGCCTCGCAGGGGTTATCCTCGACATCCACTTCGGACTCGGACTCCTTGTCAAGCAAACTCGCCACGGATCCCTGCACGCCAGGCTCCGCATCGCCAGTCTTGCGACGGCGGCGTCGCCGGCGGCAGATGCACCCCCCGCAGCATGAGAGCCATGAGAGGACGTACAGCAGCAGCTTGTAGACGAGGCCCAACAACCTCCAGAGCCAAACGAAGACCCGGCACGGCGTGAACTTTGAGTAATCGCCGAGGTCCACGATAGCCTCGTTGTCGAGGGCGGCGTACTCCTTGCAGTGCAGCTCGTTCTCGCGCCCCTTGCATCCAGTGCAGCTGGTGGAACGACACAGGTGAAGCCAGCGCGGGTCGCGCTGCTCCAGCTCGCGCCTGAAGCCCTTGTCGCTCGCGCCCTTCACGGAGTCATATTCAACCCACAATCCCTGGCGATTGAAACGCTCCGGGGACGTCATGTTGAGCTTGAGGCGCGCGACCCGGTAGTCGACCCTGATCAGGAGGTCGTTCTGGCCGCGCTTGGAGCCCCTGCCCTCCTTAATGCTCTTGCGGTACCAGTCGGTGGTCGGGCCCGCGCCTGCGGCTGCGCCGTGCCACGCCGCGTCAGTGAGAGGCGGCGCTGCCGGCGGGGCCAGCTTGTCAAGCTTAGCCTCGCCAGGCGTCTTGCGCCTCGGGCAGGGGCAGCACGCCAGCACCGAGCCGCATGTCCAGGCCGCCCAGCTGCAGGGTGCGAAGAGCGTCCTCAGGCTGTGGGCAAGGTGCGCGACCACGCCGGTGCCGGAGAAGATCGCCATGAGCCCGGCGACCAATGGCCACGCCGAGCCGAACAGGTAGAGGCCCACCTGGTCGGCCATGTACAGCACCCAGCCGCCGTCGGAGCTCAGCCAGCCTCCTGCCTCGCGAGTCGAGAAGGCAGACCTGAAGCTTCCCACGGCCCTGAAGGTGCCCCCGCCCATCCCCTCGGCAAACCAGTGCGTGCGGTTGCCGATGTCTCTCCAACTGATGCCGACAAGACCCCAACCCCGGATCCAGGACGAGGGGTCCCTGTCGGGGGAGTCGGGGGGGGTGTGGGTCGGGCCCTGGGGAGGTGGGTCAGCCGGCGGCGCGGAGCGCTCGCGCGGCGGCCCCCCTTCCTCGCTCCTCGCCGGAGCGGCACGTGCGCTGGTGGAGTGCACTTCGTCCGGCAGCGTGTCCACGTGCGTGGCGGAGTCCAGGGCCCGTCGAGCCAGAACCCCTTCATGTCCACGCTCGCCTCGTCGTCGTAGTAGGCCTCGAAGTCGGGGCCTGCCAGCTCCGGCGCGAGCTCGGCGCTGGCTGTCTCCCCAGAGCTGCACCCCAGCCGCGGCGCCCGCCGGCGAGCGACAGCGCCGGGGCCCCGGGGCAGCCCCTCCAGGCGGGCCCTGGCGCACGTATGCGCTTCGCCGCCCTCGCCTGGCCATGAGCGGGCGCCGGCGCTGACGCGCGCCTGGCCGCCCGCTCGGCGGCGGCGGGGGGCTGCCACGCCACGGCGCCCACCCCCTCGCCCCCGGGTGTTCCGCGGCTGGCTCTAGCCGGCGCCGCTCGGCGCCCGGGCCCTCCGCCGCTGCGTAGCTGCGCGCCCCCGGGCAGCGGTGCCGCCGCCCCCCGGCCGCGCGGCGCCAGGCGCAGCCCCATGGCCGCGGGCGCCCCCCTTCGTGCCCGAACCTGGACCGAAGGTCTTCCGGCCCCGGTCTCGGGGCCCGGCCTTAGGCCACCTGAGGCCGACCCCCAGGTTGGCCTCAAAAGGCTTGAGCCGCCGAACGGCGGTGGGAAAGGAGGGGGAGAGAGGGCAAGCAAGAGGCAAGGGCAGGAGCGAGGGGGCCAAGGGAGAAAGCCCGCGCCAGTCCTGGAAACGGGGAGACCCATCAGTTTTACCAAACATCTTAGAGGCGGAGGCGGAATCGTGAACTGCACTGGAGGCGAATGAGGAGAAGGACAATACGGAGGAGGAGGCGAATGAGGACTGAGGACGACGTGGCGACGGTGACGCCGATGAAGCTGATGACAATGACGATGAAGAGGATCGAGGACGGCTTGTCGACGTTGACGACGACGATGTTGACGACGACGATGGCAACGACAACAGTGATCATGATGCTTACGATGATGACGATGGCGATCATGATAACGATCATTAGCGCGATTACGATGACGATGCTGGTGATAATGTTTTCGATGATAGCGGCACTGATGGCCCTGGTACTATGGGGTTGTTTGTGACGTTGTTGATGTTGATGATGACGATTACGATGACGATGATGGCGATGTTGACGATGATGGTGATGACACCGGTGATGGTTGCGATGTTATGAAGACGATGGCGATGGCGATCGTTATGCTGATGCTGCTGATGATCGTACCGATGATGACGATGATGATGATGCGTATGCTGCTGATGATGATGATTATGATGGTGGTGGTGGTGATGGTGGTGGTGATGAAAAAGGATGACGGCGACGATGACGATGATGCTGCTGCTGCTGATGCTGATGATGACGATGATGAAGCTGCTGCTGCTGTTGCTGCTGCTGATGACGATGATTATGATGATGATGATGATGATGATGATGATTGTGACGATGATGATTATTTTGAAGATCGCCGTGACGAGAGACACGATGTCGTCGTTGTCGTCGACTGTGATGCTGACGGTGATGATGCTTCGGAGCCGACGACGACGAATCTGATACTTACGCTGTTGCTTGTGATGATGATGATGATCCTGATGACGATGCTTATGATGATGACGCTGATGATGATGGCGGTGGTGATGCTGATGATGATGAAGGTGATGACGAGGAGTATTACGATGAGGGTGATGATGATGACGACGACGCCGATGATGCTGATGCTGATGCTGATGATTATGACGACGCTGCTGATGATGCTGATGATACTGATTATGATGAGGTTGATGGTGACGCTGATGCTGCTGCTGATGATGCTACTACTGATGGTGATGATGATTCTGATGATGATGGTGATGCTGATGATGAGGATGACGATGATGCTGATGCTGGTGATGATGATGCTGATACTGATGATGCTGATGATGCTGATGGTGTGATGCAGGCGACGATGATGCTGCTGGTGATTATGATCACGATTATGATGCTGTGGCTGATGACAGCGATGATGCTGATGACGCTGGTCTTGGTGATGCTGATGATAATATTGATGCTGCTGCTGATGCTGATGATGACGATTATGATGCTGCTGCAGATGATGATGATGCTTCTGCTGCTGACCGTGATCGTGTGGCTGTGTTGTTTGTGTGTCTGTGTGTGGTCATGTTGCAGATCATGACGATCATGATCGCACACTTGAACCTGCTGATGATGGTGTGGAGGAGGAGGATGAGGAGAAGAGTAGGAGGTGGAAGAGGATGATAATAGGTACCAGTGCTCCTGCGGTTGGTCGCTTGGCTCCAGGCTTCAATCGGTGGCCAGAGGTCTCCGAGGAGTCTGTTGATGCAGTGCTCAGGAGAGATGAGCCTCCTGATATCAGTTTCATGCCAATCAGGCTTGGCATTCTCCATTTTCGGGTCAGCTAAATTTGAGGGCGTAGATCAGTCTTGTTTCGTTTGCCTCAGTCGCCGTGCCTGATCTGAGCAGCATGCGGTGGGATCCTGAAGAAGATGAACAAGATGAGGAGGAGGAGGAGGAGGAGGAGGAGGTGGAGGAAGAGGAGGAGGAGGAGGAGGAGGAGGAGGAGGAAACGGAGGAGGAAACGGAGGAAGGAAGAGAGGAGGAGCAGGAGGAGGGAGGAGGAGGAACAACAGGAGGTGGAGCAGGAGAGGAGGAGGAGGAGGAGGAGGAGGAGGAGGAGGAGGAGGAGGATGAGGAGGAGGACAAGGAGGAGGAGGAGGGGGAGGAGGAGGAGGAGGACGAGGAGGAGGAGGAGGAGGAGGAGGAAGAGGAGGAGTTGTTGGAAGAGGAGGAGGAGGAGGAGGAAGAGGAGGAAGAGGAGGAATATGAGGAAGAGAGGAGGAGGAGGCGGAGGCGGAGGCGGAGGCGCAGGCGGCGGCGGTTGAGGAGGAGGACGAGGAGGAGGAGGAGGAGGACCATGGGGGAGGAGGAGGCGGAGGAGGAGGAGGAGGAGCCGCGCGCTGGCGTCGCCTTCTCTTCGCGCTCGCGCGCGCACGCGCGCCCGCGCGCTTCCGGACCGCAGCCGTGCGGGCTCCGCTTCCGCCCCAAGCCTCCTCCTCCTCCTTCTCCTCCTCCTCCTCCTCCTCCACCTCCTCCTCCTCACCTCCTTTTTCCTCCTCCTCCTCCTTACCTTTTCCATGTCCTCATCCTCCCCAGCCTCCTCCTCCTCATCCGCCTCCTCTTCCCCGCCCGGCCTCCTCCTCCCGAGTCTCCTCCTTTTACTCAGCGCCCTATACCCCACTCGAATAGGAGCATGTGTGCGCACCCGTCGCCATTTTGGCTCACAGTGGGCTGGTGGTATTACGTATAATATGAGAGGAATAAGGAACGCAGTTATGTCTTACCATTGCCGCCATTTCTCTTATCTTTCGCCCATGCCGCCCGCAGTCCGAGTTGGTAGCAGAGACCGGAGCGATCCCAGCTCTCGATCCATGGAATGCGCAGAATGCGATGTGGACGCGCACTCGCGCCTCCCTTGATGCTCCAACGCTAGCGCCCTCCATTCCTCGAACAGCTTGTGCTGATAGCTGCTCCTCACGTTTCCGCCCTGCCCAGCAGTTAGGGACCGCCCTCGCTCAGGACCTGGTGCGCGGCCTCTCCAGCTTCGAGGATTGGGTTCCAGCCTTCCAAGCGAGGGAGTGAAACGCAAGTTGGCACTGCGCGCGTTGCGTGGTCCACACCTGGGGCGCCCGACCGTCCGACGTGCAGGCCATGTTCGCCAGGGACGGAAGGATGGTCCACTTTCGAGACCCACAGCCCCCGCGGGGAAAAACGCATTGCGGTCAGGTCTAGCGCCAACCTGCTCGTCGCCAGCTCCACGCCAGCCAGTGCCAGCATCAAGGCCGTTGCCAAGGGCCCGGGTCTACGGATGGCAGGGCTGGCAACCAAAATTAACACGAGGACCGTTTGGGGGCCCGCTGGGACAGGGCCAGCGGAATACTTGGACAGGGCCAACCTCCTGGACATGGCCGACGGGAGGCAACGGGCCTCGCAATTGTCCGACCCGGGGGCGAGAGCCCATGTGGCGTTCGAAATTGCTTGGCACGACAATCGCAAGACATCGCTGGGAAAGCGTAGCAGGGCACCGCGGTCTCCAGAATGGTAGCGCAGGCACGCGTCTTCCCTGCCCGTCACGAGGGGGAGCGCCCACAGTAAGGCCCCCCCGCGGCGGGGCAGGTCGGGGGGGGCATGGATCACGGGCCGACGCTCCCACCCCCAGGCGGGCAACGACAGGGCCAACCGACAGGCGGAGTCAAACTGGCTTGCCAGCGGCAGGGGCCAACCTCATGGGAATGAATCGCGGAGCGTTTGTCGAGCTTATTTTTTTAGCGACGAACGCAGTTTTCCTTTTGGCGCACGTTCCCTTGATGATTCAAACCGTCTTTGTGTTCGAAGGGCACCGTCGTTTTGCTTAAACGGCGGATGCGAAAGCGATCGAGTTGGGAATTCGTTCGGGGAAGCATCGGACAACAGTGTTCCCCAGAAGCGTTCGGATATCGTTCGGGGAACAACGTCGTTCCAGACTTCTGTCCGAACGACATCGGACATCGATGTTCCCCGAAAGTATCGAACATGTTTTGGGGAACAACGTCGTCCGACACTTGATGTCTTTGCGCGCAAGATGGCGGAAACAATGGGACCAATGGAAATAACAGCTCTCCTTCAGGGCGCAACGAATAACCCCAACTTTGTGTTCTGGACCTGTAGCTTCGACGGACAACGTCGTTTGCCGTCAATGGGGGATGCAATTCGGATGCAAATTCGCCGATCGAGTTGCGAATTCTTTCGGGAGAAGCGGTCGTTCGATGCCCCCGGCGTGAACAAGTATTCACGTATGTCGGGGAGCATCGAACAAGAGCGTTCCCCGAAGATTTCTCGATACCTTTCGGGGAACGAAGTCGTTCGACGTTGCTGTCGCGTTTGTTTCGGTTGCAA
Source organism: Prorocentrum cordatum (assembly GCA_963575745.1). NCBI lineage: Eukaryota > Dinophyceae > Prorocentrales > Prorocentraceae > Prorocentrum > Prorocentrum cordatum. The sequence goes on along the minus strand of CAUYUJ010015700.1, from coordinate 149,331 downwards.
CAGGAGTGGCCCGAATACCCATTGCCGGCGGCGTGACGATGCTGCCGCACGCGCGCGGCCACTTGAAAGTCGAACGGAAGATCGCCAGAGATTTCGTTCACTTCGGCGGGAAGTTGCCGGGAACGCAGCAGCTGCGACGTTTGATGTGGCATTGCCAGTTCGGTGCGCGGGTGGAGTGCGGCGGTTGCCTTTTCCTAACGGTGTCGCCGCACGAGCGACGTTCCGCCTCTGTGTTTCGCCTCAGTGGATGCCGACGCAACGATCCTGCTGTCAGACACTGCGAGGATTGGATGCGGGGGGCGGCGGGATCCGAGCACCCTCTCTTGGAACCAGACATCGAGGCCGAGCTGCCGCGCTATGGCCCGAGGCGCGCGGCGACCGCGCAGGGCCCGTGCGCTGTGATCGAAGTGTACATGGCGGAGGTCAAGTTCCGCCTCGTGATGCTCCTCGGAGGCGCGCGCGCGTGCCCGGATTGCCCGCGGTGCAACTTCTGCGGGAAAGGCTGCCAGGACAGGTTCGGCAGCAACGTGCGGCCTGGCGGAGGCGTCATTGTCGGCGTCGCGGCCGTCGGCGGCGGCGCCGAGCACCGGGGCTACGGCGCTCCGCGCCTGCATCTGAAGGTGCGCGTTGCGAGCGTGTGCCAGTTCGAGACGATGCGCCAGATAGCGGAAGGGCTACAAAAAGCCAGTTCACCCTCGAGCAGTTCCGACGCTATCAGGAACGGCCCCATGGCGAGAAAGTGTTCGCGAGGGGGGGGGAGGGGCGCGAGAGACGAGGGCGAAGGGGGAGGTGGGGGCCGCGAGAGACGAGGGATGGCATAGCAGGCGCGCTGGGGCAGAGCACAACTTCATATCCACGACCGCCGGGTTTCCTGTGGTGGATGTCGAGAACATCCTCGGATGTCTCGACGGAGTCGACGCAGGAGATCAAACGCGCCTTGACTCAAGACGGGCAGAACTACGCAAGGAAATTCCGCGCGCTCGCGCAGGCCGTCTGCAGCAGGGTGCGGCGCCATATGCACAAACGGACGAAACATGGTACTTTCCCGTTGAAGTCGCGTCAAAAGAAAGGGGGGAATAATTGCGTCACGTGCAAGCGCGACTTCCTGGAGCAGACGGCAGTCGATGCCGATCTCCCGCGTTCTCTGCTTCTCTGTCGAGGCGTGGCTCGCAGGTCCAACCTGAGGGTGTCTGGGCAGAGGAATCAGCTGGGGGCTTCGTCGGTTGCAGGGGCGATCCATGGCAGAGCGGAACGGCGCCGAGCTTCGCCGCGGCTTTCAGCGGCCACGCCCGCGCGCTGGCGCATAAGCGTCTGCCGCCCAGCGCAGATATCCACGAGGACGAGCATTGCCGGAGCAAGAAGTGCCGCGACAGCATGAGCGATCCGCGCATGCTGAAACATATGGCAAAACTGGCGCACAGAGCTCAGAGGCAGCGCGCGGGCCACTACTGCGGATGCACCTTCAAGGGCCAGCCAGTGGGGGCCAAGTATCTCCGACTGGCAAGCAAAAGCTCGAACTACCTCAAGCACGCCATGGAGGCGGATACGCCCGCGCAGCAATGGCATCGCGTCGCTCGCCGAGCTCCTGTGGATCTGGAGCATCGGTGCCTGCGACGCACTGCGGCCGAGGAGTGGAACCTCGCCGCGAACGTCCACCGCCATGATCACCGGGCCGCGGAATTCCAGCGCACCTTCCGGTCCGTTGATTTCAACGGGCGCGCGTTGCTGATCAAGCGCGAAAGTGGGGAAAAGAAGGACAGCTTCGTGGCGAGGAAGATTGCCCCAGTGATGAAGGAGAAGCTCGACGAGGACACAGAGGTTTGGTTGCAGCACTTCCCAGATTTGTACGGATATCGCGGCAAGAACGACACGAATGCCGGAGTTCGTCTGCTCAGCCCCTGGGAATTTCTCCGTCATTGGGCACGCCGCGAGCTGCCGACGCTGAAGAAAAACGATGCAGATATCGGCACTTGTTGCTTGAGCATGTGGCCACGGCCGGCAGGTCCCGACGATGCGGATCGCAACCGTCGGAATCTCGGTCCGAACACTGGCGCATAATAGGACGCAGCGCTCTTCTATCCTATCATCGGAGACGAGGATGCAGACTTCCAGCTGCGGAGCAAATGGCGCATGAAGAAGCGCGTGCGGCCCATGGCGCCGGCTCCAAACAGCGCGCCGATGCCGGACATGCAGCCCGCGCAGCAGGACAAGGCCAGGGTATATTCAGTGTATCTGCGTCAGCGGGTGCTGGGTCGCGGTCGGGCGACGTCGGACGTGCTGCGCCTCGTGGACCTGGGCCTGCCGACAGCTGGCTCTGGCGACGACCCTGCTCACGCGGGAGAGAAGCCGCAGAAGCGCCGAAGATCCATGGGATCCAAAACGGGCCCGTTGGTTGGCGACTGCGCTCTTGCCCGGAGAAGCTACATCCGCGGCAGCGTCGTGTCCGAGGGGGCGGCGCGGAGGATCGCGCAATTCATGGCCGTGTGCTGCGGGGCCACGAAGGAGAGAGACGACCTCGATGGGGGTGGCAAGGGCGGCGACGGCAAGCCGGGGGACGCGTCGGATCAGAAACTCGCGCTGCAGGGGGCGCGTGAGACATAGGATAAGATGTCTGGAGGTTGGAAGGCGCGGGTAAGAAGAGAGCTTGCGGCGAAGACGTGGGCGGGATGGGCGCGAAGAAGTTCGTCGCCGGCGACGACCTCGATGCGGCGAGCCGAAACCAGCTGCAATCGGGCGCCGTCCACGAGGGCGCGCAGCTAGCGGCGACATTGCGGGCTCGACGCGCGCGCCCGTGGCCCGCGGATCTCGCTGAGGCGGCGCCGACTGGATGCCTCGAGGCGCCTGCGAACGCCGCGAGCGCTCACAGTCAGAAGAGGCGGTCTAAAAGGACGAAGAATTTGCAGATGGAGGCGCATGTGAAATGGGGAGATACCTCTGTGGACGATTGGCTCATGCAGTTGGGTCAAGGCAAGAAGCCGCCGAACAAGAACCAGAAGTCTTTCTTGTCGTGCTCAGTGGAGCGTTGCAAGCAGGAACATCGGAGCCGTCGGGATCTGGTCTCTCGCCGAGGCGGAAAACAAGTGGCCATGAAGGGCGAGCCGCTGCGGCGTTGTCTTATGGGCGTCCCTGGCGCGGGCAAGTCGAAGTGCATTGAGTACGTGAGACGCATGTTCGAAGAATGCCTGGGGTGGTAGGACGGCGTCCAGCTCCAGTTTCTCGCATCTCAGAACACCATGGCAGCGCTCATAGGCGGCCAAACGATCCATTCTTGGGGTGGCAGACCCATCGATACCACGCAAGCCAATGAAAACATGAGAACAAGAGGAACATGCGGCGACATCGTTGAATTATCCCGGAAGGCTCTGGGCATACGATGGATTGTGATCGATGAGGTGAGCGCAGTGTCGCCGTCTCTGCTCGGACTGCTGGGTTCGTACCTGCGGCGATAATGTATGCGACATCCTTGCGCGTGCCGAGGCGCGCAGCAACGCCCGTTCGGAGGCGTCAGCGTGGCGTTCGCTGGACATTTCTGGCAGTTGCCGCCCGTCAGGCAAATCTCCACATGCACGAATCCGTTCACCGCGGACACGTCTACAGAGGAACAAAGATCGCTGAAGCTGTTCTGGATTCCCGGGGGCTCCGCCGGAGTGCCTGCCCGGAACGCAGGGGCGCGGCTGCCCGATGAAGACGAGCCGCGGTGCAAGAACTCGACTTGCGCTACGTTGAGATATGGGAAGTGGGCAGAAATATTTCCACGATGACTCGGGCACATCGACAATTGGAACTCCCGTGCGAACGTGGAGTGCGACGTCTGCTGTGAATGGAACCCGTGTAATACACTCATATATACTCCTTATCCTTACCTCTCCTGCGCCTGGCCGTTTGGGCTCAGGTATTGAGATAGATCGATCAGACCTTGATCGTGCGGGAGGGAAAGATATCCATCTATCCCTCCTTCTCTCTACCAACGGATCAGGGGTTCTGTACCCTTGTACTTCAACCCCATACACAGGTTATCAGCCCTTTACAGCTCACCCTCACCGACTCGCCCGCGGTGACCTCGCATGCGAGCCTGATGGAGCCACTTCGGCGCATGCGCCGCAGGGGTTCCATCGGGGCCTCGCGTCCGAGCTCTCCCACGGCACGACGGCTCGGTGACGAGTTGGAGAGCATTAGTGCGGACTGTGTTGGTGTTCCTGATACCCCCCAGCTCCGAAGGACCCGAGGCGCGACTAGCTGCTGAACTTCACCGCAGCGCCGCCCGCGGGGGGACAGGAGAAGGAGTAGGAACAGGATGGAATGAGTTTCGCACGCCGACCTTCGATCCTCCCTCCCCTTCCCCGTCGGGAGCAATCCCAACCGCGTCAGGCGAAAGCCTTGCTGGTCTCGATACTCCAGGGCGCTTTCGCGCTAACCGCCGATGGACCTCAGGCGCTGGGGCCCCCAGCCCTGCGACCGTCCCTGTGGCGGAGCACGTAGCCACCTTCGAGGAACTCAGTAGACCAGTGTCGGCACAGCCACAGACGCGGTACCCCAAGGTATCATCGGATGAGACACCGCACGCACATGGTCCGAGTCGCAGCTCGTCCGCGCGCAACCGCCGTGGAGCCCCAGGCCCATGCGGCGAAAGTAGGTCGAGCCTGCGCACTGCCTCTCAGAGGCCATGCACTCCCCGCGACAGGGGACACAGGGAAGCTGACGCTCCCCGCCTCTCCATCTCAGACGACCAGCTGGCGGAGACGTCCGCCGCAGGTGACATAGCTGAGCTCAGAGACCAGGTTGAAACCTTCGTGTCCAGGCAATACTCTGGACTACTACAGAGCGTTCAGACGAACGCCACCGATACTGCAGCCATACGACGCGATCTTGACGGCGCCTTAGGGATCATTGATTCCAGGATCGCCGAAGATCGACGCATCATAGGAGAACTGCAGTACCAGGTTGATCGTGAGGTGTCACACTCAGGTGAACGAACGGCGATGGTCGAGAACCTGCGCAACTACCTCGCGCAGATGGAGCAACAGCTTGTGCTCGTACGCGACACAGGCGTTTCAGCAGTCAGGATTTTACATGATGAGATCCACGACCAGCTCCGCAACCGACCACCTCCAGCCGAGGCCACAGACCTTGGCGACGTTCAGTCTCAGATCAATGATCTTCGATCTTATCTCGACCACACTACGGCGACGCTTCGCGCCGAAGCACACACCAACTCGTCGAACCTGATCGACATGTTGCAGCGTACTGAGAGAGTCATCACTCAAAGGCTTGACGCGACCAACGCTGTCGTGCAGCCACTCGCTAACCGGATCTCTGACATAGAGCAGCGTTTCCCTGGTGTACAGGACGCCCTGGCAGAGTTGCGTGTCGGACGAGCCCAGACTGGCCAGCTGGATTCTCCTCCCACGGTTTACGATTTCGCCCGCCTCACTGACAGGTTGCAGGAGGTTCAGAAGGCGGCGGACCACACGCAGTTGGAGCTCTCCCAGGTTATTCATGAAAGGGATACTGAGAAGGTACGTGTAGAGAGTTACCTCGCACGTCTGGAAAGCGAGATGGAGGCACAAAGCGCCCGTCTCCGAGCATACGAGCATCGACTTGATCGGTATTCACAACGTTCTCGGGATACTGATGAGTATACACGCCAAAAGGTGGGTCAAATACACGAAGACATGACGAGCTGGACGAATCAGCTGATCGACCACACTAACGACACCAACCTCCACCTTCGACCTGCAGCCGACCCGCACAGGCCGACGGCAGCGTCCGCCGAAGCACCACAAGCTTCTGCAGGACCACAACGACGTACGTCACCAGGAGCAGCCTCAGCGGCAGCTTCTGCACAGACACGCCATGTGTCTCCTGTGTGCACAGAACCAACCACCGACGGTGCACCGATACCCTCACAACCATTGTCTGCGGTGTCGGTCCATACAACGACTCCTATCAAGGAGTCAGACACCGTTCGAGTCCCTGTCTTGCCTAAGATCACGCAGCTGCTGGAGTGGCAACAAAAAGTACGGAAGAACTTCGGGGCCGCCTCAGGGCGACCATCCAAAGCATACGCCTTCCTATGCGTGGCTGAACAACCCGAATGTACATTCGAGGATTTACAAGACAGTGGAGACTTTGAGAGTATCGATTGCAAACTCGCTACCGCTCTGAGCGACATCTTATCCTCGGACTTACGCTACCAAATCAGGCTCATCGAGACTAAAGAGCACAAAGCAGGACACATGCTCAAAGGACGCCAGATCTACTGGCACATCCTACAGTCCTACAAAGTGACAGAAGTTGACGACGACCTGCACGATTTCGAGCGCCTTAAAGAATTGAGGATGAGAGATGACGATTTGCAACGTTTCATTACCGATTGAGACGCCTTACTCTTGGAATGCCGAGACGTACCCGATCCAAAGATATTGGAATCGCTGTTTCGTACGCAGATTCGAAGACATGTATGGATGAAACAAGACATGTATGAGTACCAGCGTATGAAGATGAGCGACCCGAATCGTACCTACGGTTGGCTTCGGCAGCGTGTCCTGGACATACTGGAGATTAAACAATTGGAGAAGAATCAACACAAGTTACGGTACGAACATGAGACACGATCTCAGGTCAACGTGTGCGCTGCATGGAAGAAAGGCAATTGTCGCAACGGTGAACGGTGCAAGGCTTTGCATACATATTCCAGGGATTGGAAGAACAACACATCTTCCAGAACATCAACGGCTGGTGGCAATCCCCGCCGTAGTATGTCCACTCCTGCGAACCACAAGAAGCCAGCAGCGAAACCATTCTGCTTCGATTTCGCCAAGCGCAACACATGTACCAGAGGTGATAAGTGTAACTTCCCACACGTCGCACAGTGCAAAGATTTCGCACAGAACAAATGCACAACAGGCGACAAATGCAAATACGCTCATCTTGCACCTGGTGCAAAGACTCCTGAACGAAGCCCGAGTCGACCACGGACCTCCAGCCAGGATAGCTTTGGCCGATCACCATCCCGCGGATCAGGAAGCCAACGGTCTTCACAACGCGGGGGGTTTCGCTACGCAAGCGACTCACGACATGGACGTGACAACCGACGCCAATACGACCGATCTCGTTCAACATCTAGGAGGTCCCAAGACTCGCAGTCAATCGAGAAGTCGTTACGACAGATCTTCGAGATCTACCTCCCGAGGACGAGACAGCCGTGGCGGCGGGCGCGGCAGTCCACGCGGCCGTGACAGATCATATGGTAGTGACAAAGGACGTGGCAAACGTTATCCGAGCCGCGGATCGCCCCGTGGTTCACCCAACACCAGAGCACGTTCTCCTGCCAACTTTCGACGTTCACGCCGTTCAGACCGCAGTTACGTCATCCGTGACAAGACCCTCATGGCCAACACTAAGGCCACAGCGACATCTACCAAGACACGTCGTCGGATACGCTTCGACGTGCGCAACGTGGATTATTACTTCCATACCATATCTGGCAGAGCCAGACCGGACAAATGGAAAGAGCTGCCGAACGAGGGTGACATCGTCAAAGTACCAGATCCATTACCACAACGATGGTGGGATGAAAGTGCAGATGCCTTACGAGAATGTCAAAAAGAGGCACAACTATGGTACGACGAGCTATGCGACTACCGACACAACAAAGAGTCGGTGGCCACACCAACTGTGATCCGAAAGTATGACGACACTGTCAAGCAGTCATCAAAGACAGACCAGACGATAACAACGACAAAGCAAGTCGACCCTCCACGTTCGACTGCTGCATTAACAAGGTCTTGGGTTCTCGACAGTGGTTCTGCCCATCATATACAGGGTAAACACGAACTTACGCAGACCGAGTCGGATCGCATATCTATTCGCGAAGAGCATATTCTGGAAACCGCCAATGGTGATCGTACCGTCAATGAGCACTACGACATACGGCTACCCGAGGTTGGCCTGCGTAGTTCAGCCCTTGCTTTGCCAGACTGCCCATCATTACTATCAGTTGGGAAATTAATTGAGGTTGATGGCTTTCGACAGCTTTGGGACCCTGAGCTGGGCTACCTGCTTCAGGATCCGGGGGGCCAATGGTATAAGATTCCAGTCAACAATCGAGTGCCAGAGTTACGACTCGACGACTTAACACGATACCACCACCACGTTTATGCACTTCGTCAGCACCCCGCCGTCGTCAGCGCAAGCGTTCATCCGCCCGCTGTAACGACACTTGTTGGTGCTGCAAAACTACAGAGCAACCAACCACTGCAGACGAGCTACGGCCCCACATAGGGACCTGCCCCAAGAGACCACATGTCGGAGAGGGAGGAGGAGCACGGACCACCACGGTCGAATAACCTCCCGACACAAGCACAGACGAGCCCAACGTGGACACAACCACCGACTCGCCTACGTCTCAGACGCAGTGTTCTCCTCCACAATGCGGGGGGCTAGATATAGCTCAAGCAGATAACGACATACCGACAGAGACGCCTACACGAACGCATCACGACAACGATCGAGTTCTCCCCAACAGACAAAAGAAACCGATCGACCCGATGCATTTCATGACTCACAGCCCAAAACACCCTGACTGTGAGATCTGTTCTCGTACGATGGCACAGAATGCCCCGTGTAGACGACAGCGCAAACCACATCCACCGGCAGACCCCACCGACGAGGATAACGCCTACGAGGCTTTTGTCCCGAAGAAGTTCGGCGAGGGAGGCTCTAACTGCCGACCATATCGTACTGGCCAAAGACGATGCCGCGGACAAACATGGCGACAAATATGCACTTGTTGTCCTCGGCAGATATACCGGCATCTTCATGGCCTACCCAGCGCTACACAAAGACGCAGCTACCACTAAGGCATCCTTTCAACAGTTCATCGCCGCGAACGATGAGGTGAAGCATATCTATACAGACAACTCTGGAGAGCTTCAGAAAGCTTGCCGCCAACTGGGATGGAGACACGACACGAGTGCGCCACATCGTCCGCAGACAAATGGATTGATTGAGCGCGTTGTCAAAATTGTCATTCTCGGTGCAAGAGCTGTGTTACATATGTCTGGCCTGGGACACGAATGGTGGAAATAGGCCATGCAAGCCTTTTGCTGTGGACACAATTTTGTGCATATATCCACGGGCGTTGCCGCCCTCAACGAGGAGCATGCAGAAAATTCAGCTCATGAAATACGATTTGGCGAAAGCTTTCCTGGGCACTGCATGCCATTCGGTGCTCGGATCTTTTGGAAATGCCTCAACCCCGAGATTTACAGCGAGACTGCAAAGTTTAAAGAAAATATTCGGGAAGGGTTATTCATGGGTTACCACTTACACTCGGGTGGACGATGGTCAGGTGACTACCTTGTCTTGGACACGGCTACATGCGCCAAGAATCCTGATGGTGAACTGTGTCATGTGCACAGAGTCAAAGACATCATCATCCCTGATGGCAAGTTCACCTACCCAGTGAAAGATGGTACTCTACGACATCATAACCCTGAGGCACACGACGAGGTGAAGGCATCCACTTCTCGCCCCTTGGGTGACAAGCCAATGCCCGATCCCCCACTTACCTACCCTAAAGAATGGGATGAACCATCTATGATGACAACGGAGGACAACGCTGTTGATATCCAAATATCGGCCTCTGAAGTTGCTGCACCAGCGCCGGAGCCAGACTACTGGGAACAGCGTGGATATTGCGTCATCAGACATATCCGTACTCCAAGAAAGAAACTATACATCCCGACGGACGACGTCATGAACATACCTGTACCTGTTGATCAACTCGATGTGACACGAGATTTCCAAACGACTTCTACCTTTGAGGGAGAAAGTAACTTCCGAGACGTTTGGGATGGTGTTAGCGCCGACGACCACAGGGAGTTAAGTGAGCCGTGGACAGGCACGATTCAGTTCTATGAGCTTCCAAAAATAACGCCAGATGGCAAGATGGTGGTTCGTGGACGCGAGACACGTATGCAGACTACTACACGTCCTGATCACGTTCTTCCCGAGCATTGGAAAACACTTTCCCGTGGACAGCAAAAGAAAGAGATCGAGTACGCCAACGACGTTAAACGAGCTCGTGAGATTCGTGACCGAGCTGCACTAAGAGTGTGGACAAGACAGGACAAACAGGTCAACAATTTCCGTACTACTACATCCGGCGGACCCACCTCGAATACTGTGGAACGACGGATTACATACGACACTGACAACGGCGACGTCATCCGCGACGAAAACGTCAAAGGCGTGACAAACAAAGAAATACTGTATGCCAAATTACCTGGTGGGCCACGTGACATTACTACGGCGCTGTACTACCGCCAACTACCACAGCAGCATGACGGATAATACCGTGCTTTGGTACTTGTGGATAGTGAGGGAACCGACTTTGGGACTTTGAACCCGCTTATACGCCAGTTCACCCAGTCGGTAGTAATACCAACTATGCCACGTGAGACCACCTACACGCCGGCACACAGAGATAAAATACCCGATTCAGCGTGGTCACGCCCAGCACTAGTTACCAGAAACCTGAGTAAGAAAGAAGTTGCCGCATAACCGCGTGCACAAGAAGCCCTACAAAAAGAATACGAGAGATTGGAAAAGAAACAAACGTGGATGTTGGAGACTGTTGCAGAAAAAGCTGATATTGAGTCACAAGCTATCCGCAATGGAACAAAAGTTCATTTCTTCAATATCTTGGAGCTACCTTCAGTCAAACATGAGGAACTTCCTCCTGGTCTACGTAAATTCAAGGGCAGAGTGGTGGTTCAGGGCAATACAGGCAAAGATGAAACTGGTTTGGCCGCCATATTCGCCGACGCCGCTTCCAGTGCTTCGCATATAGAGGCTTCCAAACTTTGCGATGCTACCGCGTTATTGCCGCAATATGCGGGAGAGCAAAGTGATGCACCTGGAGCCTACACGCAGGCATTATTATATGGCGACGGACGAATTGATCCAGTTGATACTTGGATTACTATACCTAAATGGCGACAACCGACATCATGGTCAAAATACAAGAACCCAGTGTGCCGATTGCGATTGGCACTATACGGACACCCTCTCGCAGGTGTCTTTTGGGAACGAAAATGCCGCACATGCTTAGAAAACGTAGGTTTCGAGCCTATTGCAGGATGGGAATGCGTATGGAGACACAACAAACTGGGACTGATACTTTCAGTATATGTGGACGATTTTAAATTGGCGGGCCCAGCTCATAATCTACAGACCGGCTGGGATTATATTCGCAAAAGCGGTATTGACTTGGATCCACCTACTCCGTACTCACAATATTTGGGTTGTGGACAACAAGCATATGATGTACCGCAGAGCATCTTCGACAAAAGAATGCCCACAATACGCTCCATGCTACCCGCACACAATGAGAAATATTACACTACGGCCAAACACGTTCGTGGTATTCGACATGATATGCTTGGTTTTACCGATCAGTGCATTGAGCGATACCTGGAATGCGCCTCCAAGCGCGCCCAGGGAACAGGGTCACGTCGGAAACGATCCGACTCGCCGAGGGCTTCGCGATCCAAATCGCCAACATCCTCCGGGTCGGTCGCCAGACCTACTAGTGTGCTCAACGCACGGCCACGATCATCCAGTTCAGCAAAATCGGTCGACACGACATCTACCACGACAGATCCCATACCCGTCACATACCATGACCTACCTGACGCCGAGACCCCTGGCATCGAGGACACCTCCTTCACTGATTCCGGCTGTTCAGACGAGGGCATCCTTGGCCAGGACGCGGCAAGTGTACTAATGAAGATCCTGTACCTGGCACGTTGCTGTCGTTTCGATCTTCTACATCCAGTATGTATGTTGGCTAGAGAAATTACCAAATGGAATACTACGTGTGACAAACGTCTACATCGGTTGATATGCTACATCAAAACGACGCGTACACATTGCTTACAAGGATGGATAGGCGATTCGCCAGACAAGTTATCCATCATGCTCTTTACCGACGCCTCGTTCGCTGATTGCACTACACCATCCAAATCCACTACCGGTGTTTTTGCTGCGCTTGTTGGACCCAATACGTTCTTTCCAGTCAACGCTGTATGTAAGAAACAAACGGTTGTTTCACATTCATCTACTGAATCTGAGATCGTTGCTCTTGATTCCGCACTACGACTGGAAGGGTTACCACTACTATCATTCTGGGAAGCCGTGGTGGGAGTTGCCAAAACATGCAAAGATAAGAATACATGCCTGAGCTGCCATCGACACGTCGACCCGGCGATGTGTCCCACATTGGCAGCCAAAAAGAAGCGTAAACCAACGCCTCGCAGGGCACCCCCTACATGGGGATCTTCTCCTAGCCGTAGGCAACTACCGCTAAATACGGAATTACCTACGACTCCAAAGAGACGTACAATATCCCATGAAGGTACAGTTCTACACGTGGATCCAGAACCAGCTCAAGAGATCAGTGCTCCCAAAGTACGTCTTATCGTCCTGGAGGATAACCAGGCCGTGATCAAAATTGTCCAAAAGGGACGTACACCAGCACTTCGTCATCTTCATCGTACTCATCGTATCAACCTGGATTGGATATGCGAGACATGCCAACTCGAACATATCGAGCTTAAATACGTAGGAACAAAGGAGCAGATCGCAGATATGATGACCAAACATTTCGAGACGAAGAAAGCAGACCTTTGGAAGGATCTCTTGGAACACTCGCTTATCTTTCCCGCTACTCCGATACAATGTCCTCCGATACGAGGGCCTCGGAGGCCCGATGGTTTACCTCTTCGAAGCGGAACCTCCTAAACTGAATGGGTGCCCAGACATATGCAAAATATTACTGACGGAAAAAGAAAGATGGGGCGAGGTAGGATCAGAATGCGGATTTCAGTGTGTTGGGCAAGCTAATCACGAGGGACTATGTGCATGCATGTACCACATTGGCGTACCAGCCGCAGATTTCGCGTCGCGCACACCTCGTTCACGCGCACGTTCCCCGCGCGGTAGACACCCCCGTCATCCCCCCTCGCCTCCACGAGATGCAGAGAGAGTTAGGACATTGATTATTCGTTCATGCCGCAGCAATTTTACGACTCGAGCTACAAAGCTTACAGGCATCTTGTTCGCCGCTTGCGAGGCGACTATAAGTGAGATCGGTTCCTAATCCTGATCCACCCATCCACGAGATGGATCAGGCACAGCCGCTCCACCTCGTCGGCTGGCCCATCGGCTACGACACGGAGTACGACCCGAACGCCAGGGACGACGACCGCGTGGGCTTCACGTACCACGCTCAAACGGGCCGTCCTCGTGATCCCGAAGACGGTTACATATACATACATCAACGGCGTGCTGATCGAAGCGGAGAGTTCGATCTTCGCGTGCCCGACGAATCCTCTATTCGAGAACTTGCCCGTTTCGCGTCCGTCGAGGCTAAGAAATGGGCCAATGCCGAGAGTGGATCCGTCGGCGGCAACGCCAACTACGAGTACAACACGTTCACAGCTACGCCGTGGCTATCATTCATGCGTGCTTTGTGTATGATTTCCAGTCTTTTCAATCGTAACCCCTCAGTGCAAGAACGTGTTCGTGACTTACATGATCACTTGAACGCGGTGATCCCAGGATCGCACCGCAAGTGTCCACCAGAAAACTTTACGACAATGATACTGAAAACGGAGTGGATGATGATTCGCAACGATTGGTCCAAAATTGGCAGTGCAGTACTGGGACAATACACCGAGGACAGCGTTCGGGATACACAAATATACCACAACAGTGGTCTGTGTGCACCATCCGATGTATACAGCAATGGATTGGTAACGCCATGCTATGCTCCTAAAATTGATCGTGCAACGGCCAAGTTACCTGCTCGCCCACCTGGCATTGCCAGGACACCGGATACATCTGGACACATCGGCCATATTGTTGAGGATAATTTTGTCACCAACATGAGCATTTTCCGACCTTAACCAAACAAACAAATTTCGCCGCAAGCTTACTACATGGCTGACTGCGCGCGGAGGCTTTGGAAGTATCGGATCAAACTCCAAGACGGTGGCAACACCATCCGACCATCCGAATGGTTGGGTGGCAATATTAGACAATCCAGAAGATACGGAACGTACCTATCGTTGGACACCATACAACGAGGGCAACGACTTCTTCGGCGAAGCCGCTGACCAGATCGGCTTGAGTGACCCCGGTCTTACTCCTGGTAATGATGTTGACCCATTTGAGCTGGGCCACGCAACATGCAGCGCTTTCTGTGGTGGTCGCTTGGTTTCTACCCAACTCTCAGATAATGGGTGGCACTCCCTCATACAAGAGGACTTGGGACTACTATTGCATCATGCGTTTGGGCCATCGGGTCACGCGTACAAATGGACCAACTTGTACACTGACTCAACATGGATCATGCAGGCCAAGAACAAGTCCAAGAGTGCAAAACACAAGAAGTACCCTACTTTTGGCATCGACGAGCTCAACGCTGCCCAGAAGAGAATCGACCTCGCCAATGCATCAAATACTGCTCTTGTACCGCTATTTATGCCGTGCCTCAACCGCGCGGAATACATGGGTGGCGCTACTCTTGAGCATTTGTCGACCATTATCCGCGACGACATCATGATGTGGGCATTTTCCTTTGGCAATTATAGAGAATGGTTCAGACAGAATGACACGCCGATCGGTCAAGATTGCGTTCGCTTGCCTGAAGCTGGTTATGACGACATCCGCTATGGTATGGAAGAACTACGCAAGCAACGTTTCGAGAAACAAGATAGCCGTACCGATGCTATTCTCAACAACCAGTTTGAGAACACTCTCGAGCAGCGCAATATGATCAGGAAGATCCGCGAAGCCAGAAGCCTCATGTTTCAAAGCGACAACGCTTCTATCAAGAAGTGGCGCGAGTTAAACGAGACTATCTGGGATTACTGGGCCAACGATTTCCCATCATACGTGAAACAAAGACACTATTGCAGGGGACTTAAGGCCATGGTGGTATGGAGCGCGAACGACATTGCATGTGCCAATCACGGACAAAACACCGTGGACATGCGCCGACATCAGAATCGTGCTCCTACTGACGTATACGAGCTCCAAAAGATGGAATGTGAGGGCGGCGTCCCGACGCTCATGCCCGTGCACGTGCTCGTGGACGTGTCACGTTTTGTCGACGTGATGCAGTATTTTCGCTGCCCCACAGTCATGGGACCTGGAAAAGCAGCGCAATGGGGCGTACATCCGAACTTTGATCACCACACAAGCGACTTGATCAATATCATGCAGCACCGTGGTATCACTGTTCTTCCATCCGACCATTGGGTGGATACGTACGATAGGATCACCCCGCAGGCTTGGCACGCCAAGCAGAACAACCATAACATGGCAATGTTTACAACGCAGTTCTGCGACGCAGTATGCTATCGCAATTTCTGCGCTTTGATACAGTCTCTGCCATCTCAGCCATATCCATTCAGGCCGCCATTGCTGACTGCTGTCGCAGACGATCAGGCCTACACACAGGCCAAAGAAATCATGGCAGCCCTCGATTTCAGAGAAAAGATGACAAACGAATGGAAAATATACCTCAGCCTCACGACGTTGATGACACAGACGGCAAACGAGATGGCTCATTGCGCGTGGATGGCATCATGTGCCGATGGTACATTGCCGGCATCACTGCCTGCCGAAGCAGGCGACACAACCTGAGCCTACTCCTGGAATGTCGACACGTACGCCAGCACCTGATCCTGGTGATCCGGAGAAAACCCTTCCTGATAATGATCCATGGGTTATTGCATACAACGACTTATTCCAGTACCTCATGCTGTTGATCAAAGACTACCCTGGGGCTTGGGCATCTTGGCATTCTCTTGAGAAAATTGAACTCCTACATCCCAAGATCGTCAAAACTGTTGAAGATGCACATGCAGTTACTTTGGGTTGTATTCGAGCAATTCTTACATCAGATCAAAGATTTGGATGGAGATGATAATGCGACCAAAGCAAGAATCATTGCAGAAGATAACAGGTTGACTTCTCACTGCATCGGCCCTGCTGCCGCGAACGAGAAGAACATCGAAGCATGCAAAACATTCTTCAAGCATAATGCACTGGATTGAGTTGCATTGGGTCATGACCCTGATGTTCCTACAGCCGTATGGAAGGCAGCAGCTGATACAGCACAGCCAGCCCCACCAGGGTCATTGCCTGATCCACTGCAACCTGGACCGCAATCGATAAAAGTGTCGCAACCATCGACTCCCGAACCCAAAGCAGAACAGCAGCCAGCAGATCAGCTCCCCAAGGCTGAGGCGGTACCGATTCCTGACGACGGCACCGACCTTGAGGCCATGGAGCTGGAGGCAACTCCTGCCGAGGAGGACCCTTCTCCACATGAAATGAATATGTTATCATGGCAGGACAGCTGTGAGCGTTCCATGCACGAGGACATCAGAAAGATCGGGATATTCGATAACGCATGCACTATTCGAGAGTGGAAGCTGCAAGCAGGCATCAAACATGACCATCCGTACATGTGCCCAATGTTGCGGGGCACACGCGCGACCAATGGATTTGCCTGCCTGGATGATCAGGACTGGTTTGATCAATTGTTGCACGATGATAGTGTGATAGCTCATGCGCCTGATATCGCACAGTCTGGTTGCTTCCCAGAGTGGAAATGGATATCAGTACCACATTATGACGATGTACGTTATGGTCCCGAGCTAATTGAGGAAGAATGGCTGGGGACAAACAAATATATGAGCAAAGACATAACGACTATGTTACGCCATGAGATTCACTACAAAAAGTTTTGGATCAATCAATTTCATGATAGACGTATCAATATCTGGGAGAAAACAACAAAGAATGAATGGAAGATTCCAAGCAATTGGAAATCCTTTAAGGAAATGGTCGAATGGAAATTCAAAGATTGCAGAGACAGACACAATGGACCATCCATGGATGCAGCAGTGGCACACTTTAAGAGAGATGGTGCAAATGATGGATATGCCGATTGGAAAGACTACTACCCGATATTCATCATTCGTGCGTTCCAAAAACATATTGTTTCGCAGAAAAACAGAATTGAGATATATGCCAAGCCGATCCCTGACGGAGGTGACCCCAGTTCTTTTGATTGGAACAGCGTCATTGCTATTCGGTGCGTTGGTGGTCACAGCAGTGCCATCCATCTTCCAAGCCATGGAATATGGGATGGGAGAGTCTACAATGGACAGATGTTAAATATCTCCATCACGGCACAGCATCCCGCGCTTGGCGCAACATACTGAAGACAGGGATCATTCCTGGATACATTGATCCATCTTCTCAGAGAGACAAGCATCATAAACCATCGCAGCGCTCTGAGGCATCCTTTAGTTCCAGCACATATTTAGACAATGTGCAGAAGAATCCACATACTTCAGTGGAATCATACAAGTTCAATCGCTACAAGAACGAGGTCGAGTTGGTGATCAACATGGAGATCGCCACAAAACCAGGTTGCAGGTTTTGGCTGGGTGCTCAGGGCGCTATCATGACAGAGGACGTGGCCCCCGCTGCGGCAATTATCGCAATTCGCCGCCTCAAACCACACCACATGACTGGCCAACAGTTATGGCCAGACGGCGACCCATGGGACTACCCGCCATTGGCAGCAAGACCGCCATTGAGCAAGTACGAGATTTGCGCCTACCTTCCTGGAGAGCTCATCGACGACCCTCCTGGGATTGCACCTGTCGACCCCGACCAGAACATGGAACCGCCAAGGACAACGTCAGCATCAGCAACTTCGGTCCAGCTGGGGGGAACCCCTGCTAGCCGTACATCTGCAGACGACGCCTTGGATGAGCAAATCGTCAGCGCTATGATTCGGGAGACCAATCACAAAGCATATGATAAAGAATGGTTAATTGCCTTGTCATACTGTCGCGAAGCTCTTCGACCGATCACATCAAAGATTACGCAAAAAGATTGGGGCCGTCGCCCTGCATTTAATGATGTTCGAATGGGAGACTTCATTGTTGTCAAGAATTGGGGTTCTATCAAATGCTTGCATTACGACAATCACTGGCCCAAGGGCAATCACAATACCAAAATTGCCTTGACCAAGGGACACATATACGGTCCAATCATCCATTTCGGTATCTTCGACACGTTCATCGCGGTACAGGTACCTATCCTCAACTACGGTCTACGATGGGTAAACATATGGTACAATGACAAAAGCATGTCCCTCAAGGGCGTTGTCTTTGCATTACCGATTCGTATCGGAGAACATGCCATTGACCCAACATATATGGAGACCGCCCTGAAAGGCCCAACATCATGCAGCGACAAGATACTCCAGCACAAGAACGATGGCAGTTTACCATACCTTGGTATGCCGAGTATTTATAGACCACGTATTCCGCGCACACCGACCAGACGGCCCGCTCCTCGGACACCCGATCCTGACGAGCTGGTGGCCACACCTGCCGAGGGCAACGCTCATACGGGCGACAAACCTCGACAGCCTGCAGGATCATCGAATGATCCTTTGGTCACTGTGATCGTGGACATATCGAACATATCGCTCACCGCTGATGAGAAAGCAGCGAACGACACCATGAAAGCAGACCTCTCAGCATACATTCAAGCATATGAGCAGATTGAGGCGAGCAGACTCGACAACATCATTGACCCGCCATCGGATTTCCTTAACCATCCAGATTACGACCCCGACGAGGATTCAAGATGGATTAAACAGTCAGATGACTGCCGCATATATTGTTGGACGTCGGAGTTGTTGGTGGATTCGCCTATGATCAAGATGAAACAGATCATCGAGATACACAGTGGCGCGGACAGAATTGAAATGGACAAAACACAGTCGCATTTACAATTTGAGATTCGATGTGGATCGAAAGCATGGAATGCAGAGTCATACCAATTGAATTACGATCATACCCACAAATGGGCACGTGACTTACCAAATTGCAGTGCAGATCATTTCTTCAAAAAGTTGGTACATTACCTCGACCCAGAGACTATCGAGGAGTCGGCCACAGGCATCTTTCAATGGATCTCCAACGTATACCAGACCATCTTGAAAGATAGTATTGCGGAGCTTCCAGATTTCACCAAAGATGCCATCCATGAGAAACATCCTGCACTCCAGGCGTTGCGTGACCTATTCAAAAATTGTCCCGAGACATGCGGTAACCCAGACTTCCCTGTATGGGAAGAGCTGGTGGAAACACCTGCTGCGCCTCGTGAGCAAGGCGCGGAGCAGGATATTCCCCAGGACCCAGGCAGCGTTGCATCTGCAGCTCCTGACCAGGAAACCATGGTACGTATCATAGCCGAGCAGACGGGACCCAAGCGCGATGAGGGCGACAACGAGTCCGCCTTGCAGGAAAAAGCCCGCCGTCTTCGTACAGAAAACGTATGCCATGGTGGTGCCGAGGATACGGACAACGCCAAGACAGAGTACAAAGGACTGCCAGGGGAAATATTGTCTAGGATCGAGATCGAGGGTTTAAGTAGATCAATCGCTTCCCGACCGAACGCCGAGATCAATCGTGAGGCCATCAATCGGATCGGCCAGAGCCTCGCTCGCGGTCAGGACACTCGCTGGGGATCCCGTGATTTTCTCACGACGGGAGGGGCCCCAGGGACGATCTTGCATTCCATACCCCTCTGTCAGAATTGCGGTCGAGATCTGTCCCTTGGGATCGTCACAGGTGGCGGCGCACTTTGTGGCACCTGTTGGCAGTATACCGTGGCCGTAGGCGCCACGGGTAAGAGCACCGCCGTACAGAGCGATCTCGCGTACCTTCAGAAGCTGGCGAACTGGATCAAGATGGCGCTCTCCGAGGACCAGATCGCGAGATACATGAAGGATGTAGCGCACGTCATAATGACGGGTGCGCGATCGCACGCAGGCAATGAGAAAGATCAGTTGCTGAGATTGGCTAATGCGTCCAGAAAGAGGTATCAGAAGTGGGTCGAATCAGGTAGCCCTGCTGCACACGAGTGCAGACTGATGGGCGAAGCCGCTGGCGACAGACCTCTGTACTACCCATTCGCCAATCTCGCACAACGCTTTCTCAACGGCCTCAAGTTCCACCACCAAATGACAGGTGCCCGCGTGAATATCGGCAAGAAGCCCTGGACCGTGGAAGACATGCGCGATGCGTGGGACATCCTCGACGTCAGCATTAGGACAGGACAGGCTGGTCGGAGGAAATGGTGGCTGAACGAGGGCCGCCTCGACAGGCAGACGCGGCAGGCTCGCGGACTGGTCACGGTTTCTCTCCTAGAAGGGACGGCACCCGTGAACAGTTCACTCAGCGAAAGCTTGCCGCGATTGCCAACGAGTTGTTAGGCTCCCTCGATCCGTCACATACCGACCAACGGGGGGTTGACACAGGGATGAGAACCGATCCCGATACGCAATCCCATCAGTCCGATGATGCCATGGAGCCGCGCCATCCGCGGCCGCCGCCGCGCCCTGCCCCTGGCGATGCTGCTGCGTCCAGCGCCTCAGGCGCGACGGACTACACGCCCGCGGGGCCACGTGCCAAGAGAGCGCGTACATCAGATTACGCCGCCTACTGGCGCGACGACCTCGAGGACAGCTACTGGGGCCTCAGGTACTGGAGTTCCTACATCAACTGTTGGATCTACATCGCGATCAACAACGAGGAGTACGTATACATCCAGGACATCCAGTACAATGATTGGTTTCGCAACTGGACCCCGAGAACGGCTTGGGAAACATTCGCGACGCGCTACGTGACATACAACGGCCAGAGGATGTGGGACCGCAGGTTCTACAAGACAGGCAACGCGTAGTGAGTCGGCCGCAAGGCCCACCGCTCAAAGGCATTAACTTCAATATGACCAAAGTTCGCCTTGAGCGGTGGCTATTACATACTTTTAGGCCACTTCATTATATAACACAAGTGGCCACGCACACCAATACCTTTTGCGATAACCGGGGCAGCCTCCTAAGGAGCAACGCCAACGGGAGTCGCCAAACAGAATTTATACACATGAATTTTTCGTGTTCATCAACACGACATTCCGTCTGGCCAGACATCTGATTTTACACAAAGTTGTGTTTCGTTACAAGATCGTGTTTGTCAACGCGATCTTATCATGCATATTTTAACAGTTTAAACCTAATTGCGTCGAGAATAATGCTGGTGGCAGCACCTGCCTCGCTAAAGCGAGGCAGTTTGCATGTTGCTTTAACGCTCAGATCTTCTTTCTCCGCCCACCCTTGTCTCATTCTTCTCCGCCCTCGAGTGCCGAAGCGTTTTGGGGGGCGCACCGAGGGGGCGCCAAAGTGTGCCTGGCGAAGAAAGGGGGGCCCAGGGTGTTCCTTCTAACTTCACTTTGCAGCTGTGGCTTCGCTGATTTGAAGCCCAGCTGCCTCCTGACTTAAGGACTAAAGGAGTTCAAGGGTTACGGATTCCCTTCCTTTGTTCCCGAGTCCTGCCTTCACGGGCGGGATTCGGGACGGGGGGTGTGAATGGAACCCGTGTAATACCCTCATATATACTCCTTATCCTTACCTCTCCTGCGCCTGGCCGTTTGGGCTCAGGTATTGAGATAGATCGATCAGACCTTGATCGTGCGGGAGGGAAAGATATCCATCTATCCCTCCTTCTCTCTACCAACGGATCAGGGGTTCTGCACCCTTGTACTTCAAACCCATACGCATCTGCAAGGCGGAACGGCGACGCCGATGCTGCGTTCTGAGGGCCGGTGACGCGGATCACGAGAGGCGGTTGCAGAGTCCGCCGTTCGACGTGGCCCTTCGCGCACCCATGTCGATGCCCGTCGTCTCATTCGACGCAGTTGAGAGCTATCGCCTTCGCGAAGGAGAATAACCGGCAGGTGTTCTGCGTCGCCGCGCGCGACATGAATGGGGGGGAGGGGAAAGCGGGAGAGGATTTAGGCAGTCGGACAGGAAGCATTCTCCGCGCGACGATGCCGGTCATTCGGGGAAGGCCAGAGTGCGGCGTAAAGATACCGCATGTTCTGATCCGAAAAAGGCATTTCCTGAGTAATCGGACGAGTGGTACGGAGCACGCCGTTCAGTGGCATCAAGATAACGATAAAGTGTTTCGTGCAAAGCTGGAGCTTGGTTCGTCTTGAGGCAGTCTTGCGAATCTCTTGAGCTGCAATGTGTGCATATTGGAAGATGTTCTGTTTCTCTGGGACGATGTCGGAGGTCTCCTGCGCCGTCTCGTCCGAGCGGAGGAGTGAGAAGATGAAACAGACAAAGTCTTTTAACAGTTTATGGGTGGCCAGCTTATTCTTGCGTCTTCGATTTTGTCCACGAGGAACTCTTGGAGGTTTATTGGGAACTCTTGGGGAGGTTTTGGCCGTCTGCAAGCTACTTTGGGCCGTCTTGGCGCCTTCTCGGACAACGTCGACATGGCCCCGAGGCCATTTTAGGTCGTCTTGGGTTCATATTGCGCCGCCTTGGAGGCATGTTGGAGCCATTTCAGCGATGACTTTCGGTTTTGTTTTTTTGGTGACAAGATGCGTCGTGCAATTGTCGTCGTCGTCGTCGTCATCGTCGCTGTCGTCGACGACGGGGCTATATCGCAAACGAAGACAGAACATGCACAGGGAACCATTGTCCGAGCGATGGCGAGCTGCGGCAGGGATTTCTGCATTGCTACCCAGGTTCCGCATAAGTTCTTGTGCGGTCGCGAGGATCGATGACATGATCGCGCGTCATGGGTTGCGTGACGTTCTCCGAACAGCAAATGAAGCCGCTCGGGTAACGTCGTCAATGGGCGCCACGAGAATTGCAGCATGCGTGATAATCAACCGCGAGGTTGCAGAGTCGAACCGCAATGTTCCCCGAAAGCTTGCATGAAACACTCGGGGAACACGCCGATCGAAGTTGGCCCCGCAACGTTTCTCATCGCTCCCCAGGTGCTCGCGGGGGGCGCAGGCGACTCGGGGGAGAAGCGCGAAGTGGCAAAAGAGAGGCTCCTCGGGTGCCGCGATCGCCAGACTGGAGGGGTACCGCGACAGCTTCCACTCGCACTCAATCTGCCAGTTCGCTTCGCAGATGCGCTCGGCAGGACGGCGAAAGAGCAGGGCGTGTTCAAGCGCGCGCGCGGCATTCTCCGCGGCTGGGAGCTCCCCGAAGAAGAGAGCGAGTGAGTGAAATTACTCATGGATCGGGAAATAGTTTTGCAGAGAAGACCTTCGACGTTGTTCATTGAGGTATCCGCTGTGACGAAACTGATGCCAGTGACCAGCGGGCACCGCGTATGCGCGTAGCCCACGCAGGCGCGGCCGTGGTCGTTGGGGGCAGGAGACACCATGAAGCTGAAGCGCTACGGTTTCCCCATCGTGCCTGACTTCGGTGGAACAGCGCGCGCGCATTGCGGGGGCGCGCTGCCGGCTGCCATCGGAGATTGTCTTTCGTGGATTACGAAGCCGCAGAGGACGCGATGCTGCGCGCCAACATCATCATGAGCAGGGTGCAGGAAGCGGAGAACGCGCTCATCGAGCAGCCGTGCCCCCCCCGCCTGTTTCGACAGGGGGTGCTTCCAGGCCCGAGACTTCTCCTGGGCGTCCTCGCGAAGAATATCGAAACGACTTTGCAGGTGAAGGCTGTGTGGAAGGAGGGGGGCAGACAAACGGCGAAGGAGAAAGAGGGGCGGGTCGACTGGCTTTCATCAATGAAACTGCCGCGCCGCATCTGCGCAGACAAGCAGACGGCGATGGAGAAAAAAAAGGAAACCAAGAACGGGGCGAGGACGTGGAGGTGTGGAAAGAGATGAAAACATCCAGTTCCGGTCGGGACCAGGCAGTTCTCGAACAAGACGTTCTTCGACGAGGCGCAGATTTGGCATGCTTACAGTGCAGGAGACGATTGAACTGGTATAATTGGAAAGAGCATCCCATCTGCTGCGATGAACCGTGCGAGCGCGAGCTGCTGCGTCAGGATTTCAACCCAGAAATCATAATGCTCGGGAAGACGGTGACAGCGCGACTTGCAGCGGGTGCTTCGGGTAGAAGCTTGGAAAGGACGACAGAGAAATGGCGCAGTGCCACGGTGCCTGCGGGCAAATGCTGCCAGATTACTTCTTCGTGGACGACGTGCTCCAAGCCCGGCGCAGCAAAAACACCCTGGCGGAGGCCGAGTGCGCGAGGTGCGCTGCCAGGGGGCGCAAGGGCGCCAACGCGATCATCGGGGCTCGCACGAACCCGACGCGCGGCAAGGGGCTCGCCCAAATGCTTGTGGGAGTTTCAGGCGGCGGAAGTGAAGGGCGCGCTGAGGAACTTCAGGCAGGCGCCCCGCAGGAAGTGCTACGAGCGCTCCCGCCCGCCCTGCGCGCAGTGCTTGAAGGACAAGGGGATCGAGAACAGGCCAGTGGACGCCATCAAAGGCATCTCCGAGTTGGTCAAGGGGGAGCACCTGTACCACGACCATAAGTACCCACCTTGCATGTTTTTCGGAGGGAAGCGACCCAACCCGAAGGCTAGGGATGCTGGCGAGAGGTGCTTCTGTGACGCGTGCAAGCCCCGGGAGTGCCAGAAGTGCGAGTGCATCTGCAAGAGATGGTTGCCGAAAGGGGACTTCCACCAGACAGAGGCCGGCGACTTGATGAAGAGGTGCAGAGAGTGCGAGGCGGGGGTAAAGAGAGACGCGAAGTATTGCCCTGGATGCAAAGACCAAGTACCCAAGGCCAACTTCCATAAATGCGACGACTACCACCCGAAGCCGAAGTGCAGGAAATGCGAGAAGGCGGAGGAGGACGGGCGACCAAAGGGGAATATAAAGAAGTGCAAGCGCTGCAAGGACGACTTGCCGCAATATTCCTTCGACAGAATGGAGTGTCGCAGTTGTTGCGACGTCTGTGAGGCGCGCCAGCGCCCGATCTGCTCCATGTGCGGCGCGAGAAGAGAGAGCGCGTGGAAACCTAAGCCACGGGCGAAAGATCCAGCGCCTCTTTGCGACAAGTGCGAGAAGATGGGCAACGAGAAGAAAGACGCGGGCCCGACGTGGAGGCGATGGGATTCATCGGCCAGCATGGCCATGCCCAGCGCTTCGCCGGAGTAGTTTTTTGGCGCTGCTGTCAGCCCGCCATGGTGCGCCCAAAGAAGGCGCGCCAGCCAGCAGGGCCATGCCCGGCAGTTTCACCGGGGCACCTTTTGCCGTGCTGATAGGGTACCGAGCATTGCCGAGATTGAGCTGCATGTGAGATTGCTTAGAACAATTGCTCATGTGCGTGAGTCATGCACTTGCGAGTGCAAGCTGTCCTCTGTCTTCAGGAATCGCAGGTGCGATCCAGCGCGGGGTCGGCGCGCGACGGAGATGTTCGCCAGCGTGTTCTCCCACAGTGTATGTATGAGCCACTAGAGGGGAATTGTGGGAACCAGAGCACCTCGCCTTTTTGGAGGCGCCTTCGTGGCCGAGAGTTGGGTTAGAGCTTGGCCTAACCATGGGGCCATGAGTAATAATGAAGTGAAGGAGGAGGGAGGAGGAGGCCTCTTGAGAGCCTCTTCGGACACCCTTGGGGCCTCTTCGGGCGTCCTGGGAGCTCCCCGGGGGCCTCGCGGAGGCCTCTTGGGGGCCTGCCATGCCATCTTGGAAACGCCGGCGCGGCCGACATTTGGGCTTGAGCTCGGCCGAGGTGTCGGGCCGTGAGTTCCCCGAGTCGGTTTGGAAAGCTTTCGGGGAGCACGCGGGGGAGAATGAGCGCAAAGAGGAAGAGGAAGAGTATGAGGAGGGCGCTTCTTGGGAGCCTCTTGGGGTGCCCTCGGGGCCTGCCGGAACCTCCTGGAGGCGTATTGGAGGCCTCTCGGGGGCCTCCTTGGGCCTCCTGGGTGACTTCGGGGGGTTCTTGGGGCCTCTTCGGCTGTCTTCGAGTTTTCCTGGCCCGTCTGACGCCGCCGAAAGCCGTCTTGGGGACCTCCCTGAACCGACGTGGGGCCCTCTTGGGGCGCCTCGGGGCCGTCTTGGAGGCCATCTTGGGCGTCTTGGAGGCATCTTGGAGGCCATCTTGGGTTATCTTGGCCGTCTTGTTGGTCGTCGTGGGCGTCTTGGAGGCCTCTTGGGCCGTCTTCGGACCCTCTTGGCGTCGCGGGAGTTTCCTGGGCCGTCATCCGGCCATCTTGTATGCCTCTTGGGCGATCTTGGGGGCCTCTGGGGCCGTCTTGGGCCGTCGGAAAGCCGAAGAGGCGGAAATTCCCAAATCCTTCACAATCCTGAGACACCGATGATTTCGGCATCTTCGGGCCTTCCTGGGGGACCTCTTGGAAGCCTCTTGGGCCGTCTTGGAGGCTTCTTGGGGGCCTCTTTGGCCGTCTTCCGGTTTTCCTGGCCCGTCTGACGCCGTCGAAAGCCGCCTTGGGGACCTCTCTGAACCGACGTGGGGCCCTCTTGGGGCGCCTCGGGGCCGTCTCGGAGGCCATCTTGGGCGTCTTGGAGGCAACTCGGAGGCCATCTTGGGCCATCTTGGCCGTCTTGGAGGCCACCGTGGGCGTCTTCGAGGCCTCTTTGGGCCGTGTTCGGACCCTCTTGGGGCCGTCGTGGGGGCCCCTTGGGCCGACATGGGGCCATCTTGTATGCCTCTTGGGCGATCTTGAAAGGCGGAAATGCACAAATCATGTAAACACTTGAGTCAAATCAATGATTTTGGCATCTTCGGGCCTTCCTGGAGGACCTCTTGGAAGCTTCTTGGGCCGTCTTGGAGGCTTCTTGAGGGCCTCTTTGGCCGTCTTCCGGTTTTCCTGGCCCGTCTGACGCCGTCGAAAGCCGTCTTGGGGACCTCTCTGAACCGACGTGGGGCCCTCTTTTGGCGCCTCGGGGCAGTCTCGGAGGTCATCTAAGGCGTCTTGGAGGCAACTCGGAGGCCATCTTGGGCCATCTTGGCCGTCTTGGAGGCCATCGTGGGCGTCTTGGAGGCCTCTTGGGCCGTCTTCGGACCCTCTTGGGGCCGTCGTGGGGGCCTCTTGGGCCGTCGTGGGGCCATCGCTCTAAAGTGAGCTGGGGGCGCAGGTGAGCGGAAGCGAACGTGTGCCCGCGGCCGCGTGGCTCAAGCGGCCTGCCGCCCAGATCTGACTGTTACACCTCAGCGCGAGGTGTATGATTTACCATCGATGCCGAAATTCTGCTTGAGATGGCTCCCCCCTCTCCTACTGGGATGGTCGTTGCTGCGATACAACAGAGCAGGAGCTTGGCTTCGCCGACCCCTTTAAACTTGGTAGCGGAGCTGGCCTATGGTGGTCGGCGCTTGCTTTGCTCCTCACCATCCACGGCACTATCTGGTGGACTACAGATTTGGTGGAACATCAGGGTGCAGTGGGATTGCGCGGATGAGTGTATATAACTACGCAGTATAGCAAGGGCACTTGCAGTGGCACCTCTGCTTACGCGGAGGCGTCTTACTTTCGCCCTACAGCCCTGCGCTACTACACTCCTGAAGTCCCCCCTTTTCCAATTGGAAACTTCTTCGAATACACAATGCGTGGAAACGTGCGATGCCATGCGGCGCCGCCTCTGCCCCCGCGCAGACATACGACCGCGCGTCGGAAGCCCCGACCGACTGCGTCCGGCTACGACCTGCGAGGCCATTGGATTGGTGTTGCTATCTTTGGGCTCACATGGATCGCTATCGGGTGCGCGGCAGGACATATGCGTGGCGGAGGCGATGCAAGAACGACCGGCCCCCATTGGGGCCCAGCCAGTCAAGTGCCTTTTCGCGAATTCGCCCGCGAGGTACATGCCTGGATCAACGTGGCCACAGGCAACGTGACGCCCTTCCAACGAGCTGCGCCCCTGCAGCGAGGTTTGGGAGGTCTCGCGCGGACCGCAGCCATGAGAGCCCCCCCAGCAGTTATCAATTTTGGCGTTAACATAGGTGGCCGCCATGCCGACGGCGCCGCCTATACCATGTTCCTCTTAAGCTCGAAGTTCGAGAATTCAGAAGAGGAGCGCCAACTCAATTCTGGTACAGCTCTCATCGACTTCCGAGTCCATGCGGGAGAACGAATCGACGGGGCGTTGGCGCGCTTCGAGATAGCCCGCTGTGAAGCTGAAACGGCAGGCTTCAACATCCCCAACTTCCAATTCAACAGTTATTTTATTCAGAGCTTTTGGAGTGGGGGCATTGCGCGCGCAGCAACTCCTGCAGCCACTAAACCACCACGTGCCGAGAGACCAGCAACAACTTGACGCTCTACTAGAACGCGTGAGGTCATATGCGCATATTGCTGAGAGATATCCTGGCAATGTTGGTGGCATTTTCAGTCACGGTCGCCGAACCGAGACCTTCCACGCTGAGGCGAACACAGGGCAACCTGCAAATGACGTCTGGGATGGCGATCCACAGCCAATTGAGACCACTACGCTACTGGCTCAGAACGGTGGATCGGCCTCGGGGTCGCAAGACTCCCGGGCCTGGTTTCGGGGGCCGCCCGACGCGGTGTCCCCCGCGCAGGCCGCGGCCCTAATGGGCGCAGCGGGGCAACCTGCCGAGTCCGACTTCGACTCCGGTACTGACGCCGATGCGTCTTCGGACGACGACGCCACAGCCCTTCGCTATTCCGATATGCCTACATACCTCACGGAAGAGCAACGGGCGCAATGGTTGTTCTTAGGATACCAGAAACATAAGCGCAGATGGAGGGGATTTATGAAGAAACGAGTCCGTGAGGTACGGCGTATCGTCCGACGAGCACTCAAAGGAAAAGGCAAGGGCCGAGGTAATGGTAAAGGTAAGCGTCGGCGATTGCATGGCAGAGGCATATCAGCATTCCTAGCATCCCCTACCGGGCCACAATATGAAGATCTGTTCTCGGGTGCAGGCAGGAATCGTAGGCATACATCAGGAAATGGCATGGGGCGTCGGGGGGGCCCGAAGGATGCCAGTGGCAAAACTATGGAGCGCGACATCTGCCATAGCACACAGAGAATGCCCTCAGGGCGATGGGGGGGGCAGAGGTCCGCCGATACATTTGGCTCAAGCTGATCCAGATATACAATATGTTGATTGGGAGTCGCTGTTCGCCTCCCTGCCGATAGCTCAATTGCAGTTATCAACTTGGTGGCTGCCAGATATTTGAATACCAGTATGTCCTTCGAGAATGGCGCCGACGAGCTGTTCGAGGAAGTACTCGCTGGCCACAATGGTAGGCAGATTGGCTGGGCATGCCCATCGCGGGGCAGCTGGCTGATCGAACTTGTCGAGAACTTCCACGTGCCCGCCGAAGAAAATGACGAAATGGCGGAAGCACCCGCGGATTCAGAAGCCATTGTTCTTGCAACAGAAGAGAAAATACAGTTAGTGCTTTATCATCGGGATATTGGAAATTCGACATGCATGGAATTGAGCGATGATGATCCTTTGCGGGGGAACCCGCGAGATGCCGGTAATCTGTCTGGTCGCAGTCAATATGAGCCTGGCCACGATCAAGGATTTCAATCCACATTTGTAGCGTCGGGCCGCTCCATGAGCCGCCAGGGGTGATCGGCCGGCCGCCTGTCCTGGAGACGCAAGTATCGCGCCGACGACGATGACGAAGAATGGGAAGATAACGATCTTTTGGTACGTCGCGGTCGGATTCCCAGTCGCTCGCGCAACCGTGCGCGTCCGCGCTCCAGTCGCGCTCGCTCTAGCGGCCTTCAGCGCCCCCCCCCTCCTGGCGCGGGAAAGCCAAGGGCCCCATCCATGGCAGGCCAATAGATCTGACGCCCCCCCGAGGAGGGGGCGTCTGCGGGGAGCCCCGCCTCAGGGGGATCAATCTCGAGAAGAATGTCCAGATGACGGAATGCAGCGCCTTGTTGGCTACTCGGAGGCTGGATTGGCTCGTCAATGCATGCCCCCAGATGCGATGCAATATTGGTTGAACAAGGGTTAGACTGAGCACCAGATTCGCCACTGGCATTCTCTTCGCAATGTTGAGCGAAATCAGAGAGGCAAGATCTTTCGCTCAACAGGGATCGGACCTGGCAAACAACAAGAAAACCTTATCAAGCGCGACCTCAAGAGAGCCATCGTCGAGGAACATAAGCTTTGCAGAGGCGCTGAATGCACGTGCCCCGGATATGCCGGCCATAGGCTTGGCTGCCCCATGAGACTTCCATCAAGAAGCCCGAACTTTGAAAGGATTCCGTGGGTTAGGTCTCATGGCGAGGGTCGGGGTACGCCATGGGAGGAGCAGTTGGCGGAGAACGACTACGAGCCAGCTACAGCCGACGAAATTCTCCCACTCTGTTAGGATATGGCAACATTTTTCACCTCTTCTCATGATTTGAAGCAGTGTAATCGCGATTGCCACGCGGGGAAACCTGTCTCGCCTAAACCAGAAGAAGATGATCACCAGTAAGTTGATGATGCTGAAGTTGAAGCGATGTCCGAAGAGGTAGGCCCCGCGGAAGCAGCTTATGCAGGGTGCGATTCGGACCTCTCCAACGCCCTCACCACCGGCACGGGCATCGTGGACATCGCGTGCGATGTGGGCACTCCAATCGATCTTAGGTAAGTTGTTACA
Source organism: Prorocentrum cordatum (assembly GCA_963575745.1). Taxonomy (NCBI): domain Eukaryota; class Dinophyceae; order Prorocentrales; family Prorocentraceae; genus Prorocentrum; species Prorocentrum cordatum. Next base: position 118,797 of record CAUYUJ010015700.1, on the reverse strand, counting down.
GAATACATGGATCTTTCTCCAAAAGACTGGTTGTCTATCGTGCTGGATCTGTAGGCTGGGTAAAGACCAGAGACTCAGCTCTACCATATATTTCTTGTCAAGCAAAAAAATGCCACCCTCGGTAATTTGGAACTCAGGAAGCCTGACGGTATAGACCTGAACCCCGGCAGAGGGCCCGTGCGCTGTGGACCATGGAAACCTGCAAGGGCAACGGCGAAGGCAGCTCCCAAGCCGAAGACAGATCCGCCTATTGAGATTTCTCCATCTTCGGATTCGTCGAGTCCGTCAAAGTCGCTCGGGCCTGATCAGCTCTACCACCGCCCAAACAGAAGAAGAGGAAGAGCCCGGATGATCGTAACCCTGGAGATAGCAAGCAACAACGACCTGCGGGGCAACCTGCTGATCGACGTCGATCCAGAGGACCAGCAGCGACCGCCGCAGCAGCTGCATTTCAAAGCTCCAGCACTCCTATTCCGAAGGACCTTGTGCCACGTTGCGGACCTACACCTGGCGGGACACGCAGGACTGGCTGGGCCGCGACACTGTGGGGGGGGGGGGTCATCAAGGGATGCTTCTTCAACGCGGCGTGGCATCGACGAGACCATTGGAAACTGCGTCAATGGCATCAGGGGCAGCTCCCAAAGATAAGACAGCCGAGCACTACAACATGAGAAGAAACGCCAGGACATTGACATCAGTACCCCGCCAAGGACCCCTCGGACACCCAGGGGGGCAGCAGGCGCTGCCTCGTCATCGGCAGGCGCTCGCGCATCCGCAGCATCAGCGGAGTCCCGTGGGGCAACCTGCTCAGAGTTCTGCGGGGCAACCAGTTCTCGCTTTGGAAGTGCCCGTGGGATGCCGCAAGTATTGGGCGCGTTTACGCATTTCCAATCGCATGGGGATCAACCCAGCATGCCACCCCAATTCTGATGACGGGTCTGATCGATGATTGCGGTGCAATGCGACATTCAGGATGCCACCGTCCTTGCCGACAGGGGCGCTCATGCGCGCCAGACGGTGCGTAATATTTTGCGTGAGCGCCCGGCGCTCACGTGCCATTCGGAGAAGGGCGACTTGATTGGGATCCTTAACGCAGAAAACATTAAAGGCCCAAGGTTGAGCCACGAGGAGCAGCGCCACTGCTCAGAGTGGCCTGCGACTGCTCTTCGCCACAAGCCATCTCATAGCAACCACTTCCCTGAGGTTTCTGCCAGCAGTGCCGTCTTTCGATGGATTCGATGGGTGGATTGAGCTTCCAGAGCTGCTCAGCCGTTGGCCACCTGAAGGATATGATCGCCATCATCGCAAACACCTCGAGACTGTGCGCCGGTATCTCAGGAACCTCCATTGGGCATGCCAAGCATTGACTGTGCTGGACTTGATTGGCATGGCTGACAACACTGGGATGCAGAAGAACAGGCTACAGGTCAAGAAGTGACAGTGCGCTTCTGAGGCGCAGGAGACATTTCATCCACCCAGGTAATGGACACAGCAGTCCTGGGATAAAATGCCCTGAATCATTGTGCATGAGGATGACAGATTTGTCTATTCTAGGCGCACCTTGCAACCTTTTTCATGGTACCCAGTGGGAAAACATCCCGAGTATACTTGGCGTAGGGCTGTCATGCCGTGCCGACGACACCTTCGAGAGAAAAGGCAGACAGTTTGTTCATGCTTGCCCATATTTACGGGGCGACAGCAACATCCAGTCCGGCCTGCATGTCGACTCCGAGGAATTGGTTATGGTTAGTTCGAAGCAATTCTTCGGGATGATATTGCTATTTGGCGCCCAGCAAACGGTGCTATAACGTCGGCAGGCCGGAACTGCAGAGTTCCTTCGACTCACATCGTCCAGTTGATAGGTATTCTGCCCAGCGACCAGCGCAGATAACCGCGTGCGACACGTATGAATCAATCCCGTGTGCCTGTGGGACAACGATCAGAAGCATCCGAGCAGTGATCTTTCTATCGCAGACATGTGCGAATTTCGAAACGGTGCATCATCGTTGAAAGATTGGTTTGTTCCAAAAACCGTTACACATTGAAGTGCCCCGAACCGACGCCAATCCAGGAGGCCGAGCTCTCTGCAGCATTCATGTTGCAAGATGTGTGTCAAGCGGGGGCACCTGCAGGGGGATCTGACGGATCATGGATTCAGGCCCCAAGTGCGGACGTGACAGGCATGACTTCGAGTGGAATTTCTCCCGCCGACTTGCTGTGCGCCAGCGATCCGTGGCGTGCTCAGATGCAGCAGCTGCCACTACCTGTAGGGCAACCTGCGTCGTTCGCACCTATGAGCAGAGTCACAACTCCATTTGGGACTCCACAGAGTGCTGGGGGCACCAATAGCCTACAGGCAAGGCTCCAAAACATTCGGATGGACCGGATGGACCCGCAGCTCTACCAGGCTTTACAGGCGACAGCGCAAGTCGCATCGCCGCGTCCACCTGCAGGGCAACCTGCTTTTCCTGATCACCACGCTGCACGGAGGGCCGAGAGCCTAATTGGTCAGCAAGAGTGGATGTACCGCCAGATGCGCGAAGCTTCACAGAGCATGCGTAGGGGTGGCATCGACCTCCCAAGCGCTAACTGGACGCCGCCATGGGAGTATGTCCCGGACCCAAGTCCATCACCGGACAACCCCAATCGGTACGGATACGTGCCAGCATCTCTCAGTCATCCGACAGGATCCGACAGCTGCAGAGCGCCCTACAGCGCCACCGATGGACTTCCCGTTGTATCGTGACTACCCTGCTCAGGTAACTGGTAATCCTCGTGCGGGAATGCAGCCGGAGAACTTGTATGTACCAGCGACGGCCGACGTTTTCTACCAGTCTCAGTTGACGCGCGGCTCTGGTTACGCGTCAGGCGTGCCGGTCCAGATTCCTCCTTGTGGATATTTGGTTACCCCTATGGACTCGGATGTGACGTAGCAGCCTCCTGGCCTGGTAGTGCCATCGTCCATGGGGGAGCTGCGCCCAGATATTCTGGCCATTCACGGGGCGCAGCAGGCCAACCTTTCGATCCAAGCGGCCCGCCAGCGGCGCAACCATGAGCGCCAGGCAGATAGGATGCTGGGCCGTGCGGGGCAACCTGCTACTCCGACCGCAGCAGGGGCACCTGCACTCAACCCGGCAGCACTTGGAGCCTTGCAGCTACCGTCGGCCCCACCGATTCGGTATGAGGTTGGTGAAACCATTCTGGAGCGCCACGCGCGTATCAGGCCATCGGCAACACCGCCAGTCATCAGCGACGGTGACTTTAACGAGTGTGCCATATGCCTGGATCACTTCATGCATCACGACAAGGTCTGGAGGCTTCAGTGTGGCCACATATTCCATGCACGGTGCTGGGGCCGAGTTGCACATGCTCATGTGGACAGAGCTGGTTGGCACTATGGAAGGTACTGCAGCTGAGGCACCTTGCGCTATTTGCAGTGGCGCTGGTCTAATCGCAGCTGAGTTGCAGTATGCCCTCTATGCTGATCAGGACGCATTACATCGTCATGGGGAGATCCTCCGAGGGGCCAATGAACTTAGAGACCTTCGTGAAGAGCTCAAACGCGTCTCGGCGATGATGATGAATATCGCGGCAGCCCCTGCAACGACACCAGCGGGGCAACCTGCTTCATCAGCCAACGCGGGGCAGGCGACGGAAGCCACCGTGCGTGATTTGGATGCGCCCATGCCATTAATAGCGGAAGCAGCCAGCAATGAAGGGACACCTGCTGCAACTGCACCCGCCGCGTTGCCGGCCAACGATATGTGGCTGAGGCGTATGGAGAGAGCCACCGACAGGGGCGCTCAGTGGCTCCAGTCTCCACGTACCTACATGCCATACGGGCGAGACACCCGCCCGCGCAGTCAGCGCAGGACGGAGAGCCCAGTGAACGTGCGCAGTGGCATCAGTGCGATATCCGAGCGCGACGTGCAGCACACTGTGTGAATGGTAGGCACAGGTGGTCAGATGGGCATGCATGCTGAGAGGTCACGTTCACGAACATGCCGACCACATCTGCATCGCGCCCGTGCACGTATGACGAGTATCCTACGGCCTGGGTTTTTGAGCAGAACCCCATTACGGAAAAGGAGGCCCGCGGATGCAGGAACGTCTTCACGTCTCTGTCAAGAAACGATCGGGTGTTGGAGCAGAGGCGCCGCAAGGGTATGCATGGTGCGACGCTGTCTGAAGTGCCAGGAACATTTGGAGAACGCCATGAACTGGCTCTGGCAGCAAACAGCGGGACCATGGTGAACGGAATGCTGACGATCCTCCTGGACATCGGCAGCAACATCAACATCATGTGTCTACGAACGGCGCAGACATTCGAACAGGTATCCCGTTTCCATGGACGCGCCATCAAGAAGCTGAGCCTGACGAGGCTCTGCGTGTCTGGGGTGGGACATGGTGCCGCGGTATGTGATGAGTCTATGCGCTGCACAATTGCGTGCAAAGAACAAGGGGGCCCTGCGGGGGCACCTGCTGTGCCGAGACTTGATACCTACCAAGCAAGCGTGGCTGAGGGTTCAGGGGGATATCTTCTCCCTGCTATTCTGCGACTGAGGAATATGTCTAACATGAGGGCCATCCTGATCCTGGGGCAGGGGCACGAGAAGGTGATCATCCCTGGCTCTGAGATGCACAAGCTTTGAATTGGAAAGAGTGCCAGATAATTTGATTCGATGAAAACGCCGTCTGGGCATCTGGCACCCAAGGTCGACGAATGCGGGACCGCAGCCGAGGACAAAAGGACGATGCTGCTTACTATTACGGCAGACCCTCAATTCGAGGATGAGTCGCTACTCGTCAAAGAGGCATCTGACACAGCCAGCCGCGGGGGCACCTGCTATGAGCGATGCCCATACATTATGATGCCACCAGATACCAAGGGCATCAGCTTCTCCATCAACGAGGAGACGTTCGCTTATACGATCCCGTCTTTGGTGAATAACACCTTGAAGACCTGGCTGGCATCGCAGGAATGCGTCTTTCGGGACTAACCCCACCTCGGCCGATCGGGACTTCGCCTTGCGCAACTTGCAGGCGAAGGTGTACCAGGCCTTCTACGAGGGGGGCAGTAAGTGGACGCCGCCCGACGCGCAGGCAGGGACGCCGTCGGAAGTGGATGATGCCGCTGAGAAGTTCGATATTTTTACTTCGAGCAGCGGCTCTGCAGCGCAGCATGGCACGGTCATTTGGACGCCCCCATCGCCAAATGAGTGACGGGGGCAGGCGCGTGCCATTGCCACCCGCGCTTGCTCCGACAGGCCGAACACTCAGGTGCTGTCATCAAGTGCGGGGAAACCTGCATTATTTGCTCAGGCGCCGGCTGTGCGCGCCAGGGGCAGTGGCGTGCCAGGCTGTGCGGCTGCCGCGGATAGCAGTGGACCCGGCTGTGTGGCCGATGCAGAAAAAGAGTGCTCAGCTCATCGCATCATTATCATTCTCGTGCGCTTGTCATTGACGACATGCGGGCAGCTTGCGCTGAACTCCGAGCTCGTGGTTATATGTGTGACCGTGTTACACATACAGTGGTCATGACCTCTACTGGCACATATTGTTTTGGTGCTCTACTCTCGGGAGATTATCAATTGTTTTGGGCGACGACCCCCGCTGATTGGCACGTTCGACTGCCTGGAAAGCGGGCAGGGCCACAGTATCAACGCATCCAAAACTTGATGACTAAGACTCGGGGACTACGTATGTCTATTGTACATGTGGGACCGCCAGGTTAGTTCTGGAAGCAAGGTCCCATGCGAGATGCCATGCGTATGCGGTGCTGCCATTTCGGTTTGACATGCGACCGTTCAAGTAAGTTGCCTAGCGGATCATATCTGCGAGTGGCAACTACATGCGCGCGCATCCCGACCAATTTGTGGAGGTGCACGTGCCGAACAGCAGGGGAACCTTCACGACTCACTGAACATGAATTTGATTGGTATGGTCAAGGAGTTCAGAAGGCAGAATGGCGCAACAAAACATTGGCTATCCTTACCGCGAGATTGATTGAGCCAGTGGATTTACACAGGACACAGACAGACCACGCGAGTGCTGTACGCCTTCGCACCCACAAACGAGTGGATAAAGGAGTTTGATCCTGCGTTCAGTCTCCGAAGAATGGCCCTGAATGGGACCATTTCGTCAGACGGGAAAGAATGAACTTGGGCGACGATCAGATTATACAAGACATCAGGATCCAGGACCAGCCTATCGGGTACAATTACAATGCAGCGCTGCCGACTGGTATAACTAACATTCGTATTCGATTGTTTGCTGGGGGCAGCCTGGACCGGCTCTCATCGGACGAAGGGGCCCACGTCCACGCCCAAGGCGAGTTGCATTCGTCGATGACGATCGCCCCCCTCCCCCTTCGATTGAGCGCGGCCGCGCGCCCCCCTCGATTCCCGAATTTCCGATGCTAAGTTCATCCGACGTTGAACAGCATAATGAACAACAACAGACAGCAATACCGACCGATGCCCGAATCAAACAAAAAACATAAAGTCGGCACAGAAGCGGGCATCGAGCCACGCAAGATACCCAAGATAGTCGAAGAAGGCGTCGATGACTGCGGAGATGACCTTAAAGGTCTCGGATGTAGTGCGTACTACACAGATGCACGCCTTGGCTCCGACACGGAAAGCGACGATGCAGAGAAAACCTTCACCGCATTATCTGCGGAGCTACCTGCTGAATCCTACGCAGACGTATTCTCCATAATCCCAAACTCACGCTATGGACGACACAACAAGGTTGTCATGTTGGAGTTATGTGGAGGAAGTGGGGGTATATCGCAGTTAGCATTCAGCCGAGGTTGGTCCCCAGGTGGAAACCTAGACAAACGCTTCGTTATTGACCTTGGAAACCAGGATGTCCAGGATGCAGAGATGCACTACCTAGACGCTTGTTTCGTCAACATTGTCATGTTACAACGCCATTGCAGAACGACTGGGCTACCTTCATTTTTCAAACCCAGGTAAACTACGACACCTGGTATGAACACCACAAAGAAGATCTACCGTATGTTAAATTTTGTGGTGAGGTTGCTTTACGTCATAACGATCTTCGACGTTTTTATTTACGAGAACAACCAGTGGGTACTTGGGTGGATCAGATACCACCATGGACTACATTGGCCAATCGCAAGGGCACTTGCATTATGATTATGGGCCAAGGTACTCCTGACTTACGCGATTCCCATGGGGTATTGATACGACAGCCGACCGAGATAATGGCCAACCACCACCTTCTGCCCACCCCTTTTGAACGAAGACGATGTGCTGGTCAGCATCAACATGCGTCGGTATGAACCAGAGAACTGTCCATATTGCACATTCTACTTCAAAGATGCAGTCCCGTTTTGTTGATGCAGTTCAGATCGCGCACGACCTTTTCAAGGTAAACCGTGATCCTTTCCATGGTCACCTTTATTCCTCCACCGTGCTAGTTACCGACGTGCGGGGATATGATTTGGACGATCCAACTCCCCCTCGGTAACCCGACGGTTCAATCGCGAGACCGCCTTCGGGAGGGCTAGGATGTCTTGCATGTGCGGACGATGTTAACATGCGCTCTCCATCGCATGACAGGAATCCCAGGCATTGCAGGTGGTACGATAAGGAAGAGTACCATTGGGAATGTCCGAGCTGCAAGAAGAACTGCGGCCAGAACAAGCCTGGACATGTACTGACACCTGGCAAATGGAAGTTTGCCAAACCCTTGAAACTGCCTGCCAATCACGGACAGGTGCCGCCAGCTCCTGCCGAACCAGCAGCAGGACCAGTACCATTGGCTCCTTCTGAACCATCAGCACCACCGCCCGAGGCGCAAGCCGCGCCGCCACTCACGCGGCTACGAGCACCAAGACCCGGCTCTAGGGCCAGACCCGCGGCGGGCGCCAGCAGCCACGATATTACAGTAGGCAGACATGCTGCTGAACCTGCTGCAGGGCAACCTGCCTCGAGCGGAGCTGGGAGTTCGGATGATCACCTCCGACTGCCACAGGTAAGAGGCAGACGTGGCCGACAGCAAGGTGGATATGCACCTCCTCCGCCACCAGCGGGTAACCCTGCTGCGCGACCACGACTTCCAGACAGGTCACGGTTTGATGTACAAATCAGTCTTCAACATTTTCGAAGTCTTGACCCAAGCATGGCAACGCGCGAGCTGCGGAAGCTTCCCTTGCGTTGGTTCCGTGCGAAAGAACTCCAGATGCTATTCATCTTAGCCAAGATAGGTCTGGACGGCGTCAGACTCAACCTGACCAAGGGTGTCTGCGACACATGTCGGGAGTGCAGGGCTTGGGGCAAATGCGGTTATGCCATCTACTGCATTGCCAGGAAATTTCAATGAATAAGTGGAATGGGACCTGATGTTCTACATACAGGAACGCAGCATATTTCATACCATCGATCGGTGTATCCGATATGCTACTGGGATACAGATACCAGACAAGACGATGACCAGTATCCTGGATGCATACCATCAGTGCTGGGTGCAGTTTGGACCTGCAAAGGCACTCTACTCCTACGGAGAGGATGCTCTCAATAACGACACTGCGAAAGCAGTGCTTAAGGCAAGGGTCACTGAACTAAGGATACGTGCGCGACGACAGCTCGCTACGACGGTCGAAGCCAGACATGACATATTGCGCCATCTACCTCATGTCATGGGAGCTGAACTCAACAGGTTAGACATACCTCTTGTGTTCGCACGACTACTGCATGAGGCTTTGTTTGCCGCCAGCGCGTTCACCTTCTACAGCGATGTGTCTCCATGCGACGCCCTGTTTGGACGGCAGCCAGCAGTGCTCCCTGACTTACCTGTCCTGGATCACGAATATCCGACGGAAGCGTCGGATCTTTCTCGTGAACCGAGGATACGCAAGGCATTCATTGAAGTTATCACAGAGGCCACAGCAGTAGCCAAGACCAATCGTGCATTACGCAGCAAGACAACTGTTACCGGTCAGCATTGCTACGATGAAGGAGATCTAGTTGATTGCCATCGCCCCACAACCACGAAGGACGACTGGGGAGGCTGGAGTGGCCCATTCCCAGTTGAGGAACGGTCCTGAAAGGGGTCAAGTCATTATTCGAGTGGAAAGCCGCGATGTTCAGGTGCAGTGCGGCGATGCACGACATCCACTCCTATATTGAAGCTTTACTAGTCAGAGAAATTGGCTACGACAGTGCTGCGCTGCGGACAGTGTTGACGTTCGTGGCCAGTTTACTTGCGGGGGGACCTGCTATGATACGTGGCTCTGTACCGACCAAGAAGGGGACGCTTCAGATGACAAGCGCAAGCCGTCAATCTTTAAGGTGCATCTAGATTTACAATGTCATATCAGAAACTTCTGCATCAAGAACGTCGTTTCGGTCAGCTTAGCGAAGAGTGTCCATGAGCTACCTCGTGTTGCTTACGCTGGCAGTTGCACATTGGTCCTTTATGACAACGATGTGAATCCCGGGTTGCACTGTCATGAAGCAGACGGCACCGTTTTGAACGTTCACGCTATAACTGGATCAGCACATTCTGGAATCATCCAGTGCTTGAAGTCCACCAAACCTCAAGCAGGCTTTGACCAGGACGTGGCACGGTTTGAGGAATTGGCGGGCGCACCGACGCCGGATGCAACTGCGAGAGAAGCCTCAGAAGCCGAACCACCACAGGAGGATGGACTGCTTCCTACGATTTGTGAGGAATAGGAGGCTGATCTCGAGTCACACGTCATGGAAGTGTGGGTGCATAATTACAAGGTGAACAGGAACTGCTGGAGGCAACTCCACTAGAGGGCCTTTTCACGATGCCCGCGCAGATGGTTCCAGACCATAGTGCGCTGATCACTGTAGCTGAAGAACAGCGGGGGCACCTGCCTAAGTGGGGGCACCCACGCGACTCCGACACCGAGGATACGTATCATGTCCCACTGCAATCACGGACTGGACCCAGACGAAAACGGGCAATATGTAGAACTCGGCTTCACGGCAGAAATTTCAAAGGTAACCCTGTCCGAACAACAGCACGTGATACTGGATGCCGACCGTGCGACCGCTATGCGAGTATACGTTTCCGCCGCTGCAAAGCGAGCTGTGGTCGTCAAGGAAGACGACCTCCTCGCGAAGGCTGGCATCCAGGCGAATCCCGAGAAAGTATCGAAGGCCCTCTACACCGAACTCAAGACGTGGTTTGACAACACGTTTTTCGAAATGCAAGACATATCAAAAGCGTCAGACATAATGACTTTGAGGTCTGTGTGCGAATGGAAGGTTGTAACGAACGAGTAGGGCGAGATGAAACGTGCCATCCGATTGCGCCTGGTGCTTCGAGGCATCATTGGCCCTGAAGCCTTGGACGTGGAAGCCTTTTCGGGAACGGCGCGGCGGTCAAGCCGGAGACTACTCGCGAGCGCGGCAGCGTGCAGGAAGCAATGGGCCATGGCTTCTTTCGACATCAGCGTGGCCTTCCTGAAAGTGTTGACCTACCAGGGACTTGCTGAGGCAACTGGTCAAAAGGAACGTGTGGTGTGTTTTACGTTGCCGCCGTGGATCGGCCACGGTACTTCGGGCTCCCCCAGGCTTCGAACACTACGACGAGTCAAAGCACTGCTTGCAGTGCATTAAACCAGGCACTGGCACCAAAGACGCACCCCGAGCTTTCTCACTAAAGCTCAGAAGGACCACCAGAGGGTTTGGTCTCCGACCCACGTCCTACGACGAGGAGTTCGAGACGAGCAGCAACCTGCTTACGGCCAATCATGTTGACGATATGAATCTGGCCGGCACTGAGGGCGCCATTGACAAGTCTGTCAAGTGCGTAGAGGACACCTTTGGTAAGTGTAAACTCAGCCAGCACACGTGCGCCAATTGTGCTGTGATATATACCAAGGATGAGGACGGCAATGTCACGTTGGACCAATGCGAATACATAAATCAGCTCCATCCTATACATCATCCTGAACTTAAAGGCGCCGACGCTGACGCGCAGGCATCCTAGATGGTTGCAGACCTGTTCGTCCGCCTCAGATGCGCGCTGGCGTATGCATTAAGCACCCTGGTGTGGTTGATGGTGCATGTTGTATCTCTACAGCGTGTCCAAGAACCGACCAATCTACAAGTGCGACGACTGAGCGCGATCACCAGGAAAACTGCGGGCCTGTCCCAAGAAGGTCGTCTATCAGGCGATGACCCCTACGGGCGAGGTCGACCTGCACAGCGACTCCGGTTGCCGACGCCTGAGTGGAGACGCCGATGGCGACGTCGAAGGCCATGGTATTCGCGGGGCAAACCTGCTACGGCGTGGAAGCACGCCTTCCCGTAAGCCCTTCGTCCACTTGATCGATGCGTACTGCAAGTCTCATCGCTTGCAGATCCGCTCGAGCTATTCAGCAGAGACGCTAGTAGCTGCCCATGCATTGGAGGACTGTTATCCCGCGATCGTGACTCTGCGCGAGCTCCACGCAGGGCCGCTCACGCCCACTCAGTTGAAAGACATACTTGAATTGGGTGGCCTGAGCATCAAGGTCACTTTGACCATAGATGCTGAGTCCGTTTGTAAGTCCTTGTCGAGCAAAGGCCTGGAGAAACCGGCTGAGTGTACCCTGTTAGGACACATCAGTTGGATACGACAGATGATGGAGCGCGGAATCGTGCACAGTATCCAGTGATGCGACATCTTCGATATGAGTGCGGACGGTCACGCCAAGGGGAGCATCGACAGAGATATGCTTCTACAGGTCATGGGAGGTACACGATCCTTCAAACATGATTTAAAGAGTCGTACTCCCTTCGGGCTGGCCAGACATCTTGTTCTGCTGCCGCCTGAGGAGTATCTTTATGTACAGAATAGTACAGGCAAGACAGCTTGCGTGCGGGTCCACCTTCCTTACGGCCCCGCCCCTTTGCTGTCTTTTTGTAGATCGTAGCTGCTGTGCCTGCTGTAGGGGGGCGGCGGACCCACGCTTCGCGCCCCCCCCCCTCCCCCCGAATCTGAAATGAGCTGGGGACACAGGTGAGCGGAAGCGAACGTGTGCCCGCGGCCGCGTGGCTCAAGCGGCCGGCCGCCCAGATCTGACTACACCTCAGCGCGATGTGTACTATTTGCCATCGATGCCAACATTCTGCTTGAGATGGCCCCCCTCTCCTACTGGGATTGTCGATACTGCGATACAACAGAGCAGGAGCTTGGCTTCGCCCATGGCGAAGCTGCTGGTTGGGTCTCCCAACCCCCTTCCAACTCCATCTTGGAGGCCTCGTGGGCGATCTCGGAGCGATCTTGAGGGCTTCTTGGGGCCGTCTTGGGCCGTCGGAAAGCCGAAGAGGCGGAACTTCCCAAATCCTCCAAACACCTAAAACACCTAAATTATTTTGGTCCCCTCGGGCCTTCCTGGAGGACCTCTTGGAAGCCTCTTGGGCCGTCTTGGAGGCCTCTTGCGGGCCTTCTGGGCCGTCTTAGATCATATTGGGGCCATATTGGGCCGTGTTGGACGTATCTTGGGGCCATCTGAGCCGTCTTGGGGCCCTCTTGGGGCGCCTCAGGGCCGTCTTGGAGGCCATCTTGGGCGTCTTGGAGGCATCTTGGAGGCCATTTTGGGCCATACTGGCCGTCTTGGAGGCCATCGTGGGCGTCTTCGAGGCCTCTTGGGCCGTCTTCGGACCCTCTTGGGGCCGTCGTGGGGGCCTCTTGGGCCGTCATGGGGCCATCTTGGAGGCCTGTTGGGCGTTCTCGGGGGCCTCTGGGGCCGTCTTGGGCCGTCGGAAAATCGAAAAGGCTGAAAATCCAAAATCCGTCAACAGCCGAAGACAAATCAATGATTTTGGCCTCTTCGGGCCTTCCTGGAGGACCTCTTGGGGGCCTCTTGGGCCGTCTTGGAGGCTTCATGGGGGCCTCTTTGGCCGTCTTCGGGTTTTCCTGGCCCGTCTGACGCCGTCGAAAGCCGTCTTGACGACCTCTCTGAACCGACTTGGGGTCTCTCGGGGCGCCCCAGGGCCGTCTTGGAGGCCATCTTGGGCGTCTTGGAGGCATCTTGGAGGCCATTTTGGGCCATCTTGGCCGTCTTGGAGGCCATCGTGGGCGTCTTCGAGGCCTCTGGGGCCGTCTTCGGACCCTCCTGGGGCCGTCGTGGGAGCCTCTTGGACCGTCATAGGGGCCATCTTGGAGGCCTGTTGGGCGTTCTCGGGGGCCTCTGGGGCCGTCTTGGGCCGTCGGAAAATCGAAAAGGCAGAAATTCCAAAATCCGTCAACAGCCGAAGACAAATCAATGATTTTGGCCTCTTCGGGCCTTCCTGGAGGACCTCTTGGAAGCCTCTTGGGCCGTCTTGGAGGCTTCATGGGGGCCTCTTTGGCCGTCTTCGGGTTTTCCTGGCCCGTCTGACGCCGTCGAAAGCCGTCTTGACGACCTCTCTGAACCGAATTGGGGCCCTCTTGGGGCGCTTCAGGGCCGCTTTGGAGGCCATCTTGGGCGTCTTGGAGGCATCTTAGAGGCCATCTTGGGCCATTTTTGCCGTCTTGGAGGCCATCGTGGGCGTCTTCGAGGCCTCTTGGGCCGTCTTCGGACCCTTTTGGGGCCGTCGTGGGGGCCTCTTGGGCCGTCATGGGGCCATCTTGGAGGCCTCTTGGGCGATCTTGGGGCGATCTTGAGGGCCTCTTGGGCCGTCTTGGGCCGTCGGAAAGTCGAAAAGGCAGAAATTCCAAAATCCTTCAAAAACCTGCGACAAATCAATGATTTTGGCCTCTTCGGGCCTTCCTTCAGGACCTCTTGGAAGCCTCTTGGGCCGTCTTGGAGGCCTCTTGCGGGCCTTCTGGGCCGTCTTAGACCATCTTGGGGCCATCTTGGGCCGTCTTGGATGCATCTTTGGGGCCATCTTAGCCGTCTTGGAGGCCATCTTTGTTGTCTTGGAGGCATCTTGGAGGCCATCCTGGGCAATCTTGGCCGTCTTTGGGATCATTTTGGGCCATCTTGGGGCGGAGCAGGCATTGACTTATGCAGTTTCCGGGTGGCCGGCGCGACGGGCCGGAGCCCCAGCTTTTTTTGTTTTTTTGGGGGGGGGGGGGAAAAGAGCCAACACCAAAACCGAACCGAGAGGGTTCAGCACGCCAGGCACCCCTGCGATGAATCGACAGGGGGCGGTGGATCAAATGGCCGTCGGCCCATCCCGCCACCGTGCTTGGGTTTTGGGCCGGAGTCCTCATGGGCGCTTCTTGGGGTCTCTCGAGAGGGCTCTCGGGGGCCTCAGCGGGGGAGTTTAGGATCCTCTTGGGGGCCTCCTGGCGGTTTCTTGGGAGCCTCGGGGGCCTCTTGGGGCCTCTTGGGGCCTCTTGGAGCTCTCTTGGGGCTTCTTTGGAATTAGAACAATCCGTGAACAGAGGCGAGCTCCGAGCTTTCGGAAACTCTTTGAGGGCCACGAGGCCCGTCCCGATTGAAGTCGAACGCCAGTTTATCACCGATAGCGCTTACGTCCTCCGCGGTTTCTCATCTATAATTCGCGGAGAGTTTCCCGCCAGCAACATTACCGATTGGTTAGAGCTCCAAGCGGTGATCAGAGACACTCCTGGCTTAGTTGTGCGGCTCTTCAAGGTTGAGTCCCACCTCTCGGTTGCTGAAGCCCAGGAGCGCTCGATCCCGCTCTCGCATTTCTTTGCGAACCAAAGAGCGGACGAGTTGGCCGAGTCTTTTGCTGAGGCAGCCCAGCTCCCTTACGGTAGGTTCGCGTCGTGTCGACCCTCGTCGACCTCGCCGCGGGCGTTCAAGGTTGAACGCCGCCGGCGACCCAGAATCGATCGATGTTGAACGATCGGACGTTGCGGCAGCGGCCGATCGTTCAAGGTTGAACGATCCCTGCGGTGTCAAAAACCAACGCTGGGGTCGGCACGACACGAACCTGCCGTACTCGCAGCGTGCGCGGATTGAATTGGTTGATAAAGTCGCGGCGGTGGTCAGGAAACATTTTGCGGTGCTCCTCCTTGACTTTTCCTCCCACCGTGTCCCTCCTCCGCCGCGGCCCAAGGTTGAACGCCCGAAACTTTCAAAGCATGCTCGTGAGACTTTAAAGCTCAGCCGTGCCCTGAGTAAGTCGCAGCACAAGATCCCGAACCCCCACCGCCCAATTTGGCAGTGCTCCTTGTGTGACGGACGCACGGCTAGGAAATTCGCCTTCGACTTTCTGACAACGCCGTGCCGTGCCGTTGCTCGCTTTGTGGAGCCGACGGTTTTTTCGGCCGAGACATTCATCAGACTCACTGACTCCAGACTGGGGTCCAGGGCACGGTGTTTTGCTCTGCGTGTGGACTGTCTGGCCGATTTCGGGTCCGTTCCGATGGCTTGGGCAAACCTTGTAGACCGATCACGCGCCGTGGGCGCAAGAATCTGGCGGCCCTCTTGCTGGGCCAACTTCTACAGCAGAGGGCAAAGCAGTGCAGAACAGTTGTTTCAACTAGACGATCTCTTTGGACATGGCCAAGCTCGCATCAAAACGTGGCCTTTTGTTTTGTTTCCTGCCAGTGGCGCACGGCCCGACGCGACTGACCCTCAGGGCAGGCATCCGTGTGCATCCCCCGCATCCGGGGCGAGGCCTGCCGTCGCCCTGGCGCTCTCTGCGCCAGGGGCGGCAGGTCTCGTCGTCCTTGTGTGGGTGGTCGATTTTGGCGTTCTATTTTCTTGGTGGCAACTCCTGCCACTCGTTTTCTCGTTCCAACTGGCGGTGCAGGTAGCGCAGCCTGTCTTAGTACCCGAGCTTCGGGGTACCGCCAGCCTGTCGAGACGTGTGTGCGGTTTGTGCGCGCGTGCGTGTGTGCCCTGCGCGCGTGTCAGGCACCCCGCCTCAGGGGAAGGAACGCCGCACATGTTTTTCTCCCTCCTGGTCCGACGGTGCCGGTTACGCTGCCAGCCTTGTACCCGAGCCTTGGGGTACCGTCAACCAGGAGGGATCTCACGGGGACCCCTGAGCACGGGGGTGGACTCTGGTTGCCAGTCTCCCCGACCGTGGCTCAACCCCCTCTCGGTGCTGCTGTGGCCCAGGGTGCAATGCCGCACCTGGCCCCAACACCGTTTTCAGCGTCGGCAGCACACTGGCTGCCCCGTCGCCGCTCGCTCGATCGCACAGTGTCGAGCTGGTGGTGCCTGCACCTCTCTCCGCGCTTTCTCGCTCCTCCATAAAAAAATATCTTGGGGCCTCTTGGGGGCTTCTGCGAGATGGTTCCGATGGCGATTCTTATGGTGACGATGCCGACGATGATGCTTTTTGTTTCACGACCCCCATGCGTGAGCCTGAACGCTGAAGCGAAACTTCCTTGCACGGCTGGTTGGATGCTAGATTAGAGTGAGCCTGCTGCCTGCTGGTTGCTGTGGCTACGTAGGGCGAGCCTGCCGATTCTTGTGGCGTGAAGAACGCCATAGTTCCATAGCTTTGAAGGCGCCGAAAATGCGCAACACCACAACTGCTGTTTATTTCTGTTTGCTGTTGCAACGTTTGTGCAACTGTTTCTGCTTTCCCTCCCGATCCCCACTCATCCACTGCATGCCCCCCCTCCCGCCCATACCTGCGACCTACAAGGGAATGCGTCGTAAATAAGCCGACGCGTTTTATGTTTCATTTTTCCGCGGCGAGTGGAGTCTGCACACCGCAATCATATCAAGATGTCTTCAAATGTTCAAATGTATGCGCGAACTAAATGTACGCACGACGCGAATGTCTGCATAACCCATAACCCATAATCTGAATGTTCCTGCTCCGCATTTGCAGGGTGTTCATCATAATTCAAGACTGTTGTGAACTGGCCGATTGATCCTGCTCCATCTTCGCAGGATAGACGGGGTGTCTCAGAGCCTCCTGGGGGCCTGTTGGGACCAAGCGCTCGAAATGTTCATTCGGGTTCCCCGTCTGGGCGCCCTCTTGGGGCCGTCCTGGGGCCCCTCTTGGGCCGTCCGGGGGGCCTCTTGGGCCGTCTTGGGGCCCTCTTGGGCTGTCTTGGAGCCTTCTTGGGGGCTTATTGGGCCGTCCTGGGGCGATCTCGGGGGCCTCTTGGGCTGTTGTGGAGCGTCGGGAAGCCGAAACGGCGAGCGCGTCAAAATGCTTCAAAAACAATTGAAGAATCAACTTTTTTTGTCTCTTGGAGCTCTTCTGGGGGTGCTGTTGGAGACCTCTTTGGCCGTCTTGGAGGCGTTTTGGGCCGTTTGGAGGCAATCTTGGGCGTCTTGGAGCGATCTGGAACCGTCTGCAGGCTCTCTTGGACTGTCTTGGGACTCTTGGGCCGGCCTGGGGCGCTCTTGGGTCGCCCCCGTGCTGTTCCGGACTTTGAAGGGCCCCAGAGGGGAGGGGGTGTCCGGCGGCAGAGTGGGGCCCCCTCGGAAGGACTTCAGAGAGGTTTTTGACCAGGCATTGGCGAAGGGGGCCAAAGACGTTGCCAAACACTTTGTCAGAGAGGTCTCGCGCGGCCCAAGGCTCCTCAGAGGCCATCCGGGGCGTCTTGGAGCGATCCTGCCACCATGTCTGGGTGTGTGGGTCAGAGTCCGCATGGACGCTGTTGGGGGTTTGCTCGGAGGGCTGTCGGGGGCCGCTACGGGGCAGTTTGGTGACTCGTGGAGGTTCCTTGGAAGCTTCTTCGAGGCCTCTTGGGTCTGTCTTGGGGGTTGTTGGGTGCCGGTGGAGGCCTCCTGAAACCTTTGCGGCGGACTTGGTAGGATATCCTGGGGACCTCGTGGCTTTCGGTCCATCCCGCCACCGTGCCCGGGTTGTGAATCAGAGTCCTGATGGTCGCTTTTGGGAAGTTCCCTGGGGACTTTTTTCGGGGAGTTATGTTTTGGAGCCTCTTGAAGGCTTCTTTCGGACCTCTTTGGGGTCCTGGGAGATGCTCTTGGGGGTTTGTTTGGACGTCTGTGTGTTGGACGTCTTGGACGCGTATGAGGGCCTCTAGAGGCTATTTGGGGCGTCTTGGAGTAGTGCCGCCACCGTGCCTGGGTTGTCGGTCACAGTCCTCATGGGCGCTTCTTGGATCTCTTCGGAGGTCTCTCGGCGGCCTCTGCGGGGCAGTTTGGAAGCCTCCTCGGGGCTTCGTCGGGGCCTCCTGGGGCCCTCTTGGGGGCTCTGGGGGCCTCTTGGGGCCTCTTGGGAGCCTCTGCGGGGCCTCTCAGAGCCTCCTGGGGGCGTCTTGGGACCGAAAGCTCGAAATGTTCACTCGGGTTCCCCGTCTGGGCGCCCTCTTGGGGCCGTCCTGGGGCCCTCTTGGGCCGTCCGGGGGGCCTCTTGGGCCGTCTTGGGGCCCTCTTGGGCTGTCTTGGAGCCTTCTTGGGGGCTTATTGGGCCGTCCTTGGGCGATCTCGGGGGCCTCTTGGGCTGTCTTGGAGCGTCGGGAAGCCGAAATGGCGAGCGCGCCAAAATCCTTCAAAAACCATGGAACAATCATTGAGTTTTGCTTATTTGGGCCCTTTTGGGGGTGCTGTTAGAGGCCTCTTTGGCCGTCTTGGAGGCGTTTTGGGCCGTCTGGGGGCCATCTTGGGCGTCTTGGAGCGATCTGGAACCGTCTGGAGGCTCTCTTGGACTGTCCTGGGGCTCTCTTGGACCGGCCTGGGGCGCTCTTGGGTCGTCCCCGGGTTGTTCCAAACGTTGAGGGGGTTGAGGCCGGGAGGGGGGCCGGCGGCAGAGTGGGGCCCCCTCGGAGGGACTTTCAGGAGGTTTTTGACCAGGCACTGGCGAAGGGGACCAAAGACAGTGCCAAACACTCTGTCCGAGAGGTCTCGCACGGCCCAACCCGCAGGGCGGGAGCGGCCGGATAAAGGGCTTCGCCCTCTGCCGCCAGCCCCCCTTTTACTTGTGCGTGCGGCTACGTGGATAGCGCCGTGGGTGCTTCTCGTGGCAGGCTTCTCGGCAGCGTTTGCGGGTCATTGTTGGAGCTTCTTGGAAACCGTTTTGGCGCCTGTTGGGGCATCTTTGGGGTCTCTTGGGGGTCTCCTTGGGACCTCTTGGGGGCCTCTTTGGGGCCTCTTGGGGCCTCTTGGCGCCTTCTTGGGGCCTCCTGGGGCCTTGTCGGGGCGGAAAGGTAGAGTTTTCGGTTCGTAGATTCTTGGGCCTCTCCTTGGACCGTCTCAAGGCCCTTTGGGGCCGTCTGGGGCACCTCTTGGACTGTCTTGTCTTCGGGCCCTCGTCGGCCGTCTTGGAGCCGTCTTGGTGGCCTCTTTTTAGCCGTCATGGGAGCTTCTAGGTCCGTCGTGGGGCGATCTTTGGAACCTCTTGGTCCGTCTCGGAGCGTCGGAAAGCCGAAAAGGCGAGAAGGTCAAAAACCGTCATTGTTGCTTCGTGGGGCCCTCTTTGGAGGCCTCTTGGAGGCCTCTTGTATATGCGATGCATACACATGTGCACTTGTCGGTTTTTCTCGCATGTATGGTGGTAGCGTTTGCCCTAGAGGGGCTTCCCAGGACTATGTGCGTTGGGCGATGCCAAGATTGGGTTGGACGGGTTGGCGGGTGGTGTCGCTGGTGCCAATTTAGCAAGACTGACGACGCTCGAGGAAATTGTTTGCATCCGGGTGAGATCGTGCGCCATTCGTGGACAGCATCGCGGGCACTGTGCGGGCAGCAACTGTGCATGGCTCGTGCGAATTGGGCAATGGCTTCCCCTCCGTTACCCGCCCCCCCTCCCCCCCGTTCTCTCCCTGTCAAGCCCCTCTCCCTCCCGAAGCCGCGCTTTCCATGCGCGCCTCGCCGCGGAGACGCCGCCCGCATGGGCGGCGGGCGCGCGCGGGCGGCCAAGGAGTTGGTTCGGCGCACGCAGGCGATCGCCGACCCGCGACGGCCTCGGCGCCCGCGGAACTGCGACGACGGCGACAACGCCGACGACGGCCCGACGCAGCGGCCGCCGCCACCGACGACGGCGATGACGACGGCGATGCTGACGACGGTGATGGCGTCGACGGCAATGGCGACGGTGGCGGCCACGTGCGCAGGTGATCACCGACCTTGGCCGCCGCAGGGCGTGGCAGGAGGCGCTGGCCGTTCTAGGCGCGCGGGGCACTGCCAACCTTGGTACCCTTCACCTCCTTTTCCTCCTCCTGCTCCTCTTCCTCGTCCTCATCCATCGTCATCATCATCACAGACATCATCATCACCACGGTCATCATCATCATCATCATCATCATCATCACCACCATCATCATCATCAACATCATCATCAGTTTCATCATCATCATCACCACCATCATCATCATCATCAACATCATCATCAGTTTCATCATCTTCATCATCATCAACATCGTCATCATCTTCATCTTCTTCTTCTTCTTCTTCTTCTTCTTCTTCTTTCTCTTCTTCTTCTTCTTCTTCATCATCATCATCATCAGCATCATCCGTAGCCATTTTGGCTCAAGTGCCACCTTTCGCGGGGTTGGAGGCGACATCGCACGCGTGGTGAACATCTCTTTCGTCCACGCTTCGTCCACAGTGCTTCTTCATCCGCGCTGCAATGGCGGCGGCTCTGCATTCTCTACAACGGCCAGCTCCCTCAGCCGCACGCGCGGCGACATGCACCTCAAGGGCTGCATCACCGGTATGCGGCGACCAGTTTTCAGGAACCTCTTGGTACGTAGCAGCGGGGCGCGGGAGGTTACCGAACGCGGGGGACACGATCCACACTCGCTGTGGAACGTCGCCGACTTCATGCGCTGGAACGTCACTTTTTGCTCCCGTCCCGAGCGGCACGTACATGGGAATCCCCTCGAACATTAAGCGCCAGCTCAAGTACCTTGCCTTATCCACTGACGCCACGCGGGCGCTGGAGATCAGGAGTGGTATCCATCGGCGGAACGGAGCTCAATGACGCGACGCCGCTCGCGCTTCTGGTCACATCAACCGCGCAGAGGCTGACGGTTTTCAAATGCACCTACCAGAAGGGCAGCATGGTTCGGCACCGAAATTGGACTCGCGGTTCCACGTCATCTTTGCCGACGTCACAGCCGCCATCCACTCCAGCGAAGCGCGTCCCCTGGGCCGACAGCTTTGACGAGGGGGTTCTCGAGCTCTCTACCGACACCAGCGTCGGCTCCAAGCACCAGGTCGTCTCCACAGATTCGGCCTCCTCTTCCTTGTCATCGGTGTCGCCCCGCCGCTCTGGCTCAAGCCTGGGGAAGCATGGCTCGGCCGCCGTGCCTGCTACATACGACGCCTGGGCGGACGACGTGACACGCTGCTCCCCACGATCACAGAGAAGACGCGGGAAACCGAGCGCTCGCTGGCCATGCATATCGATGACAAGATCCACGTCGCCACGCGCTCCTTCGTCTCGCGCCCCGAGCTGGACAAAAACATCCTTGCTTCCGCGCAATCGCTCGCGGCGAAGTTCGACGAGAACCTCTGCGAGGCCCAGAACAAGTTCGTCACGCTCGAGCTGCTCGCGGCGCAATTCTCCAACATGACCAAGAAGTTCGCGGCGCTGTTCTCCAACATGACCAAGATGTTCCTGGACAACAGAACGGAGGCGCTGAATACCATCGCCGGCAACACGAACGCGATGCTCGTGACCACCCACTCGTCCCTCGCCGCGGCACACAGGCACATCTCCGAGCTGCAGCTGGACATAGGTCGGCTGAATTCTCGGTGGCAATTGGACATCACGAACTACGACGACAAGCTCGACGGGATCGGCTCAAGCCTCGACCAGTGGATCGTCTCCCTGGAGCTCCACCGCGGGACCCTTGAAGACAAGAGCTACGAGATCTCCCTGGGCCCGCCGCAGCCCCCGGACTGCTACTACGCCGATCTTCAGGTGCACAGTCAGTCCGAGAGCTGCCTCGACGAGTTCTCGTACCTGCTGGACACGTACGCCTTCGCATCTACGCCATCGCCATTCATCATCACCCCGCCAGCAAGGACAACTACGGAGCCTTCGACTTCGACGTCATACTCTAGGGCCCGTGCCCTCCGCCGAGGCCAGTGAGTCGGTCGACCCGCGCTCTCTGGGTACGGTCGATCACCATCACCATCATCATCTCCATTAACGTGAAAACTATCATCGCCATCGCCCTCATTATCATCATCAGCATCAACATCAGCATCACCGTCAGCACCGACATCGAGTTTTTCTCCTCTTCCTCCAGTCCTTCTCCTCCTCCTCCCCATGCAACCGTCCTGCTTTGGGCCAGAGGTTTCCCCCTTGCGATATCGCAGGTGATTGCCTCTGTGGCACGGCGGAGAGCACTCCCATGCTGCAGCATGTGTCAAGGCGCTGCCACACAGAAGCCACTGTTTTTGACCGCCGTCGTTCCGTTCCGTTCCGTTCCGTTCCTCCTTCTCTATCTTCGTCCTGCTCGCCTGTTTCGTCTTTTCGCGCACGACGCCAAGACGTCGAGTGCAGCAGTGTTTCGGCAAGGGCACCCAGGGGGGCCCGAACCGAACCGAACCTCCTCGTCCTCCTCCTTCTTAGTCACCCTCCCGGCCCATTAACACATGAAACGTGTACGCGAAGGTACTTAACGCTCGCACGAAGCCTGTCTCTGCTAGAAAGCCGTGGTGCATCAATGCTGCTCTCCCCTCCAGCTCCACCTCGCCGTCTCTCTCACCTCTCCCCCTCTACCTCCCCCCTCCCCTCTGCCCCCCCCATTCGCCTTCCCCTCTGTGATGACCCATTCCTGCGCGCACCCTCGTGTCATCACGTCCTCACTCTCATCCGCACAATTTGTCTTCGCCGTCGTCCTCGCCGCCCTCCCACCTCCAGCCCGACCAGACACGAGTGCCAATTGATTACAGACACCACCAAGCGTCATTGCTCGCAGCTGTTATGGTCCTGTCCTCCTCTTTTTTTGCTTCCTCCTCCTCCTCCTCCTCCTCCTCCTCCTCCCCCTCAAGCATCCATCCTCGGAGTTGTCTCGGGACGCTGGGACTTCGAGATGGGGCCCAGCCGCAGCGACGAGGGCCCCCCAAAAGGGGCATACACACGTCCAAGCACCTCCCCCCTCCCCTCATCAAACCTGGCCCCCTCCCCAGCGGCGCGAACGCCCGTCTCACGGGGCGGCGCGAGGGCGCTAGGGCGCGCCGATCACCGCGTGTCGCGCGTCGTTGTGCGTCGTTGTGCGAAGTTAGGTGACCCAGTCAACCCTCGCCCTCGCCGTCCCTCCAGCCCCGCGCGCCCTCGCCTTCGCCTTGGCCCCGTCCCCGCCCCGTCCTTCGCCACCACCGTGCGACCTCGCCAGGTGCTCTTCGGCATTCCGCTGTGCGTCCTGCGCTCCCCCCGCTCCCCGTTCCACGACCGCGCCCAGCCGCCTCGGCCCGAGCCCCGCCCAGGGCCGCCGTCGCCTTCGTCCGTCGTCCGTCGTCGTCGCCGTCGCCGCCGTCGCACGGAACCGCCGCCGCTGCCGCCTCCGCCGCACGGAGCCGCCGCGGCCCGAGCCCCCCCAGCCCCCGCGCGCGCCGCCGTCGGGGCCGCGCCCTTCCGGGCCGCCCCGCGGGCGCTCGCCCGACACCCGGGGCTGGGAATGGTCCGGCGCGGCCCCTCGGCGACGGGCCTCTCGCTGGCCAGAGTCGGAGCGCCGCCGGAGGCTCCTCCTCCTCCTCCTCCTCCTGCTCCTCCTCCTCCTCTTCCTCCTCCTCCTCCTCCTCCTCCTCCCTTCTCCTCACTTCTCCCTCCTCCTCCTCCTCCTTCCTCTGCCCGATTTGCTCCACGTCGACGCCTCCGACGTCGCCGGTGCAACGCCCGTGAATCGCCGACTTATCGGCGATGCGGCGCGATTCTCCGACCCTATCTACTCCGACCCCATCTAGGAGGCCTCAATTTCCGAAGCGTCAGACCTTTCAACATCGATCGATCCTGTGCCGCCGCCGGCGCTCAGCGTTGAATGCCAGCGGCGGGGTCGCCGCCAGTCGACACGACGCGAACCTACCGTGCGCGCAAGAGAGACCTTCGGCTGGAGTCACCTTTGGTGCGCGTCTTTCGGGGGGGCGCTGCGGGGCCAAGCCCAGGCACGCAGGCCGCCGCCGTCGCACCGTGCGCAACGGCTGGGAGGCCGCGTACCACAGGTCGCTCTTGCCCAGGGTCACTCGTGCGGCGAAGAGGTAGAGCACACGGCGCCGTTCCCGGAGCACGCGCCGCTGAGCATGTGGGGCGCCGATTCTCCGCCGGCTTGCGGGTCGAGGCCGCGTCGGGCTGGGGGCCCTTAGATGCCGGCGTTGCCACTATTGCAGACGAGGCGTTTTCGCCCGGCTTCGGGCTCTGGGGCCATCACAGATGCATCCGGCTCGAAAAGTGCCGCGGGAAAGTGGGGTCTAGGCCTCCGGTCGTGATTTTTCGCGATGCTGTACTCTTGTCGCAACGTCTGATGTCAGGGGGGAGATCTGGCGCCGCCGTCGTCGTCGTCGTCCTCCTCCTCCTCCTCTTCCTCCCTCCCCCATCTCCAGAGTTTTATGCAGCTCAGCAGCTGTCTCGTTTAGCCCAGGAATGCCCCAGGTAAAGCTCAGGTAATCGCATTGATTGCTTTGGTGTAATTTCTCATGGTCTCTGGCCAACGACTTACAGCAAACGTGAGTTTGCCAAAACACATCATTTCTAGTTACTTTCTTCCATCGCCGACATCGTGGTTTCATCTGGAGCTCTGGAGCTCCGCCTCTTTCTCATCCATCATCTCCATCCACCCCCTCGGGGTGGGGAGAGGGAGGGTCGTGGGAGGAGGAGGGTGCCTGCATACAAGCCGAACACAAATACATAAAGACCGCATACAAGCCTGCAACCGTTCCTGGTAGAAATGCAGGAAAACTCGAGTAGAATTAGGGTGCGCCATAGGGCCTTCTTAAGAGTCCGATGGTGTTGTAGTCTGGCATCTTCGGGGAGGTAGAGAGACTCGTAGGAGGGGACGATATCTCTTTTTACGCTGGCGGAGGCGCTGGTGGCGTCTTCGCACACGATTGTGTGAGATAGGTCCCACTTCCGAAGCCTCCACGATGAGCACTCCTGCACCGCGATGGTATCCTCTCTCCGCCTCCGCCGAGTGAAGTCGTGGCAGTAGAGCGAAGTCGTTGAGAGGGCCTCTCTGTGTCGTCGCCCTCGGTGCCAAAGGTGTGCGCTCCAAGCCTTGCCCATGGGGCAGAATATTTTAATCCAGCGTTGTCCCACGGGGCTAGCTCTGCCGTTGCCTTTGTCCAGGCCAACACACTGAGAAAATCGAAGACAAGCGGGGCGGAGGCACGCCTGAATGTGGCGATGATGTCAATCATGCGCCCGTGGAAGGCGATAATTAGCTATCAAAGATGCGGGATTCTCGCTGACTCCCCTCCGCTGAAACTTCTGCCATTGATCAGCGTCGAGAAGTATGAGCCAGAGCTCCGAAGGCATATTCCAGGCCGGTGTAGCCCTCCTCTGTGGTGACCGTCTCAGCTCACAAATGATGCCTTGAAGGTCCTTCTCCGCTTGCTGCAAGTCGCTAGACGGCATCGCGTCGTATCTCTGCTGGTCGGTCCGTTGGGCTTCGTCGCCGAGGTGGGTCCTGCCGAAGCGTTCGGACAGCTCGTGCTGGAGGTCGCATTCGCTCGCTCCGAGTCCCCCTTGCCCAGCACGTAGCTGCCAAGAAGCCTGCAAGGTCCTGTGGTTCGCCGTTCTCCGATTTTGCCGTGCAGTACCTTCGCTGGCGGGGGGCCGTGACCACGACGAGCCAATCTGCGAATGAGGCGTTGAGCAATGTGGTGGTCATGCTCAGCCCATGCCGCGTTGAGCTCGCGGAGAAGTCTGCTGTTGGTCTGCTAGATAATCTGTCTGGATAGCAATCGTATGCTTGGCCAGCTCCAGTTCCAGCTCGACCTCTTCTCTGTCAGAGCAGCCCCTGCCAATGCGCTGGCCCCTGAGGGCCTTACGGTGGTGTCAGAGTGATGTTCGTTTTTCGTTCCAGTTCCCACTTCTTGCGCTGAAACATGTCCAGAACCACTTCCCTGATAACAATCGAAGAAAAATTCCAGAGCTCGTCCGTCGTGGGTCCCGTGCAAAGTTTGATCTACTCTCGCTCCTGGACCTCGAGTATGGCGTGTTGAATCTGCTCCACCGCATCTGTTCCACCGGACCTCAGAACGAAGTCCCAGGACTTCTTCGTCTTAGTCTCCGTCGCCAAGTTCGTCACAAGATTCTGCAGCATGTAATGTGTGACCTCAGGTCGGTACGTGTATGAAGCCAATGCTTGAGGTGTGACCCGAGGTGCCGTGGAACGTTGTACCGACTGGGAAGAAGGTGCTGCATGCCGTCATACGCGTGTCGCGTAACATCTGGTGCAACAGTTGTCCCTCGACGATTGCATCTGCGTAGCCCATGGAGTTGTCGTGAGTCTCCTCGTCGTCCAGCGCTCTGGTGAAGAGCTCGCCCTCTAACATCTCCTCGGGGGCGTAGCCTAGACCGTCGTTCAAGTCGATACCGATCAGTGGGGTGCACCTGCTTCCAACTCTATTGATAAGAGAGTGCACCCATGAGGTTAGGTCTTTCACCAGCTTCCGATGGGAGACTTTACCCGCCAGGGCATAGGATGCCACTCAGAACTATGAACATAATACCAGGTGAGCTGGACTTTCGGCGTACCGCTCCAGCACGGCCAGCCAGTGCTGGAGGAGGGCTGTAGCGAGTGAACCGACGATGGCGAAGGCAGACCGAGACGCCGCAGCTCTTGTATATCCCATCTAAGCGGGTGTAATTAGCAACAACTGAATGCTGTCTTCCTGTCTGCTTGCGCGCGGTCACAGCGTGAAAGACTGCACCCAGGTATCTGAATTCTGAAGATACTCCGCTGCCCCAGTGGGCCCTGTGAGAAACACGGGGTTGTACAAGGCATGCGCGTTGTGGCCAGAGCCACATTTTGGAAAGGACTCGCCCTCCATCCCTCAAACTGATGCAAACTTTCAAGACGAATGTGCACAACGCTGGGGCGAGAGCCACATTTTGAACATGACCCACCCTCCATCCTAGAACATGTTGCAAACAACCAAGACGAATGCGCACGGCGCTCAGGCGATAATCACTCTTCGAAAAGGAATCGCCCTCTATCTTAAGTGTTTGCATGCTTCACAAACGAATGTGCGCGGCGCTAAAGCGAGAGCAACATTTTGGAAAAGACCCGCTCTCAATTAACAAGTCGCAAGTTATCAATACGAGTGCGCGCGGCGCGAGGGCGAAAGCCACAGTTTGAAAAGGAGGAGGAGGAGGAGGGGGATACTTAGGATGAGGTCATCAGGGACATGGGAGAGGTGGATGACGATGGTGATGATGATGATATTGATGCTGATGATGATGCTGTTGCTGATAATGATAGGCAGTGATGACGGTAATGGTAATAATGAAGATGATGTTGCTGATGTTGGTTATGCTTGTGATTATGATGAGGACGGTGAAAACGATGGTGGTCTTGATGGCGATGCTGATGATTCTGAGGTGAGGATGATGATGGTGAGGACGATGATGGTGAGGATGATGGTGAGGATGATGTGGTGATGACGATGTGGATGATGATGGCGATGATAATGGCATTTGGTTTAGTAATACCACAGTGCCCACTTCTGACCCGCAGCTTTGTTGTGGGTTGGCCCCCAACAAAGGATTGCGGCCCGCTCGCCCAGCGCGCGCGCCCTCCCCGATGCCCTCCCCAGGCCTGCCGGCCCCCCTCATTTCCTGTTGCTTAGCTGAACGGACATCATCATATCCATTTGGCCATGGCATTTAGGGATACATCACCCACATTGAAGATAAGCCTGATCAAGAAACTACTACAGGAAGAAGACGAAGGATATCACTTACGCGACGATCATGATCACATTTTGCCTATCAACATGGCCAAGAAAGAGCCCATATCATTCATGAGTTGGCAAAATACGGGTCATCAGCCGAAAGTTCAATCTTCGACGACAGTGGTTCTGTCAGATGAGGGAACTATGTTCCAACCACCCAAATATGATGCGCGCCCTATAGCAGAACCGCGCCATGAGTTGGGCGTGGATGTTCCTGGTCAAGATTCGGTCAACTATGTCGGGGAATCGAGCCGACGCCCTCCCTCCGAGATCTCTCGTTCGATGACGAGCCTCGCCCTAGTGCTCCGAAGAAAAAAGGGGGCCGCGCGACCCGACCGAGACAGGGAATGAAGGGGGCCGCGTGCCGCTGGATGACCAACCAGATGTCCCCGTTCTCTTCTCGGACGGCGACCGCGACGTGGAGTCGGTTTCGTCGGGGGGGAGGGGGTGTGCATTTTTTCGCGGGTCATTGCCCGGGCCCATCGGCTATCATGGTGATCGTTGGCCACGTGGGGAGGTGAGGTCTATGCCCGTGCGTCTCCAGTTCCATTGGGCGACCCCCAACTCCCCGCGCAGGTGCCGCGCGCGAGCGGCGAGGATGCCGCGATTCCACCCGATGGTTCCTTGGAACGGAATTTGGAGGAGATCGCAAACAAGGAGTTCGTGGGCGGCCCCGCGAGGGCGACGAGCTAGCGGAGAACTGAGCCCGTTAGTCTTTCAGTGACCTCGCCACTCCGAAAGCGAAGTGGATCTGGCGGCGCCCCAGAGCGCAGCCCCGAGCTTGCCCTGAGGGGCTGTCCGGGGGCCATGCCCCGGCCAGGTCCCCGCCGCGCCATCTTCGGACGAGTGGGAGAACGCTGGCCACAACGTCTGGGGCGCCCGACTTACGCGCCCGCTTTTCGCGCGAGAGGGGCGCCGAGAGGGGGCGGGCCCGGGGCCCCACGACCGTGGTCCGAGGTATCTTATCTGTCCAATTTGTCGGGCAGGTCGAGCGCTTTCAGCGTGCGCAACAACGCCGCGTGTGCCAACTGTGGACCGAAGTGTGCGGCAGTACCAGAATCGCGGCGCCCTGGCATGTCGGGCCAATGCGAGACTTTCTCACATTCAGTGGAATATTGAATTCCACGCTCCATCCTGCGCCACGGCGAAACATCTGCGCTCGCGGCGCGAGCTGCGCCAGCATGTGCGAACTCGCTCAGGGGGGGGGGGGGCATTAGCGACGTCGCCAACTGCTAAGACCTGGCTTCGCGAAAAAAACAAAGG
>CAUYUJ010015700.1:57307-84807 GCA_963575745.1 Prorocentrum cordatum | reverse complement strand
TGTCTTCCTGGATCCAATTGAAACAGTCTGTTGCCACCATTCAGTTCGCCGCTGTGGCAATCCGCGAAACCAATGAAATCCTTCAAAATCCACGAAATGACCGAAATCCACGACATCATCTAAATCCGCGCACCCAGCGAACTTTGCGGATTTCATGGGTTTCGATGGCGCCGTGGAAACCCAGCCAATCGGCGAAATTCGCGTAACCCGTGGATGTCGTTGACTTTTTTTTTTTTTTTTTTTTTGTTTCCTTCCTCTCCTCTCTCTCGGTGGTTCACATTTGGATTTTGAAAATTGAATGGTGGTGGCAGCAAGTAGCTTCAATTCGATTCTCGGGGGCAACATGGGCGGTTGGGAACCCGCGGGGCCTGCGACAACCAATGGTTTTCATCCATGTCGCTGATTTTGTGGGTTTGCGGAATCCCAAAACGCGCATGTTGTTTCTTAGATGCCAGATGAAATATTGCGTTTCCGCTATTCATTTTTGATCTTAGAGTGCATTCGTGGTTGCCCATTGAAATTCACGGACGCCAATTGATAGCAACGTAACTAACCAACATCAGCGAAACCGATTGCATACACCAGATTCGCGAATGTTTTTGGATTTTTCGAATTCGTTGGTTCTTTAGTATTTGAAATGATTTCTGTGGATCTCGCGGATAAAGCCCATGCTGCGCCCCGGAGCCCAAGGGGAACATTTGCCTTCCACGATTTTTTTGTCGCATTTTGAATGCGCCCCCAGCCGCCCGCGAGATCCACGGAAATCAGCGACACCTGCGACGTCCGCTGGCTTCGTGGACGTCGTGGCTTTCATGGATTTTGGTTGCATTTCGTGGAATCGCAAAACGCCGACACCACCCATCAATACCCAAAGGGGACAAACTGTCTGCACAATTCAATCTTCGACGCAAAGACGGGTTCGTGGCAGCCCGCAAAACAGTTGACGTCGGCGCAATTGTCTGTTGGATTCGATGGGATCGCAAAGCGCTCGCATGGTTCCCAGAAACATGATGAAACAAGTGGTTTTCACCATCCAGTTTTCGGAACTAGCATTCTACCTTTGCAGTGCGCCATGCCAGCGAAATCAACCAAATCAACGCAATTCACGAAACCCACGGATGTCGCTGAAATTTGTGATTCTTGGGATAAAAAAACAAACTTACAGTGCTCACCGGGGCCTAATGAAATAATTTGTTTTACCATTCAGTTTTCGAAGCTAAGGCGCGTTTGCAGCAATCCAGGGCATTGTGCGTGGCGTCGGTGTCTTCCATGGAAGTTCCCGCGTCGTTCGTCAAATCGTAAAACTCCAATGTTGTTTACGCGCGAATGAAACAAACAGGCGAACAGTTCAATTTTCGAAGCTACGACGCGTTCGCGGCAACCCGCAGCCCCCGTCGCGGCGATCGCGGAACCCGCGAAAACTATCGCCGCGTTCGCGGGGCCCCCAGTGCACACCTGAACCAAGGGGTTTTCGCCATTCAGTTTTCGAGTCTAAGGCGCGTTCGATGTTTCGGCGCGTTCGCGGAATCCACGAACTTGGGGCCGCCGCCCCCCCGCGCCGGCAGCGGGGGGCCGTGGCGGCATAACCGACGAGGCTTGCATATTGCGCGATTTCAGGTGCATGATCTTCCTTCTTGCGATGCACGCCCCGCGGGGGGCCCCGGTCGAAGCCCGCAATTTGCGCGCGGGCGCCGCTCCCGCTTCGGCGCGCCCCTCGCGCAGATCCTGGCCCCGGGCGGAATTCCGCCGAAGGCCCAATGGCGCAGCCCGCGTGTGGGCGATTTTCTTTTTCCCAACATCTCAAGTGGGGTTCTTGTTTTCTCTGGGCACCCTCCGTGCAGGATCTCCCCCTCGCCCCCCCTCTCCCTCTCACTCCCCCTCTCATCATTGTGGTCGTCGTCGTCGCCGCCATCGTCATCATCGTCATCGCGCC
The DNA here is from genome assembly GCA_963575745.1 of Prorocentrum cordatum. Lineage (NCBI taxonomy): Eukaryota > Dinophyceae > Prorocentrales > Prorocentraceae > Prorocentrum > Prorocentrum cordatum. The sequence continues at coordinate 82,874 of CAUYUJ010015700.1, read as the reverse complement.
CTCACCACTCGTCGTCATCATCATCACTCACCCACCCACCCACCCACCCACCCACTCACTCACTCGCTCACTCACTCACTCATCACCGTCACTCGCTTATGTCACCCGAGGAAGTCTCAGGCGGGGGCCCCCTCCCTATGGGTCCCGCACTTCATGTTGGTAATCCGAGCGGGTCATCGGCCACCTGTAACTGTCGCCATTTTTGGGTTCCTCAGGCTCCAATGTGGAGGAGGTGTCGAGCGGGGGCTTCGTCTGTGAGTGAATAGTCAGGAAGTCTCAGGCGGGGGCCCCCTCCCTGTGGGCCCCGCATTTCATGTTGGTAATCCGAGCGGGTCATCGACAATATGTAATTGTTTTCTCTTTCGGACTCCTCAGGCTTGAATTTGGAGGAAGTATCAAGTCCGAGCCTCGTCTTCATCATCATCATTCACCCACCCGCCCACCCGCCCACTCACTCACCCACCCACCCACTCGCTCACTCATCACCGTCGCTCGCTTATGTCACCCGAGGATGTCTCGGGCGGGAGCCCCCTCCCTGTGGGCCCCGCACTTAACGTTGGTAATCCGAGCGGGTCATCGGCAATTTGTAATTGGAGCCATTTTTGGGCTCCTCAGGCTCGAATTGGGAGGAAGTATCAAGCGGGGGCTTCGTCTGTGACTGAATTGTCAGGAAGTCTCAGGCGGGGGCCCCCTCCCTATGGGTCCCGCATTTCATGTTGGTAATCTACGGCCGCCGCCCTGCCGACGTCTACCTGCCGCGGTGGCGCAACGGCGCGGCGGCCACCTAAGACTTTGCCGCCTCAGGGTTGCGCGCCGATCTCCTCGCCGCGTCGGCCGTTTCGTCAAGCGCAGCGACGGAGCGGTGCGAGGAGTAAGGCAGCACCAGGACACCGCGCGGCTCTGCGCGGCACAGGGCTTCACTTCCCCCCCATGGTGGTGGAAGCCCACGGCGGCGGGCGGGGCCGTGAGGCGCGCAGGGCCTTCGGGGTCCTGGCCGAGCGGGTGGCTGACGCCACGGGGGAAGACGCCGCGCTGGTTGCGGACCAACATGCTCAGCGACTTTCCGTCTCCCTGCACTGGGAGAGCGCGCCGGCGGTGTTGCGGCGCCTTCAAACCCTGTCTGGAGGGGCGGGGGTGGCAGCGGCCCGCCTGGCCGCGGCCGCGGCGGCCTCCACGGCAGACGCCGTGTGAGGTGCCCCCTGCGTTGCCTGGCGCCCCCCGCCCCTCCCCCCCCGCCCTTCTGGGCAGCGCGGGCGCCCCCCGCGCCCTTTCGCCGACGTCGCGCCGGCGCCCCCTCCCGCGCGCCGCCCGGCCCTTCCCCGGCGGGGCGGTGGATGGATCCCGCAGAGGGCAATCCCCACCAAGCCGCGTCGCGCTGGGTTCGGGCGGCCACCCCGCCCAGGTCGCCGCCGTAGGGTCCGCAGCCTCGTCGCGGGCGGCTCTTCTCTCCCGGCCCCTGGCCCGGCCTGTCTGCTTGCGGTCGCTGCTTTCTCTCCTCCTTGTCCTCCTCCCCCTCCCCCCCCCCCCCCTTCGCTTCTGCTCGTTGCTTCTTCCCTTTCCTTTCCTCCTGCTCCCTGCCTGCTGTCTCCGCCTGGCCCGTCTTCTGCCTGCCCGCCCGCCCCGCCGGCCCTGGCCCCCCGCCTGGGCATTCGTCGTCGTCTGCCTGCTTCTCCCTTCCTCGTCCCCTTCCGCCGGACAGCGCAGCCTGCCCGGAACAGTAATTTTCGATTGCGATGTCGCCGTAGGCAAGCCGTGCAGTAGTTTCAGTATGGCGCTAGCCGGGACCTTTTATCTTTGCGACGACAGCATGCTGCACCTCTTGCAGATGTGACAACATACCTGAAGTCGTTCGTATCCCTGGTGGTGTTGGTGTAGGGCTTTTCATGTTCCTAACGTGCCGAGGGCGCGGCGGTGGACTTGCGAGGCGCGAGGTAATTCTATGTGTCGTCTTTTTTTAGGGTCCTCAGGCTTGAATTTGGAGGAGGTATCAAGCGGGGGCCTTGTCTGTGAGTGACTCTTGAGGAAGTCTCAGGCGGGGGTCCCGCATTTCATGTTGGTAATCCGAGCGGGTCATCGGCAACCTGTAATTGTCGCCACTTTTGGGCTCCTCAGGCTCCAATATGGAGGAAGTATCAAGTGGGGGCCTTGTCTGCGAGGGCAGAACGGCGGGCGAGAGGAGAGTGTCCGTCAGGGCGAGGGGGAAAAGGGCAAGGGCAAGCTAAACTGATTCTCATGCGGGGCCCTTCCGTCGGAGTATTTTTCCCCCCGCGCGCCCCTCGCGCATTTCGTCGTCGTGGGCCCGCGGGGAGTTCGACCTGCGGCCCCTGAGGCGCAGCCGCGCAGCCCGCGTTTGGGGGGCGCTCCCGTTTCGGCGCGCCCCCTGCGGCGCAGCCCGCATGCGGGCGCTGCCTCGTGGGCCCCCCCCGCCTGAGATCGCGGTCGCAATTCCAGCGCCCGCATCTGCATGGTCGGGTTCTTCGCTGGGCAACCTTTTTCCGGTGAGGGGGGGGGGGGGGGGGGGGGGGGGGGGGGGCGCGGCTCGGCCCCGAGCGACGGCGCCGACGTTCTGGGGGGGGGGGGGGGGGGGGGGGGCGTGCAGCGACGCCGACGTCGAGGCGCAGCTGGGAGTGCAAAGAGAGTCGCGCCGCCGCCTCCTCCATCTCGATGTCACCGCGCTCGCCCTCTGCGGCTGGCTTGGCTGATGCAGCCGCGCAGCCGGTCAATCGGGGTTATCCGCTTTCTGCGGGCCACGGCTGTTTCTGCCAATCTTCCATGGGTCCTCGACGCGGAGAAATCTGGGAGATAGCGGCGGCGCAGCGCACGCAGCAATGAGGAGCAGACAGGAGAACAAGTTAATGGAGCAGGGTAGTCGGGCATGGGAGGTTGGCTCAGGCAGAAGGGGGCGATGGGGAGGGCGGTTTTTTTTGTTTGTCACGCGGCGCAGCCGATGCAGCTGATCTACCGGGGGCCCGAACAGGGGCGCGCCGCGCCCACGGGTGCGTGTTTCTGGGCCAGCCCTGTGAGTGCGAATGCATTCTTGTAGTCCTTGTAAGCATCTTGTTCTAACCGACGAGGCAGCCCTAATGCCCGGAGGGCGCTCTTCCCAGCGCTGAACGTTGCTTTGATGGCGGGCCGACCCGCGTCGAGCTTCCATTTGCAGTTTGGGATCTTCGATGTAAGTGCGTCCAACGTGCCGCGATAAATTTCATCGCAGCGCGGCGACAGGTGCAATGCCTTCTCGAGGTGGCACACTGGTGCATATTTCAAAGCAGGGCAGCGCCCCGAAATTAGACGCCCCGGCGACATCTGCCCCCCCCCCCCCTTCTCATCGCCGCCGCGAGCGCGATGAATGCCCGGGCTCCGCCGGGCGTGGAGACAACGAGACATCTGCTTCGGAAGATCGAGCGATCTTGAGATAGGCCTCCCTTGGTGCGCGCGCCGAGCCTTCCTTTCCTGGGCAGCTGACGTCCGCGCGGGCGTTCTCGCCCCTGATCGCCGACGTCGCGTCTGCGCGAATGGCGCCGCGCAAGAACTCCACGTCGCAAGCTTGCCTGCGCTCTCGCGCCCCGAGGTCGGCAACCTGCTTCGCTTCCTTTTTAGCCGCGCGTGCGCAATGAGCTGTGTTCGACTCATGCTGGAGGGGACTTTTCTCACCGCGTGAGCTGTCGCCGCCACGTCGCGGCTCTGTCCCGCGACGTGGCGGCGAGGAATTTCAGTTCCTTCTCATGTTGCTCGCCCCGCGCTGCGTCTGCCCTGAAGCCGACTGGGTCATTTTGGATTGCGGGCGCCTTCTCGGCGTCCGGCGCGGGCGCGGCCGCGTTCTGAGCGGCCTTCCGCCGCTTCGCGGTATGGCGAGCCTCCGCGCGGTCGCGGGGCGCCGAGCTGCGCTTCGCGCCATTCTCGATCCGAGGGGGGGCTGGCGACGCCCTGGGCGGGCCAAGCGACGTGCGCCACACTTGCTTCGCCATCGTGATGATGGCTGGCTGGTCGGAGTCGGGGGAATCCATGCGCGCCTTGATGAACTCTTCTTCGTGCTCCACCGTGGCGTTACCTATGCGATCAGTGAATTTCAACGCAGTTTGGCTGAACTTCTGTCAGACGCCAGGCGAGCTCAAACCACATGCAATGAAAGCGACCAAGGCGTGTTTCGGCGCGTCGGACGGGTGGCTGGCCGGGCGAGCGCCAGTTCTGCTTGCCGCGTCGCGCGCGCGTCCATGTCGTCAGATGTGCTGAACAACTGGCGTGCGCGAGGGTAATGATCGCGCCGCTGGGCAGAGGGCCTGAACGGATCGAGATCCGCCCCCCTCGGCCTGGCCACGGCGCGCGGCGACTTGTGGAGGGCGCAGCTGACCCAGAGACTCCGATCTCCGATCCTAGATGGACTTGCGCCCCTGCGACAAGGCCGCCTGCGGTCGGCGGTGAACGCGACGAAGTCTGCCAATCGAGGGGCTGCGCAATCCCGTGCAAATCCTGATCGGTTTTGGCGTGGCGTGTGGGGGGGGGGGGCTCTTCTGGTCGAACGCGCGCCGAGATTCTAGGAATCAATTTATTTTTCGTTTGCCCGAGAACGGGGGGGGGGGCGGGCGAGCGGGGCAAGCCGCGCAACTCGGTCGGCGAGCAGGCGCTCGGACGGCGAACTGGGTCGAATTACTGATCGCCCACCGGTCCTGGGCCTATTCGAACGCGGGGAACTCGGAAGACGGAGCCGCGCGCGAAAGCGCGATGTAGGAGTGCATCCTGCCGATGCACCTGTCGATGACATTTGCCTGGGCGCCGGCCTCGTCCCCGGCGTGAAAGCGCGCCCCATCAGCCTGTCAAGCAATCAGAATTTTCAACAGCTTCAGCACCATGCTCGCGTAGCCAAAAATTGACAGACATCTGGGCGGCAGCCCAAATAAACCAGTGATAGGTACAGTGAACGCAAAAGCTTCCGGATTGAGAACTGATGGGCCAACTGTTTCGTCATCCAAGATCCGAGTAAGTTGCATTGCTTGGTCACTTGCGTCTGTCATCATCGCCAACATCAGACATCGTTCTGCGGTGACGGCCTTGAGCCATGTCTTCGCCATTTTTGTGAGATCGTCGTTCTGTCGACGGGATATGTGCAATGCCGTCCGAATGCACGCGTGCAAGAACAGGCGCGTGCGACCCCAGGGCTTTTGGAACGGCTCAAATCCGTGAGCAGCCGCCCGGAAGTTCGAATTGCCAGACCTGATAGGCTGGTCCGGGGAGTTCGAGGCGTAGTTCTGGATCAAGCGTGCTATGCTGTGGATGCTGCTCTGAATCAAGCGGGCTATGGATCCCCGGCTCCGGGCAACAATCATGGCAGTCTCTTTGATGAACGGGTCAGCAGCCCACGGCCTGCTCGCGACCTTCTTAGCTGAATGCGCCTTGTCTCTGACGACGAAGCGGAGCCTTGGGGTCAAAGGGTGGGCAGCCGTGCTTATGTCAGTTGATCGCATCATCTCAGCGCTGAGAAGCTCATCGCTTGCGGGATCAACCGTGAGGCACGCCCTCGCTTTCGAATGTTCGACCACATTGCCATTGACACTCCCAAGTATGATGAGTAGTCGCCCCTTCCTTTCGTCGCGAAATATGGAAATTGCCGCGCTTGGCTAGCTGACCTCCCTGTCACGTTGCCTCGGGGCCTCCTGCGCGCACCATGCTATTCTGCGGTTCTTCGTCGTCAAGAAGCTTGACCCCTTGTTGACAAGCTGCAGCGCGTTTGCAAAACGCGAGCCCCTGGTGCATTTGAACTCGATTGACTGGGCAGGAGAGGCCGATGCGGCTTGCCCCAGCCTCATCTGCATATAAGCCGTAACAGCTTTATTGCGCGTTGAGCTCAGACGGTGCTTTCGAAATTGACGGCTTGGAGTGCAGCGACAGTCGTGCTTTGGAAATTGCCGAACGGGCTGGTGGTGCCCATGGCATGGCAGCGCGTGCAGCCCACTTGATATTCTGCCATGACCCCATCGCAAGGCGGCTCGCATCTAACAGGAACCGCTGGGACCACTTAGGGTATAGTTTTTCCCATCGAATCGCCTCGGCAACTCTGGGAAGGATGATGCTTTGCTTTCCCACCATAACTGCATCGGGGGACCGAGCGGTAGTAGTTTTTAATCGGCCATGCGGACACAACATTGAGAAAACACGGTTACACCAGAAATGCAGCGGGAACGATTCGGAGATATCCTCCCGGGCCCGCCCCTCCACCACCCCCTGCATAGACGCGCCGAGCAACGCGGCGCGCAACCAGGTTCGATCGACGAGGCTTGGTTTAACTGTGTGGGCAATGGGAGCAAACACGACATGCAACTTCTGTGAGCAGTATCATGTTTTTTTTGTTTGGGCTCGGTGCATGGAACTCACTCGCCAACCGAAGACAACGTTGCAGCCGTCTGGCCGAAGCAGCCTGGGACGAAGAAACCAAATCGCCGCGCGTAGAGCAATTGATCGGCGCTAGCTTCGCCAATCGCAGTGCATCGGGAATGGCGCCTTCGTCGTCGCGAGCCCGGCCCGGGCGCCCCGGGCAAAATGGCGCCCGCTGCGTGCGCGCTGACTGCGTCTCCGATCGCGCCGCCAACCTGGCGGTCAGACAGGCCGAGCCCAGCCTGCGGGATGTCGCTCTCAGCGAATCTTTGCAGCCGCATCAGCTCGGGCATCGTCGCGCGCCGCCCGCGGCTGGAGATCCGCGGGCCCCATCCTGGCCGCGGGTCATCGTGGCAGTCTTGGCGATGTGGATCCCGTGCGTGGAGATGTTCTCGGAGCAGTCGACGCGCGGGGGTCGCGCGCGGGTCCACGTCCTTGGTCTTGAAGGACTTCTTGTAGGCGGCCTGGCAAAGTTCGCGGCCGCGCTCGCTGCTGGGGGGCAGACCTGCCAGGTCGGTGGCGGCGCGCTTTGGTTTCAAGATGGCGGTCGCCGGTGGCGTCGCCTGCTTCTGCGGCCACGTGAACGGATGCTTCGCGCTGTCCTGCCGCGCGCCGACGATGAAGACGCGCTGCCCTGTCTGGTGCTCCGTGGTCCTTGCTGTCCTCCGTGGTCCTTGCTGTCTAGCTTCTGCGCGTGGACTGCGTGCCCGAGCTTCTTCTTCGCTGCCTGGGCGCCCTCGGATGCATTCGAAATTCCTGTTCATGAGAGGCGGGGCGTTCTGGATCGGGGTCGCGAGCGGCTTCTTGTTTTGCGCATGTTGAGGGGCTTTCTTCATGAGGATTTCCGCCTTGCGCTTCCCATTGGCCCGCGACTGTTTGCCGCTGGAAGAAATATCTTGGCAGAGCGGGGTCCGCGCATAGATGTCTACGTGCGTCTCCTCCTGCTTGGTTTGATCTAAGATGTTATCAAAAGTGTGCACTGGCTGGTATTTCTTCTCGATGACCGACGCGCGGGCCGGATCGGCCTCGCTGGCGAATTCGACGAGGTGATCGATGCCCATGCGCCCAGGGCCACCGACGCCGCCTCTGCCGCCGCAAAAGCAGATCCCACCTTCGGGATCTTAGGGCGCCGCAGCTGCCTCGACTGCCTGGGAGACAGACCTTTCCCCCCCATGATCAATGGCGGCACCTCAGTCGACTGCTGATGGGGGCAGTTGGCGAGGCTGGGTAGAAAAGCGCGCCGATGTTGAAGCTGGGCCCAAACCGCTAATGAGATGACGATGGGTGCGAATCGCGCCGCCGCGCAGCCCAAGAGGGAACAACATATAATTGGTCTAGGTTGCTGTGGGCTCAAAACGCATGTCAGTTCAGAACTACGGTCTCTTGCGAAACCACACGGCCCGCAACGTTCCAATCGACACCTCCTCTAACACATGTCGATGCGCTGACGGCGGCGAGCTGGTGGGATTGGCAGAGGGCGTTATCTGTTCTTCCGCCGCCGATTCTGGCTGCCGACCGCGAGCCGCGGTCGGGGAGGTCTGTCGGGCGAATCGTTGGCGGCAGCAAGCTGCGGTAGCAATGCTGCGAGGGGGGCGGGGTAGTCTGGCCGCCGTTCATTGCCGACAGCGAACCGCGGTAGGAGGGGTCCGTGGCGCGATTCGCCGACGGCAACGACCTGCGGCAGCAGCCGGGGAGGGGGGGGGTCTGGCACGACCGCGGCTCACTGCCGACAGCGAGCTGCGGATGGAGAGGTCTGTCAAGCGAATCGCCAGCGGCGGCGAGCTGTGGTGTGTGGGGGGGTGCCACCGACGCCGTAGCTCACTGCCGACAGCGAGCTGCGGTAGGAGAGGTCTGTCGAGCGAATCGCCAACGGCGGCGAGCTGAGGCGGGGCCGGTCGCCCCCGCAGCTCGCTGCCGACAGCGAGCTGCGGTAGGGGAGGTCAGTCGAGCAAATCGCCGACGGTGGTGAGCTGAGGCGGGGCGGGTCGCCCCCGCAGCTCACTGCCGACAGCGAGCTGCGGTGGGAGAAGTCTGTCGAGCGAATCGTCGACGGCAGCAAACTGCGGCGGGGGGGGGCTGCTCCACCGCCTCTGCAGCTCGACGGCGCGATGCGGTAGTTGGCGAGGTCTGTCGCGCGATTCGCCGACGGCAGCGAGCTGCGGAGGGGGGGGGGCGGGGCCAGTTGATGCGCTCCTCTCCGCGCCGCCATCGCGCCGCCTTTGTTGCTGCCCCTCGTGGGCTGATTGGCCATCTGCAGCCATGCTGATTTGAGAGGCGAAGGAAATAGGAGCGAGCTACCGCGCGCGCGCGCCGGGGGGCGCCCCCTTCTTCGTCGTCGCGTCGTCGGCCGGCCGGCCGGCCTCCTCCCTGCCGCGCATCTCTTGTATCCGCGTAGCGGAATCTACCTTCCAAGCCGCGGCCTTGTCGAAGCCCCCTAGCATTCCTTTCGAAGCTTTTCTTCAGGGAGTCAGGGGACTATGTCGGAACATACTTGAGGGATAGGTAATATCCAGGCAAAGAGCTGGTTATCCGCCGAAGCGAGGGCTCATCCGCTGGCTTCGCCAAACCAAAGACAGGCGGAATGGTCGCTCGGATGACTGCTCCAGCATGTGGATTGCAGCCCGACAGAATCGTGTCCTTCCGAATGCTTCGCAGGTGGAAGCCGACGGAAGGAACTTTTGCGAATCCGGTGGCGAAGTCCAGTTGGTGCGCCCACGGCCATCGTGACCCGGATTCAGGAACCCTGGAAGTGCGCGCTCCCGCCCCGCAGACATCGTCCATCATGATGTTCATCCAAGTGATGATGAGCAAAGGCTTTCTCGGATGCATCGCAAACGTGAAAGCAGGATGCGTCGCGCCCAGGGTGGAGTCTACGCGGGGCCGTGCGAGGGCATCAATTTGGAGCCAGGGTCACTCATGCGCCTTTTAGTGAAGGTGTATGGCTTGGATGACGCTCCTATGGCTTGGAGGCGCATTGCCATCAAACATTTAGAACAACGCGGTTTCACCCGCAGTTTGCTCGAGCCGTGCTGGTGGATGCGCTACCAACATGATGCTCTTAGAGCTCCATGACTTTATGAGCGCCAGCGATAGTCCTACAGGGCGTGGCTCCGAAAAGTGCTGGAGAGTCGATTTCGGTTTGGGAATTGCCGTGCGTGCCACTCCGGGCCAGTCGAGTTCGCGGGCCGACGGATCACGATGACCGCCCAGAAGACGGTTATCGATCAGGAGAGATACAGTCGGGAAAAGCCGCTTTCCATGGCCCGAGGGCGTCTCGCCCGGAAGGACTCCGCCCTGGAAGAATTTGAGTTTCGAGCTTTACGGTCCTTGGTTTACAAGTTTAAATGGGTCGGGGGAGAGTCGCGCCCAGAGGCCGCTGGAGTAGCGAGTATCCTGGCCAGTAAGCTCCGATCCCCGACTACCCGAGATGTCATGGATGCCAGCAAGCTCGCGAGACACCTTCGTGCTGCGGCGTCACGTGGCCTGACTTTTTGGCGCCTAGGCCCAGAGAGCATGTCCTTCGTGTCCTTTTCTGACGCGGGAGGAGTAGGATCTACGGGCGGTCCGGGCGATTACCGAGGACTGCCTGTAGACCCCGCCCAGGGAGCCTGGATGGTGATGGCAGCAGACAAGTCTGTGATCGAGAAACAGGCGGTCCGGGCATCGATTCTCGGCTGGCGCAGCTGCAAGTTCAGGCGCAAAGTACCGTCGACCCTGGCTGGTGAGACACAGGCACTGTCGGCCGCAGTGGCTGACGTAGAGCACCTCCAGGTGCTGTGTCGTGACGTCGTGTTTCGAGATGTCGACCTTCCAGATTGCGCCCGGACTCCCAGTCCATGCACCACCGTCCTCAGGAGGGGCTGTTCCTTGGGATCCCAGGAACGCCAAGTACTTGTCGTCGACGCCAAGTCTATCTATGATATTAAAAAAGAAGGAGGGAAACGCCAGCGCCCGGGACCGACTTACCGCATAGAATTGGCCTTCACTTGTGAGTCTCTAGCGCGAGCGAGAGGCCATGAGCCATGAGATGGATTCCACGTGGGCGCATGCCAGTCGATTGTCTCACCAAGGATGACGCAACGCAGGGGAACGCTGCTCTATTTCACCTGATGATCAACCTCCGAAGTGTTTTTAACGGCGAGAGCTCGGAAGTAGAGAGAAGACGTGCCACTCCAGATCTCAAGTGCAGACCCCAGGCCGCCTCCCGCCAAGTGTTGTCCCGGAGCCAGCAGCTGGTCACTTCGGGCGAGTCCCTGGACTCGAAGGGCTGGTCGGTGGTTGGTGGGGCTTCGGTCGGTTCCACCTCCTCCTCCTCTCTCCCTCCCTCCATTCCTGTCGTCAGTTCCACGTTGTTTCACCGCCATCAAGATTATCTTTCTTTATGGCCTGTGCCGTCTCTTCACCCATCTGTGCTGTTTCGTTTAGCTGGCATTGAGTTCGCGGCAGGGGCGCCGCTGTATAGAGTTGCCAGATTCGCAGGGGGCTCTGGCAGCAACGGGGCTGTTGAACCATCGAGAAATCTTGACCCATGTGGCAGGTCTCCTGTATTCGCGAACATAGGTTTAGCATTCAGTATCCGATCGAGTTGACCACGCTCGGTGACCATTTTGGCTCAAGGGTAAAACACTTGTCTCTCCTGCCGCTGCCGCGCCCTGGCGATGCGAGGCCGTGTGTGTTACTGCTGCTGCTGGTCGAAGTACTGTCGCTCTTGATGATGTCGCTGAAACTGGTCTTTGCACGCGCGGGCGACTCGCGATGTCGCGCCGAGAGCCTGGCGGAGATGAGGCGCCAGCTCTGCCGACAGACGAGACGGCGCTCCAGGATCCGATAGAGGGGCTGTCTTCCGAGATGGCGTCGGAGGTGCTGTTGTTGTTGAACCAAGGAGGAACTCGTTGGATTCCCAAGTATGATGCTGTGCAGGTCGTTGTGTGTATATGCCATCGTCATGTCCAGCTGCGAGAGCGATGCCGCTGGTGTCGTCCTAGTGCTGATGATGATCGCTAAGGCGGTGTAGCGTGAAGCCGCCAACCGAGGTCTTGCCGCCATCGCCCTCCTGACCCCGCTGCCTTGCTGGACAATCAGGATATCGATGCCATTTTGAGCCACATCAGCTGCAGCCCTTGCCGTCCGTCTTGTTCTTGCTCTTGCCGCCGTTGTAGCTCTTGCCGCAGTTGTTCGCCTCCGTACTATTGCTTCCGTCATCGCGACCTCTGGTTTTTTCGTCATTGCCTTGTCCTTTTCAATCCACGACCTCAACCTTTGCCATGGAGGCGCCCCTTGCCTTTTCCTTTGCGTCGTCCGTTGAATCTCCACTTGGGCCGAAACCCGCGCATCTGATACGCTTCGTCGAGGTCGAGCTCGTCAAGGTAGGATTCAACATCTGGCTTGTCGTGCCAGTTCCAGTTGCCGTCGCAGGCGCCGTATGTCCATTCTCCATGTTCTGTCATGTATTATCCATCGGTAGTATAAGTACGTGTCCTCATCACACACAAAGTCAACATAATCATCGCCATCTGCCTGACCAGTGCAGTAGGTGAGATTGCAGTCGTCGTTGTGCAGCTCCGTGGTATCAAACTCACCATCGTGTCCATGATGATGAGGAGTGCCCGCTGCCATTTCTTGCATCGCAGTTTTGCTGATCATTCGGTAAATCTCATTGAACTTGCTGAGCTCACCGTTGTACTTAAGCTTGATATCTGCTATTCTGCGGGCAGGGAGGCCGCTCCATTTGAAGAGAGGATGAGTGAGGCCTATCGAGTTCAGCGACAGTCCTGCTTTTCTTGCCGCCTCCTGATACCGCTTGAACTTCAATAGATAATGTTGCAATCCGCTCGCGCCTCTGCGTGTGTCCCAGAAATTGTCGAGTATTTCTCTCTGCTTGTCTTGATCGTGAATTTCGAACGCTTCCTTCAGCTTCTGGATGAAGTGAGCCGCGCCTGCAGGATCAGCTTCGACGAGCACGCCTCCGGCTGCGTCGATCTGCTCATCCTGTCTGGCCAGGGTGAGAGCGGCATCGCCTGCGATGGTCTCGCCGTTCCTCATCGCCCGCGTATAGACTGGTCCAAGAGACGACTGGCGATCAGGGGCCCGGATTCTTCCTCGCTGATTGGTGTGGGCCCCCGCCGTGGATGAAGGCGCTCGAGAAACTGCTTGAGCGCGTAGTCTGGTAGGCCCGGCTTCCAGCCGGGCGGTTCCAGCCGGGCGGCGCATGCCCGGTGAACCCTGGCAGCGCGGTCGGGGGCTTCCCGCGTCCAGCAGCCATCGCCCCGACCTCCCGGTAGAGGGAAAGGGCGTCGCCGACGCCTGGGAAGAGCTGGCTGATGTACAGAAAATTGAGGATACATATTGTGCTGAACGTCTTGGTGGTCAGCAGGGGCCGCTTGTTCGCCCCGTCGCGCTTGCTGCGCGACGAAGCGGCGCGCCTGGCTGCGCGCGGGCGCTGCTGTTGCGGCGCCGACTGCCCGTGGGATGGGGGGGCAGGCTGGAGTCTGGAGCTGATCTCCAGGTCCGCTCCCGAACTGATATTTAGTCGATTCGCGAGACCCTGGGCCCTGATGCGTGCGGGCACAGGTGCAACGCTTGATCAAACCTCTTGTCTGAATAACATGCTGTTATTGCCTTAACATCTGCGCGTAATCTCAGTTGCTGGAGGGGGGGGGGGGGGGGGGGGGCAGAAGGGGGGGCGCAGCCGGGGGGGGATTTTCCGAGGGGGGTGGGGGGGGCGGGTTGCGGAGGAAGAGGGCGGGGATTTTCCACGGTGGAGCGGCGGTGGCTCACGCTCTCTCCCAAGTCAGGTTCGCCCGCCCGAGCGAGTGGAGGTCGCTGGGCCGGCCGCGGGGGGGGGGTTGGGCAGGTGTTGTGGGTTGGCCCAAGAAAAGGATTGCGGCCCGCTCGCCCAGCGCGCGCGCGCCCTCCCGGGTGCCTTCCCCCGGCTGGCCGGCCCTCTCATATCTTGTTGCTAGCCTGAGCTTAACGGACGCCATTCATATTCGATTGCCCATGGCATGTAGGGATGCATCGCCTACATCGAAGATAGGACTGAGCTGATATCAATCACCGGGCGATCATAATCACATTTCGCTTATCAGCATGGCCACCAAAGAGCTTATAACATCAATTAATTGGCAACCTACCATGGCGATGGCGACGGCGATGTCGATGGCGATGGGGAGGGGGGGGGGGGGGGCGGAGAAGGTGGATGGGGGGGCCGAGGCGGAGCTCGTTAGGGTGGACGAGGGGGGGGGGGGGGGCGGTGGAAGAGGAAAGTAGGATATCGAGGATCGTGATATTTGATGATGTTGATGTTGATGTTGATGATAATTGCGATGCTGATGCTGCTGATGTTGATGATCACCATCATCATGTTGATAGTGATTGTTATGCTGATTGTCTTGCTGCTAATGGTGGTGTTGTTGATGACGATGATGAAAGTGGTGATCATGATGACGATGATGATGATGCTGGTGATGTTGCTGATTATGTTGGTGGTGATGACGGTGTCGATGCGGATGATATTGCTGTCGCTGACTGTGACGGTGGTGATCTTGATGTCACCGGTGTCGTTGACGATTGTGACCTTGGTGATGACGATAATGGCGGCGACGATGCCGATGACGCTGACGATGGCGATGACGATGATACGAATGATGGTGACGAGAATGCTGATTTTGGTGGGTGTTGACAATGACGATTCTGATGGCGATGCATATGTAGATTATGATGATGATGATGATGATGATGCTGATGATGATGATGATGATGTTGGTGATGAGGATGATGCTGCTGACGGGTACGACGACGATGATGATGACCATCGTGGTGATGTTGTTGATGCTGATGATGATGATGTTTCTGTTGGTGATGATGATGCTAATGCCGATTATGGTTGTGCGGGGGATGATGATGATGATGATGGCAATACTGATGCTGCTGCTGATGGTGCTGGTGATGATGGTGTTGATACCGATGCTCGCGATAACGATGCTGATGGCCATGATGATGACGATAATGCTGTTGATGGTGATGGTGAATATGGGAATGCTAATGCTGATTATGCTTATGATTGTGATGTTGCGGACGATTTTGGTGATGATGCAATTGTTGATGATGCTGGTGTTGCTGCCAGTGATAACGATGAATAGGATGATTATGATGATGCTGATGATGATGGCTGCTGCTTGATAGCGGTGGTGATGTTGAGGAGGGAGGGAGGTGGACAGTTGAGAAGGGATGATGCGCCACTATGTTGCGATATTGTAGTGGCATCCGGCCAATGCCGCCGATCCGGGGCGTTCCAAATGATGATGCTGATGATGATGTTGGTGATGTTCATGATGATGATGATGATGATGGTGGTGGTGGTGATGATGATGATCATGATGATGATGCTGATGATCATGATGCTGATTATGATGATGCTGCGAATGATAATGACGATGCTGATGATGGTGATGATGATGATGGCGATGATGTTTCTGCTGCTGCTGACGATGATGATGATGATGATGATGATGATGATGCTGATGTTGATGCTGATGCTGATGATGATGATGATGATGATGCTGATGATGATGATGATGATGATGATGATGATGATGATGATGATGATGATGATGATGATGATGATGATGATGATGATGATGATGATGATGATGATGATGATGATGATGATGAGATGAGGAGGAGGAGGAGGAGGAGGGAGGAGGAGGAGGAGGATGATGATGATGATGATGATGATGATGATGATGATGATGATGTGACGATGGTGATGGTGATGGTGATGGTGATGGAGACGATGATGATCCCAACCTCCCTTCACCCTTTCTCCTCTCTCCTGTCCCCCCCCTCTCTCCTGTCCCCTCGCCCCCCCCTCTGTCCTTTTCCCCTCCCTCCCTCCCTCTCTCTAGTCCCCCCCCCCTCTCTCCTGTCCCCCCCCCGCTCTCCCCCCCCCTGTCTCTCCTGTTCCCCCCCTCTCTCCTGTCCACCCCTCCCCCTCTCTCCTGTGTTACTCTCCCTCTTCCCCTGATGACGGTTTGAAAGTGTCCGACCCCCCCCCGCGTATTGTTTTTTTACACAGGTTTCCCCGGAGTTGGGTTTTCGCTTGCATTTTGTTCAAAATGCTGCTCTCGCTGAGGCGCCGGCCTCATTTTCGGGCCCCGCTCGTTCCGAATCGTGCTCCCGCTGCAGTGCTGGCCTCATTTCCGTGCTTCCGCTCGTTCCGAATCGTGCTCCCGCTGCAGCGCTGGCCTCGTTTCCGCGCTTCCGCTCGTTTCGACTCGTGCTCCCGCTGTAGCGCTGGCGTCATTTCCCGTGCCATGCCACGGCATGCAATGCAATGCTAGGTTGATACTACGCTTTGCGGCGCTCTTCTACGCCATGCCATGCCGTGCTCTACAATGCATCGCGTACCCTTTCGGGATCATTGCCCTGCTCGACATCCGACTGTGCGAGTAGAGAGGGGATCTGCGCCATGGTAAGGGATGGGAGGGAGGGGTAGGATGTCAGATATGACGCGAGCGCACCTAGCTTGCCCCCCCCTCTCCTTCCCCCCCCTCCTCTCTCCTGTCCCCCCCCTCTCTCCTGTCCCCCCCCCCTCTCCCTCTCCCCCTCTTTCTCTTGTCCCCCCCACCCCTCTCTCCTGCCCCCGTCCCCCTTTCCTGTCCCCCCCCCTTCTCTTCTTTCCCCCTCCCCCCCTCTCTCCTGTCAACCTCTCTCCTCTGTCCTGTCCACCCCTCCCCCCTCTTCCCCCTCCCCTCTCTCCTTTCCCCCCCCTTCTCTCCTTTCCCCCCCCCTCTCTCTCCTGTCCCCCCCTCCCCCCCCTCTGTCCTGTACCCGCCCCCCGCTCCCCCCATCTCTCCTGCCCCCCCCCCCTCTCTCCTGGGAGCTGGCAGGGTGGGGGGAGGTGCCGTGCACATAATTCGTCAGGTAATTCCGTCCCCCCCCTCCCTCCCTGGCAGGTTGGGGGGAGGTGCACATAATTCGTCAGGTAATCACGTCCCCCCCCTCCCTCCCTCCCTCCCTCCCTCCCAAGCAGAGCTAAAGCTCATGCTGAAGCAAAGCTTCAGCGTAGACTTCTTCAAACGCCGGATCGGCGGATTTTTCCATCGGTCCTTGAGTTCTCCAAGGGTTTCCGATAATTTCGGGGTGCCGAGAATGGAAAGGATCGGGTGCTGAGGCTGAGGAGGATCCAGTTCAGATTATGTGTTCAGTTCCTGTTTGTACTCCTAGAGGTATCTTAAGAGGTATCCAGAGTGCGCGCGTGCGAGAGAGTAAGCAGCACGTGCACTGGGGGGCATCCTGCATAACGAGGGACTGAAGAGGAAGAGGTGGAGGAGGAGGTGGAGGAGGAAGAGGAGGAGGAGGAGGAGGAGGAGGAAGAGGAGGAGGAGGAGGAGGAGGAGGAGATGGAAGAAGGACAAGGACGAAGAGGAGCAGGAGGAATAGACGGAGGAGGGGAAAGGAGGAGGATGAGGAGGAGAAAGAGGAGGAGGAGGCGGAGGCGGAGGCGGAGGGGGAGGGGGAGGGGGAGTAGACAGTCTTGACAAGGATGGGATACGAGGAGATGGGGACTCCAGTATGCCTGGGTGCCAGGACGGGGATGCAGCAGCAGGAGGAGGAGGAGGAGGAGGAGGAGGAGGAGGAGGAATGACCCTGGGCCCTCGGGGAGGCTCCCAGAGGCCACCATAGCGGGCCGCCAGTGGAGCCCCGGAGGCCGCCAGGGCGCCTTTGGAGGCCAATCGGGGGCCCATGGGGGCTGCCACGGGGGCTCGCGGGAGGCCCCAGGGAGGTTTCTGGGGTGGAGCCCCTGCGGGCCTCACCCCCGCCGGCGCCGTCGTTTCGTTTCGTCCTCGCCGCTGCCGCCGTCGTTTCGCTTCGTTGCCGCCGCCGCTGCTGACGCAGCCTCGCGCTGCAGGTCCGCCGCCTGCGCCGTCGGTCAGCGCCGTCGTAGGCGCCTTCGCCGCCGTCGCCGTTACCGTCCATTGCAGCCGCCGCCGCCGCCGCCGTCGTCCGCGGTCGTCGCCGCCTTCGATCCGCGGCTCTGCCTTCTTGGGCTCGGCGGCCGCAGGGCGGGCGCGCCCGACGAGCAGCTGCGGAGCGAGCTGCGGGAGGCCGTCGACGAGCACCGGCTCGCCCTGCGGGAGGCGGCGGCGGCGGCGGCGGAGCAGGGGGAGGGTGCAGAGGATACAGGGGAAGAAGGAGGGGGAGGAAGGAGAGATGAGGAAGGAGGGAGGAGGGAGGGGGCCCCGAGGAGGGAGGATGGAGGAGGAGGAGCAGGAAGATGTGGAGGAGGAGGTGGAGAAAGAAGAGGAGTCGGAACAGGTGGGAAGGGAAGAGGATGATGATGATGATGATGATGATGATGATGATGATGAGGATGAGGATGATGAGGATGATGATGATGATGCTGATGATGATGATGATGACGATGACGATGTTGATGCTGCTGCTCATGATGATGATGATGATGATGATGATGATGATGATGATGATGTTGATGATGATGATGATGATGATGATGATGATGCTGATGATGATGCTGATGATGCTGATGATGCTGATGATGGTTTTGATGATGCTGATGCTGGTGATGATGATGCTGATGATGATGATGATGATGATCATGATGATGCTGCCTCTGGTGATGAGGATGATGACTATGACGATGGTGATTATGATGATGATGATGATGATGAGGATGAGGATGAGGATGAGGATGATGATGATGATGATGATGATGATGATGATGATGACGATGGTGATGATGACGATGTTGATGCTGCTGATGATGATGATTGTGATGATGATGGTGATTTTGCTGATGATGCTGCTGATGATGATGATGATGTTGATGCTGATGCTGAGGATGATGTTGATGTGATGATGATGATGATGATTGTGGTGGTGGTGATGATGACGATGACTATCAGGGTAACTACGGACGCTATGATCACGACGATGCCGATGTTGAGGTTAATCATGCTGTTGGTTACGATGAGGCTGCGTCAGACGATGATGGTCTGATGTGGGCGGGTGATGCTGATGATGCTGATGATGCTGATGATGCTGATGATGCTGATGATGCTGATGACGATGACGATGACGATGACGGTGATGATGATGATGATGATGATGATGATGATGATGATGATGATGATGATGATGATGATGATGATGGTGATGGTGATGATGGTGATGATACTGATACTGTTTATATTGTTGCTGCTCATGATGATGACGATGATGGTGATGAATGTGCTCTCTGGCTTACGATTTTGCACAGGAGCATGGCGGGAACCGTTTGAGGGAGCTCGACGGTTTCTTCCGTAGCCGTTTGGGCTCGAGAGCCCAAAACGGCTGTGGCGGCGCGCCCCCCCCATCCCGCGCTCGCGCGCGCGCGCCTGGCCATGCCGCCTGGTGGTGGGGGGCCTGCGGCGCGCGCGACGCGCGCCGCCAGGCTAGGCCCCGAATTCCAGGGATCCGCCTTGCGGGGCGTTGGTCGCGTGCGGGCAAGGGGCGGTGGAGGCGCCCACCCGCCCGCGGGGCGACGCGTGCCCGCTCGCGGGGCGGGCATGTTCAAGAAGGGCCGTCCCGCGCCCGCCTCGTCGCCAGGGTCAGGTTGAGCGCTCAAGCGGCCATCGGCGGCCAGTGACGAGGGTGGCGAAGTGAAACCCAAGAGGAAATGACACAGCAGCGGGAAGAACAACCCCGAAGGAAATGTTCCCGCGCTCGTCGACGAGGAACCGCCGCCCCGTCCCAAGCCTCTGTGCAAGGCCGCTGCTCAAGCCAGGGCGGGAGCGACCCCAAGGTGAAGCGCCCCGAACCTTGGAAGACGAGACCAGGACGACTGGTGCATTTCGCTCACGGCCGTGCGGGGCGGCGAGGCGCTCGAGTACAAGGGTGAGTGCCGCGGGGCTGCCAAGCACTTCGCCATGTTTGCCAGGGGCGGGTCGTTCACCGTCAACGGCATGAACGGCTGCTTCTTGGAGGGCGAATTCATGTGCGTGGTAGAGGGATCGGGCGTAGCAGCGCTGTCGTCGCTGCTTCGTGGCCCTGGTGGTTACGGACTCGTGCACTTCTGCGAGGGCGCGGTAGGCTCCAGATCAGGGCAGAGTGGCCCACGTGGACTCGTACCGTTTGCGCCCCTACCTCGACGCTCCTCGCCCGTCAGCTTCCCACGGAGGGCCCCCCCGACCCCGGCTGCAATTGAACGGGGCGACGCCCCGAAGGGTGACCCTGCAGGCGTTGCAGCTTTCGACGGGGGCGACGACGCCCTCGACGCCGCCGAGGGCAGCAACGCAGCAGCATCGCACAGGCCAGACCTAGAGAAACGCGTCGCGGAGCTGCGGGCGAAGCTCAAGCCTGACGGCCCAGCGAGTCAGAAGGAGCCCCGCGGCGCTGCCTCGGCGACGGGTGTCGGTGAGGTCCTGGCAGGGCGAGCGTTGCAGCGCTCAGCCAAAGTCGTGGCCAACCCGCCAGGGGGGGGCCGTCGTCCGAGGCCCTGGCCGAGGCTGACTGCCGCCTCTGGCGGTGGGCGAGGCCGAGGAGATTTGAGAGCGAGGGGTCGGGTTTTCGCCGCGCTCCCAGCGTCGGTGTCCTTCGCGAGCCGCCATCCGGGGAAGCTCCTGCAGTTGGCGATCGTGGGGATCGAGCGCAATCTGAGCGCCCGGGGGGCGTCCGTGGCAGCGGGGTCGATCTCGCAGGAAGCCCGATTCGTGACGTATCTCACGAGTGCGACTCGCGCAGTCCATCCCCCCGATCAGTTGGGGTAGCTTGGGGAGGAGGTGAGGGCCCTCGTCGAGGTGCTCGATGCCGCGCTCCTCGGCGACCTCCCGCGGGTCGAAGACCTGCGCGTGCAGCGGCTCGAGGGCTGCGAGGTCGAGGCCGAGGGGTTGGGCCGGGCGCTGGCGTCGCAGTGCGAGCTGGCCCCCGCGCGGTCGATCGGTCTCGCGGCCCCGTCGAAGGAGATGCTCGTCGGACGGCTGGGGCTGCAGAGGGGGCGCGCCGAAATATGCGCGGTGGGCGTTTGCGAATGCAGCCGGCGTCGCCGTCGGAGGCGTTCCTCGCGCGGCCGCGAAGCGCGCGGTGGGGCTCGCTACCGGTCGCTGCGGTGGGCGCGCGCGCGCTCGGCCGCTGGGGCCGCCAGTGCTGCGGCGCCTCCAGCCCCATCATTGCGCTTCCATCGTTCCCGCTCTCCTTCTTCGTCCTTCCCCCCATCCTCTATCCTGCTCTTCCCTTCGCCCCCCCCCCCCCCCCCGGCCCCCCCCCCCCCTTCCCATCCCCCCCCCGCCCTCCTTCGGTGTTATTTATCGCGCTGTCCTTTCCTTCTCCCCGCCCCTGTTCGTTGATCGCCCCCTGGCATCTCCCCCCCCGCATCCCTTCCCGTCCATCGACCCTCTGCCCCTCCTCCCCCCCCCGTCTCCCCGCCTCGCGCTCCCCCCCCCCCTTCCTTCTTGCTTCGCCATCGTCGTTTGCCATCTCCTTCCCGTCTACCTCGTTCTCAGTCCTGCTTCTTCCCCTCTTGCTTCCGCCGCGCGATTCCCCCCGGTTCTCTTTGTTTCTCGGTCAGGGGCGACGCTGGCGGCCGCGCTGCCGCGGGCGCGCGCGGCGATGGCAGCGGCGGCGCGGGCGGCGCCGAATCTGCTTCCGTTTTGCCCGCGCCTTCGTTTTCCACGCTCCCCGCCTGCTGCCCGGCCTTCCGCCGTCGGTTGCCAGCGCGGTTCAAACCGTGCCGCCCAGCGCCCGCGAGCGCAAGCGGCGCCGCCGGCGCGACGGCGCGCCGCTCGACGGGCTCCGGACAGAGGGCCGCGCGAGGCGCGCCCCCAGTGCAGCGCAGGGCGGCGCGACGGGCGCAGCGGATATCCATCGCTGAGCGCCGTGGCGGGCGCCGGCGACGCGGCGCCGATCAGCTGGCCTCGACTAGCTCCCATCGGCGTGATCTAAGCGAGCGGCGCCCGGCGCGGCCGCGCAGAAGTGGGCGGCCCGTCGGGCGCCGCGACCGCGACGCAAGGCAGCGCGACGGGCGCGAACGGCCCAGCGCCGAGCAGCGCGACCGAACGCAATAATTCCATTTCGACAGTCGCCAGGGGTCCGAGTTGCGGACGCCAGCCACGCGAGTTTGATCGTCGCGGCGGGCGCCGTCGTCGCAGCGCGGATCAGCGCGGCGACGCGCGGCGCGACGCCCCCCCATGCCACCGCGTGGGAACGCGGCGGGGATTTAGCGCCGCAGCTCTGGCCAGCGTGACGAGCGCAACAAGCGCGACGCGCGCGCCGCGTATCAGCTCGACGGAGCGCGGCGACGCCGTTCTGAAACGCGCCAGCGGCTTGCGCGTCGCGCGCGTCGCTGGGCTGGGCGAGGCGACGAGCGGCGGAGGCGTGCCGCCGAACGGCGCAATCGGGTGCTGTGCGAGGCGGGCGGTGCATGCGCTGTGGCTGGGAATCTTGCGCGGCAAGCGCGTGGGGCCCGCGTCGCAGCTGCTGTGAGCGGTGCTGGGGCGGGGTCCAGGCCTGGCGCGGCCCGCCCGTGACCGCCGCGGGGTCTTCGCGGCGCCGCGCCGAGGCTGCGCGGGGCAGGTGCTTGAAATTCCAGCGCCGCCGCGCCGTGGGCGGGGCGTCGTCGTCTCGTTTGTGGTCCACTGTTGGAGGGCGGCCCGCTTTCAACGCGTGGTTTTCGCATCCGCGCCGCGCGCGCCCGCCTGTGAAATTAGCGCGGGCTTCGCGGGTGGAGGGCGGCTCCTTTCTCAACGCGTGGCTCTCTCTCTTTGGCGCTTTGGCGCCGCGCGCGTTCGTTCTGAACCGCCCGGGCGAAAGGCCGGGCCAAATGCAGTTGTGAATGCCGCGCAATGCTTTCCGCTGTCGTCGGTGGGGCTCCTCGCGGGCTCGCGAAGCGCGTGAGGGGTGTGCCGTAATTGTGGTGGCGTGGGGCGCGCGCGAATTGTGCCGGCCTTCGGTGGGGCGCTCGATGGCGCCGCGATGCGCCCGGGAATCTGCCCGGGTCTCCTGGTGGGGCCGCGAAGCCCGCGAGGGGCGTGCTGGCGTTGTGCGGGGCGTTGTGCAGGGGCATTTATGTGGACGCTGGTAATGGGCCTTTCGTGAAGCTGTCCACGAGGGCGCGAATCGTGTGTGGGGTGCGCCAAATGTGTCGGAGAAAGCATGTGGGGGCCCTTTTCTTGGGTATTTCGGTGGAGCTACTTGTGTGGGCGCGAAACGTGTGAAGGGTGTGGGGCGCGCGCGTGGACCCTCCCATTTGGGGCCGTCGGCGGAGCTTCGCATGGGGCTACGAAGCGTTGAATTGGGTGGGGCGGGACGCGTGTGAACCTGGCCAGTGGGGCCTTCAGTGGCGTTCCCTATTGGCGACGAAGCGTTATGCTGGGAGGGGGGGGGGGGGGGGCGCATGTGGACCTTGCCACTGGAGCTGTCGGCGAGGTTCTTTATTGGCCACGACGCGTTGCGCGTTATATTGGTGGGGGACACGAGTTTGGACTTTGCCGCCGGGGTTTCGGTGGAACTCCACGTGGGCCACGACGCGCTGTGCTGGCAGGGGAATCACATGTGGATCTTGCCGTTGGGGCCGTCGGTGGGGTTCCCTATGGGCCAAGAGTCGCCGTGCTGGGTGGGGAAACCGCATGTGGACCTTGCAGTTGGGGCTTTCGTTGAGGCCCCCTATGGGCCACGAGGCGCTGTATGGGGTACGGGAGACGCGTGTGGACTCTGCCTTTGGGACATTCGTCAGCTCTCCCCATGGGCCACGAAACGTTGTAATTGTAGGGGAGACGCATGTGGATTCTGCTAGTGGGTCCGCCGGTGGCGTTATTTCTGGGCCACGAGCCGCTGTATTGGGTGGGGGTCGCATGTGGGTTTTGCCATTGGGGCCGTCGGTGGAGTTCCCTAAGGACCACGAGCCGATGTACAAGGTGGATTGGGAAACGTGTGGACTTTGCCGTTGGGGCCTTCGGCGGAGGTCACTATGGGCAACGAGTCGCTGTAGTGGGTGGGTGGGGGGGGGGGCCCATGTGGACCTTGCCATTCGGGCCTTCGTCGGAGTTCCTTTTGAGTCACGAAGAGTATCAGGTGCGGGAGACGCATGTGGACTTTGCCGCCGGGGCCGTGGGTTGGGTTCCCTGTGGGGGTCGCGAAGCGTGTGGGAGGTGTGCTGAACTGGTTGGCATGCGGAGGGCAGCGACAAAGATGGGAGGAGGGATGGGGAGGAGAAGGATGAGGAAATGAAAAAGGAGACGCGGGGCGGTGTTTATTCAAAAGGAAAACCCAACACCACAGGGTGGTAGGGAGCAGTATATGCTTTTCGCGGATGGAGGGCGCTTCCGCTTTAACTGAGGTTTTTGTTTGGGCGCCGCGCGCATTCGTTTCAAACGTTTACAGCACGTTCAAAGATTCGCGTGGCTACCGACCCAGAAATGATGTTCTGGCACGATGTCGGACTGCTGACGCGCAGTAGTCCGGTGATTCGCGGTGTTGAAGTCTCAGGAATGATGCTGTGGCGCGGTTCAGGATCGTCAAGACGCAATAGAAACGGTGATTCGCGGCTCTGGTGTCCCAGATATGGCGTTCTGGCACAGCTCATGATTTTCGAACGGTTGTTTTCCAACGGGGCATTTCCTTCAGCGGAAATGAATCCTTGTATGGGGCCCATGAAGATGGAACTTGGAGGGGGCGTTGATTGCTATACCGTTGATGCGTCTTGGGGTTTTCATGGATTATGCTCCTCCTCCTCCTTTCTCTCCTCGTCCTCTCTTCCTCCTCCCTCACCCTCTCTGGCCGGGAGGACTCTTTCCGAACCGAGGAAGCCGAAGACAATCCGAGGAACAACCCAAACTGAACAGAACCCTAATCGAGGAAAAACCCAAGCCGAGGAAAAAAAACAACTGAGGAAAATACAGGACAATAAGCAGAGGAGACACCCACACCAAGGGAAAACCCAAATAGAGGAACAACCCAAACCGAGGAAAAGCCCACACCGAGGAAAACAAACCGAGGAAAAATCCAAACCGATGAAAAACCCAAACCGAGGAGAACCCGAAACTGAGGAAACCCAGGAAAACTACACGGGGCGGGGTCGCCATGCGAAATGGGGCGGAAAGGGCCGGGGCGACCCAGGAAACCGAGGGGTGTGCCGAAATGGGTGAGGGCAGCCATGCGAACCCTGCCATTGGGGCCTTCGGTGGAGCCCCTTTGGGGCCACGAACCGTGTTGAGGGGTGTGCCGAAATTTTGCGGGGCCGCCACGCGAATCCTTCCTCTGGGGCTTTTGGTGGAGCTCCCTATGGGGCCACGAAACGTGTGAGGCTTGTGCCGAAGCCGATGGCGGTGATGATGATGATGATGATGATGATGATGATGATGATGATGATGATGCTGATTATGATGATGATGATGATGATGACGACGATGATGATGACGATGATGATGATGATGCTGATGCTGATGATGCTGCTGATGCTGCTGCTGCTGCTGCTGATGATGATGATGATGATGACGATGATGATGATGATGATGATGATGATGGTGGTGGTTGGTGATGATGATGATGATGATGATGATGATGATGATGATGATGATGATGATGATGATGATGATGATGATGATGATGATGATGATGATGATGGTGATGATGATTGATGATTGATGATGATGATGATGATGATGATGATGATGATGATGATGATGATGATGATGATGATGATGATGATGATGCTGATGCTGATGATGATGATGATGATGATGAGTGATGATGAGTGATGATGATGATGATGATGATGATGATGATGATGATGATGATGATGAATGTGATGATGATGATGATGATGATGATGATGATGATGATGCTGATGCTGATGCTGATGATGACGTTGATGATGATGATGCTGATGATGTGATGATGATGATGATGATGACGATGACGATGACAATGACGATGATGTGTGATGCTTGACGATTGCTGATGAGTTGATGATGAGTTTGATGATGATGAGGTGATGCTGATGATGCTGAAGTGAGATGATGCTGATGATGATGATGGCGATGATGATGATGATGCTTCTGATGATGATGATGATGATGATGGTGGTGGTGATGATTGATGATGATGATGATGATGATGATGATGATGATGATGATGATGATGATGATGATGATGATGATGATGATGATGATGATGATGATGGATATGATGATGAGGAGGATGA
>CAUYUJ010015700.1:0-57207 GCA_963575745.1 Prorocentrum cordatum | reverse complement strand
GAGGACACGACCGACCCGGCATCGGGAGGGCGTGGAAGAGAGAGAGAGAGAGAGAGAGAGAGGGAGAGAGAAAGAGAGAGAGAGAGGGAGAAGACAATAAGTAATAGATAACAGGGAAACATGTATTTAATCGCTTCGCTCATTCCGCCGGCCCGTATTGGTGCACGGCTGTCGAGTGCCCGTGTGATCGTTGTCAATGGGGTGCTGCTGGGTCGTTTTTTTGTTTATAGATGGCTGGCTTTGGGTGATTACGCAGGCGGGAACCTTTCGTTGCCCGCCTGAACCTTCTGTTTCGGAAGGTTGCGGCTCGTGAGTACGATCGCAGGGAACAAGACAACATTCTGCAGTTTCTTTTTCCCCATATCCTAAGGATTGGGGTTCTTGTTATTACTCTGACGCCTCCCACTGCTCCTCCTTCCTCCTTCCTCCCGCTCGCGCCTCCCTCCTCCCAATGATAATCACCAGATAAGACAAGACAATATAAGATACTACAAGATAAGATAAGATAAGATAACACAAGATATGATAAGAAAAGATTTCAAGATAAGATAGGATAAGTTTAGCTCACACTCGCACTCTCTCATGATCACAAAACGCTGCCAGGGGCATCATTTGGGAGCCCCAAGGGGAGCATACCCCCCCCTGGGATCTCACGGAAAGCCCGTTACGCGCCGATTTTTGGTTGGGAAGTCTCAGCTAGAATGCCGTTGGGCGCCCCCAAATGTAGTTCTCTTGAAGAGCCTCATGGTCACAAAACGCTGCCAGGGGCATCAATTGGGAGCCCCAAGGGGGAGCCACCCTGGCTGATCTCACGAGCCCGTTCGCGCCGATTTTGGGGGGACGTCTCAGCTAGAATTGCCGTTTGGCGCCCCCAACATGTATCTCTTGAGAGCCTCATGGTCACAAAACGCTGCCAGGGGGCATCACTTGGGAGCCCCAAGGGGGAGCCACCCTGGCTGATCTCACGAGCCCGTTCGCGCCGATTTTGGTGGGACGTCTCAGCTAGAATTGCAGTTTGGCGCCCCCAACATGTATCTCTTGAGAGCCTCATGGTCACAAAACGCTGACAGGGGCATCATTTGGGAGCCCCAAGGGGGAGCCTCCCTGGCTGATCTCACGAGCCCGTTCGCGCCGATTTTGGTGGGACGTCTCAGCTAGAATTGCCGTTGGGCGCCCCCAACATGTATCTCTTGAGAGCCTCATGGTCGCAAAACGCTGCCAGGGGCATCATTTGGGAGCCCCAAGGGGGAGCCACCCTGGCTGATCTCACGAGCCCGTTCGCGCCGATTTTGGTGGGAAGTCTCAGCTAGAATTGCCGTTTGGCGCCCCCAACATGTATCTCTTGAGAGCCTCATGGTCACGAAACGCTGCCAGGGGCATCATTTGGGAGCCCCAAGGGGGAGCCACCCTGGCTGATCTCACGAGCCCGTGACGAGAGAGAGAGAGAGAGAGAGAGAGAGAGAGAGAGAGAGAGAGAGAGAGAGAGAGAGAGAGAGAGAGAGAGAGAGAGAGAGAGAGAGAGAGAGAGAGAGAGAGAGAGAGAGAGAGAGAGAGAGAGAGAGAGAGAGAGAAAGAAAGAGAGAGAGAGAGAGAGAGAGGAAGCGAGAGAGAGGGAGAGGAGAGAGAGAGAGAGAGAGCGGAGAGAGAGAGGGGGAGAGAGAGCGAGAGAGAGAGAGGAGAGAGGGGGAGTTGAGAGAGGAGACAGGCGAGAGGAGAAAGAGAGGAAGAGAGAAGAGAGAATAGAGAGAGAGAGAGAGAGAGAGAGCGAGAGAGAGAGAGAGAGGAGAGAGAGAGATAGACGGAGAGAGAGGAGAGAGAAGAGAGAAGAGAGAGAGAGAGAGATATACATATAAGAGATAAGATAGAAGAGAGAGAGGAGAGAGAGAGAAGAGAGAGAGAGACTGAGAGAGAGAGAGGAGAGAGAGAGAGAGAGAGAGAGAGAGAGAGGAGAGAGAGGAAAGAGGAGATGAGAGAGAGGAGAGAGAGAGAGAGAGAGAGAGAGGAGAAAGTGGAGAGATAGGGGAGGGGGGAGAGAAAGAGACGAGAGAGAGAGAGGGCGAGGAGGCGAGATGCAGGAGAGAGAGAGAGAGAGAGAGAGGAGAGAACGAGAGAGAGAGAGAGAGAGAAGGAGAGAGAGAGAGGAGAGAGAGAAAGAGAGAGAGATAGAGAGAGAGAGAGAGAGAGAGAGCGGGAGAGAGCGAGAGAGAGAGAGATAGAGAGAGCAGAGAGAGAGAGAGAGAGAGAGAGAGAGAGAGCGGGAGAGAGCGAGGGAGAGCGAGACCGGACAAGTAGGCGGACCAAGGTCCGTCCTCGGGGCGCACTGCGGTGCGACAACCCGAAAAACACTGTTAGCGGCGGTGCAGCCTTAAGATGCGAGGGCGGGCGACAGGCCCCCTCCCCCAGCGCAGTGCGTCTGAAGCAAAAGACGGCGGACAGACCATGAAGATCTCACCTGTCAGACCGCGTGAAGAAGAAGGCCCCAACGCGAGTGGCGACGTGAAGAACGTGGCTAAGGCGGCTTGGCGGACCGCCGGTTGGGCGCTTGGCCGCTGCGCGGCGCGCAGAGACGGGGCACCCCCCGCCCCCGCGCCCAGGCCCCGTGGACGCGGTGCCTCGCGGGCGCACGGGCTGGCGAAAAGAGAAAAGGTGCACCAGCTGGGAGCCGTATGGCCCAGCACAGTGCGCACAGGCCGAGAACCCCAACAGGAGCGGCAAAAGCTAGCCGACAGCACAGCGGCACCAGCCGCTGCCAGCTAACCTTTAGCCCCCATTGGCGGACCTCGAAAGTGACAGAGTCCGCGGCCAGGCGGCGGACGGCAGAGGGGCGCCAGACGCGCTGAGGAAAAGGTGCACATGCTGGGAGCCGAATGGCCCAGCATGCGCACAGGCAGAGACAGTGCAAGGGTGCAGATGAGGCCCTCGCCGCGGATGCACCCGCTACGACATGGCGGACATGACATGGCGTGATGGCTCGGGTGCGTGGGGCGGGGCTGAAGCCGCCACCCCCGCCAGCAGGCACGGCGCACCAGGGAACAGCGCCCGGGCGAGCAAGGCAGGGCGCGCACATGCGGCGAGGGCGAGGCCGTACCACGCTGGTCAGGATGAGGGCAAAGTGAATGAGAAGCCCCAGCGTTCTTCAAAAGCGTCGGACCACGTAAGAAACTGAAGAAGGAAATCAGTATCAGTGCGCAGACGCTTGAGAGTGGCGCGGTGGATGAGGCCTGCTGTGCGGCCGTGCGGGAGGCCGAGGGCCGCGTCCACGCAGGTTAGGAGCATGTCCGAACTGCGGGCCAGAGTCGTGGTGGAGGTAGTGGTCGTCGGCGCCGTCGTCGCGTGAGTCTCGGAGTCCGACTTCACAGTCAGCTGTGCGTTCAGTCTGGGCGCGGCTGCCTGGTGGGACGGTCAGCGCAGGTGGCCTGCAGGGTACTGCTGCCGTGACGTCAGGGCGCTGTGCTGCTGAGGTACGGTGGCGTGGGTCCACTGCTGGGCCGGGCTGGGGTCCCTGAGTTTGGGCCTTGGTCTGTGCGCCCGTACTGGGGGACGGCATCTCGGCGCGGAGCGCAGGTGCAGGGACGGTCAGACTGGAGCAGCTCAGGTGGGCGGTGTCCCCAGACGACAGCGTGACGGTCCAGTGGCCGGGGTGCTCGCTGGACTGCCCCCGTACGATACCTCGGAGGCCGTTGATGGGGTTGTGGACTTGACCCTGGACGATGACCGCTGTGCCCGCGTGGAGCCGTGGTGGGATCCAAGCGGCCAAACGGCAGTTTACGGCTCGGAGGTGACCGATGGTGGCTGGTTGCGGTCCGAGGAAGCGCTCGAAGTGCTCCCGTACAGTCACAGTGCTAGTGCTGGCAGTGCTGGCGCTAACACGCGAGGTTGCGAGGGAGCCAGGACCCAGGGCAGGCGTGTGAGCATGCGAGACGGCCGAGGCTGGCCCCGCTGCCGTGCTACCAGGTTGCGGCGGGGAGGTCACCCCAGGGCTCGAGGCAGCGTGGGGACCGATGACAGGAATGGCAGGCGTGGTGCCATGCGGGGGGGCTGAAGCCGCCCCCGCTGGCGTGCTACCAGGTTTTGGCGGGGGGGTCGACTCGAGGCTTGAGGCAGTGTGGGGGCCGATGACAGGAATGGCAGGCGTGGTGCCATGCGGGGGGGCCGAAGCCGCCCCCGCTGGCGTGCTACCAGGTTTTGGCAGGGGGGTCGGCTCGAGGCTCGAGGCAGTGTGGGGGCTGATGCCAGGGCGGCCCTGGGCGGCCGTCTGGTGGCCTAGAGGGCGTCTGCGGTCGACGTCGCCGCCGCGCTGTCGGCGTCGCCGCCGCGCTGTAGCTGCGCTCCGTCGCCGCCACTCGTCGCGGAAGCCGATGAAGAAGTAGTACATGACGTACGTGGCGCACAGGGTGGCCCACGTGGACGGTGACACCACGTTGTACCACTCGATGACCTCCAACCACACACGCTCCACGAACGCTGCCGTGTAGGCCGACGTGGGTGCCACCTTTGGTGCCGCCGCGGACGACTCAGGGCGTGCTGAATCTGGCAGGGTTGGCGTGAGAGTTGTCGTCGGCGATGACGTCTCGGCTGCGCTCGGTGCCGGCGTTGGTGCTGGTGTCAACGTTGGTGCCCGCGTAGGCGTGGGCGTGGGTGCTGCCGCTGGCAGTGCTGGTGTCGAAGCTATGGACGATGCTGCCATGGATGCGAGCGTCGATGCAGACGGCGGAGTTGGCGTAGATGCTGGCTGCAACTCTGGCGTGGGTACCGGCGTAGGCGCGGGCGTGGGTGGTGACGCTGGCGGTGCTGGCGTCGGAGCTGTCGTCGGTGCTGGCCTCACTGTTGACGTCGGGGTGGGTGTCGGGTCTGACGTCGCTGCTGCCTGTGACTCTGGCTTTGGTGCCGGCGTGGTGGGGGCGGCCGCTGGCGCTGGAGGTGCTGGTGTCAGAGCTGTCGTCAGTGCTGGCGTCGGTGCGGGCGTCGACAGGGACGTCGGTGCTGCCTTCGGCTCTGACGTCGCCGTCCAGGGGGCAGGCGTGGATGCTGACACTGCCGATGCTGGCGTCGGAGCTGCTGTCATTGGTGCTGACGCCTCGGCTGCACTCGGGGCCGGCGCTGTCGCTGGTGTCGGAGCTGCGTGCGGGTCTGGTGTTGGTGGCGCCGTAGTCGTGGGCGTAGGTGCTAACGTAGACGATGATGCCGCCGGCGAGTCTGACATGGCTGCCGCCGTGGGCGGCCGCCCGAAAACTGGCACTGCCGATGCGGCCGTCACAGCTGCCGTCCGTGCTGTCGTCGATGTTGTCGTCGATGCAGACAGTGCCGCAGACGATGAAATCGACGAGGCAGACGTGTCATGACATGACATGGCGGTCCCACTAGCGTAGGGTGCGCCTGAAGACGGCACCCGCGCCAGCGGCCCTGGGCGAGGCGTCAGGACAGTGAATGGCTGAGGGCTCGTCGAGGCAGGCGTCGATGCGGTCGTCGGTGCTGACGTCGCTGTTGGGGTCGATGCGGGCCGTGGCGCAGGCGTAGGTGTCGACGTGGCGGACATGATACGGCGTGGCATGGCGGCCCCAATAGCCGTGGGTGTGCCTGATGGCGTCGATCTCGTCGTCGATGCCGCCGTCGGTGCCGACGATACTGAGGCCGACCCTGTCGTCAATGCTGGCGTCGGTGCGGACGTGAGCGCGGGAGCCACGGCCGTGTATGCCGCCGTGGATGCAGTCATGGGTGCTGTCGTGGATACCGCTGTGGAGGCCGTTTGGGGTGCTGCCGTAGATGCCGACGTGGGTGCCAACGTTGGTGCCGCCGCCGGCGAGTCTGCCACTGCTGACGTCGAAGGCGGTCGCCCGAAAGCTGTCGCTGCCGATGCGGACGTCCCAGCTGCCGTCCGTGGTGGCGTCGATGTAGTCGTCGGCACAGATAGTGACACAGACGATGCGGGCGACGAGGCGGACGTGGCATGACATGACATGGCGGCCCCACTAGCGGAGAGTGCGCCTGAAGGCTGCACTCCCGCCCGCGGCCCTGGACGAGGCGTCAGAGCAGTGACTGGCTGAGGACTCATCGAGGCTGGCCTCGATGCGGCCGTCGGTGCTGACGTTGATGTGGACGTGGGCGCCTCAATCGATGCGGTGGTCGGCGGTGCTGGCCTAGAGACGCCCAGGGTCGTCGGCGGGGTGGGATAAATAGTGGGTGGCGGCACTCGGTGGCACCCTGCAGCGGGACTAAAGTCAGTCGCTTGGGGGTGGGGCACATGAGCAGTATGATCGACTGTCAGAGGGTAGCGCTGCCGTTCGGTGGATGCAGGCACGGGTGCGGGCGTCCTGGTGTCCCGGGACGCTGGCGTCGATGTTGACGTCAATGCAGGCAGTGGCACTGACGATGGTGTCGACGAGGCGGACGTGGCATGGCATGGCATGACGGCCCCAATGGCGTAGGGTGCGCCTGAAGACGGCACCCGCGCCAGCGGCCCTGGGCGAGGCGTCAGGACAGTGAGTGGCTGAGGGCTCGGTGAGGCTGACGTCGATGCGGCCGTCAGTGCAGGCGTCGGTGCTGAGGTCGCTGTGAGGACGAGCAGGACGATGCCGACCGTGGCCCGTTTGGGGCGGGCCAGACCCGCCGTGCCTATGGAGTCGAAGGCGTGGCCGCCGTCGACGGCCCGTTTTGGGCGGGCGAGTCCCACCGTGCCCAGGGAGTCCCAGGCGTTGCCGATGAGGCGGCAGAGCGTGTCCATGAGGTCGATGGCCCTTTTGGGGAGGGCAAGACCCGCCGTGCCCGCGGAGCCGCAGACCGTGTTGAAGGTCCTGACGGTATTACTCATGCACACGGCGGTCTTGTTGAAGAACCCGTGGAGGTGCTCTATGCCGCCCTGCACGGCGTACACGGCCCTTTTGGGGCGGGCAAGGCCCACCGTGCCCATGTAGCTGAAGACGCCCCGGAAGGCTGCGTAGATCGTGGCGGTGATCGCGCAGAGCGTGCCCGTGATGCCCGCGATGGTGCCGAAAAGGACGTGCACGGACACCCGGCTGACCGTCGTAACGGCGCGGCGGGGTGCGCGAACCGGTTGTTCGGGCTGTGGGGCGCGAAGGGCTGGTAAGTGTTCGCGTAGGTGTTGAAGGTCCTCGCGGAGTGCGCGAACCTCAGCGCTGAGGCACTGAAGGTCGTGACGAATCTCCTGGCAGACCCCGTCGTGGTGGGGTTCGTCTCGTGGTCCAGGCAGATGGGCAGGCGGAGGCGGACAGGTGGCCTTTGTCGTCCCGAGGTGCCGTAAGTCTGGCGGGCCCGCCGGAGGGGCGGGCCTCGGGGCGGCCAGCGAGCGGGGCGGCGGCCGCGCACCGTCCTGGAGGTCCTCGGCTGGTCGGGCAGCGCCGGCGTCGTGATGAGCCCCTCGCTGAAGACGCAGTCGTCGTCGGCGTGAGGTGGTAGGGTGAAACAGAGGCTGCTGGGGGGTCGCGGTCACCGCGGAGGAGCTGACTGCGTCCTCGAAGGCGGCGGCGCACGGGCCCCGGACAACCCGTTGCATGGAAGTGCGGCGGCAGCTTGGCGTAGCATGGGGTGCCATGGCTGTGGTGCACTGCTAGGAATCGGGATGACGCGCTTCTGTCCTGTGGTGGAAAGCCACAGTCCAGTCTCGCCAGGCTGAAGGGCGCGGGGGGCAGCGCGTCGCGGCTACGCTATGAATGCCAGGCATTCTCGAGCCGAGACTAGCGAGGGAGAGCGAGAGAGAGCGAGAGAGAGCGAGTGAGAGCGAGAGAGAGAGAGAGAGAGAGAGAGAGAGAGAGAGCGAGAGAGAGAGCGACAGAGAGCGAGAGAGAGCAAGAGAGAGCGAGAGAGCGAAAGAGAGAGAGAGAGAGAGAAAGAGAGAAGAGAGAGAGAGAGAGAGAGAGAGAGAGAGAGAAAGGGAGAGAGAGAGAGATAGAGAGAGAAAAGAGAAGAGAAGAGAGAGAAGAGAGAGAGCGAGAGAGAGAGAGAGAGGGAGAGTGAGAGAGAGAGGAGAGAGCAGAGAGAGAATAGAGAGAAGAGAGAGAGGAGAGAGAGAGAGAGAGAGAGAGCAGAGATAGAGGCAGAGAGAGAGAGAGGCACAGAGAGAGAGGCAGAGAGAGAGAGAGGCAGAGAGAGAGAGGCAGAGAGAGAGGAGAGAGAGAGAGAGGCAGGGAAAGAGAGGCAGAGACAGAGAGAGGGCAGAGAGAGAGAGAGAGAGAGAGAGAGAGAGCAGAGAGAGCAGAGAGAGCAGAGAGAGAGGCAGCTCAGTCACACTTAAATCCAGATTCGTCCTCACCGAGTCCCACCACCAAGGGAGCGCCAGCAAGGAGATGCACATATGGGGATCCCCACGCAGTGAATAATTTGCATTTTTCGAGCCCCTTGTCGCTTGTTGGGGCCTCTTGGGGGCCTCTTGGAGCCTCCAGGAGGCCTCTTGGAGCGGAAGGCTCGTATTTTCGGTTCGTGGTCTCCATCTTGGGCCTCTCTTGGGGCCCTCTTGGGGTCCTTTTGGACCGTCTTGGGCGCCTCTTGGGCTGTGGTGGGGCTCTCTTGGACGGTCGTGGGCCTCTCTTGGAGGCCTCTTGGGCCGTCTTGGGGTTGTCTTGGAAGCTTCTTGGGCCGTCTTGGAGCGTCGGAAAGGCGAAAAGGCGAGGAACCCAAAAACCTTAGAACCCTATGGCAATCAATGGTTTTGGCGCTCTGAGGCTTCGTGGACGTTCATTGGGATCTCGTTGGATGCCTCTCGAGGGCTTCTTGGAGTCTCTCGGGAGTCGTCGTCGAGCCTCTTGGGGTCTCTTTCGGGCCCCTTGTCGCCTTTTGGGGCCTCTTGGAGCCTCCAGGAGGCCTCTTGGAGCGGAAGGCTCGGATTCTCGGTTCGTGGTCTCCATGTTGGGCCCCTCTTGGGGCCCTCTTGGGGTCCTTTTGGACCGTCTTGGGCGCCTCTTGGGCTGTCGTGGGGCCCTTTTGGGCGGTCTTGGGGCTCTCTTGGAGGCCTTTTGGGCCGTGTTGGGGTTGTCTTGGAGGCTTCTTGGGCCGTCTTGGAGCGTCGGAAACGCGAAAAGGCGAGGAAGCCAAAAACCTTGATACACCCAATGGAAATCAATGATTTTTGCCTCTTGGGGCTCTCTTGGAAAGGGTCGGGGCTCTCTTGGGACGTCTTGGAAGCTTCATGGGCCGTATTGAGGCCGTGTTGGGCGTCTTGGGCCAATCGTTCGGTGATTCGGAACCCTCTTGGACCGTCTCGGAAGCATCTCTGACCCGAGTTTGCCGGGAGTGTCCCGGGACCTTGCCGGGGTACTTTCCGGCCGGGGACCCCCAAGGGCCGCTCCGCGCGCGCGAAGTATAGAGTTATTGTTAACCAGTTACCGGAGATCTTAGCACGCCTCTGGCCCGTTGGGTCGGCGAATATATATATATATATATATATATATATATATATATATATATATATATATATATATAACGAAATACTGGCAACCAAACAGGGAGAGACAACGAGAGAGGGAGGGAGAGAAAGGAAAACAACACGAGTGTGAGAATGCGAGGGAAAGGGACAGCGAGAAAGAGGGAAACAGATAGAGAGAGAGAGAGAAAGAGAGAAATAATTAACAACAAAGGGAGAGCAAGAGAGAGAGAGAGAGACATCAAGAGAGAGAGGGACATATATATATATATATAATAATACAACTAGTAACATTGAGAGAGAGAGAGATAACCAAACCAGAGTGAGAGAAAACGAGAGAATGGGACAGCGAGAGAAAGGGATGGAGAGAGAGAGAGAGAGAGAAGGGGAACGAGAGAAAGAGAGAGAGAGAGAGATAGAGAGGCAGAGAGAGAGAGAGAGAGAGAAAAAAAAGAGGGCAAGAGACAGAGATAACAAACAAGAGGGCAAGCGATAGTATGATAAAGGGAAGCAGAGAGAGCGAGCTGATGTGATCATATTTCAAGCATTTTTTTCCTCAGTCGGTGTTGTTTTTCCTCGGGTTGCTTTTCCTTAGTTTTTTACTCTTTTTGTGTGTTTCCCCTCCGGATTGTCGTTTCCTCAGTGTGTTTCCCTTTTTTGTTTTTCACCCGATTGTTTTTGTCCTCGGTTTGTTTTTTCCTGGGTCTATTTCCTTGGTTTGTGTTTTCCTTGGTGGTTTTTGTTCCTCGGTTTGTTGTTGTCCCTCGGTTTGGTTTTTTCCTCGGTTCGTTTTTTCCCTCGGTTCGGTTTTTTCCTCGGTCAGGGGGGGGTCTCGCTGGCCGAGGCGGCTGCGCAGCAGAAGGCGGAACTGCGGCTGGGCGCGGAGGCGGCGTTGGAGTTCTTCCGGGGGGAGATCGCGAGGTTCGCGCAGGCGCGGGTCAGCGGGCAGGTCACGGGGTTCAGCACAAACGGGGCGAAGATCCCGCAGGGCCGGATTTGGGCTGAGCCGGATTTGGGGGCCGCTCGCGACCCCGAGGGCGGCTCTGCTATTGGCTGGGCCGGGCTCGGGAAGCCTCCCCCCGAAAAAATGCAGGGCAGCTTCTTCTGAATCGGCTGAGCGGGGTTTGCGCTGAGCTGGGCAACTCCACGCCTGAATGTGTGCATCATTCGATTTCTGGCTGATTGATGTTCAATCTTTCGAAGAAAAGTCAACAGTGCGTAATCATACCCTTTCGTAGGTCTGCGCGGACGTCTTGGATCTGCGCTGGACCCCTTTGGTGCGATTCGCGTGCCAGGGAGGGGTCCAGCATCGATCCAAGAAATCTCTCGAACCTCTGAACGATTATGTTTACTATATCAAATGGGAAATTTTGGGGAGGCTTGTCCAAGGAGGTTGTTCAGGGGGATTGTCTGGATCCCCGCTGGGTTGTCCAAGTGGTTGTCCAAATGGTTCTCCGGGCCCCTAGGACAGCAGCATTAGTTGCTATGCTATGCTATGCTATGATATGCTATGCCATGGTATTCTGCGCTATGATAATGCTATGCTATGCTATGATATGCTGCGCTATGCTATGCTATGCTATGCTATGCTAAGCTATGATATGTCATGCTTCGCTGTGCTATGCTAAGCTATGATATGCTATGCTACGCTAAGCTGCGCTAGTGCTATGCTATGCTGTGCCATGCTGTGCTATGCTGTGATATGCTGTGCTATGCTATGCGTTGCTTTGTTATGCTATGCTATGCTATACTAATGCAGCGCTGCGCTATGCTCAGGCTAAACTGAGCTAAGTTAAGCTAACCCTCTAGGCAGAGCCTTGGTCGGGAATTACACCGTCTAGGCAGAGCTAGGTAGGGGGCCTAGGTAAACTGGCTCGTCATCTGTCGCACATTGCTTTTGCTTTGCCTTTCCTTTGTTTTGCTTTTGCTTTGCTTTGCTTTGCGTTGCTTGTGCTTTGCTTTGCTGTCGCTGCTGTTGCTTTGCCTTTGCTTTGCTGCTGTGCTCTGCTCTGCTGTGCTGTGCTATGCTATGCTATGCTGCGCTGTGCTATGCTGTGCTGTGTTGCGCTATGCTCTGCTATGCTATGCTATGCTGCGCTGTGCTATGTTATGCTGGGCTATGCTATGATATGCTGTGCTGCGCTATACGGTGCTACGCTCTGCTATGCTATGCTGTGCTATGGTATGCTAAAGCTCGGCGAAGCTAAGATGAAAATGAACTGAGCTAAGAAAAATCGGATCTAAGATGACAGAAAGCTAAACTAAGCTGAAATAGGCTAAGCTAAGATGAGATAGTCAACGCTAAGCTAAGGGGGCGTCACTGGGGGAACCACGGGGCGGATGCCGGAGGAACCGCCCGGGGCGATTTGCATTGGCCAGCCCCTTAAGCTTGCACGGTAAGAACCCTTCTGGGCAGAGCCAGGGTAGGGAATCAACACACAGGCAGAGGAAAAGGGACATATACACCGTGCAGAGTGTTTACCGAGACAGGGGCCTGCTCACGCGACAAAGATTGGTTTGCGAAGAACACGCCTGGCTATCCGTGACAACGGCAGGGTGCTGGCGGATAATGGGCCAGTGCCAAGATGATCATCATATCTATCTCTCACATGATGCTGATGCTTGCTCACCTGATAGACAGATTGTTGCGACGCCAGTATCGGCTTAGCCGACAGGGGAGACGCGGGTCTTGGATCTCTGGCACAGCCAGTGGAGACCCTCTCGCGTGCCCTTCTCCGTTGGCCAAGGGATCTCGTGGCCTGCGGCATTATTCAGACGACACATTTTTAACGGTTTGACAGCGCCATGTGTGTACAGTAGGGTGTAGCGAATTCTCCGAGGAAGCTGTTCCCGCTTCCGAGACGCAACAGGAGCGCGGGGGAAAACGGGCGAAATGTTTCGCAATCTTCGTTCAGTTGCATCTTCTTCCAAGGGAGGCCATCGCGTTGTTTTGCGATGAGCCCCGCAGCTAAAGTTGCCTCAGGTCTGCGAAGACGGGTCGGCGCGGTCTCAACGTCAAGTTTCACCCCTCAACTCGTGAACCCACCGTCACTCGGATGAAGGTACGTCGCCACAGCCCAAAAGAGCTGCCTTCGAGTATTGACGACAGATGGAAGTTCCTGGGGCAAACATATCGACGAATGCAGACTGAATGGTAAGCATCGTCGATGGATGCCCAGATTCGGGCATCCGGTTTAGCCGACGGGGTTTGGCATCTTCGGTTAGAGCCTGAAGGAAAGAGGTTGTCCCAGGTGGCTCAGCCGCCGCGGGGTGTAGAGGGAAATCGCACGTGCACCTCGGAGCGCTTCGGTTCATTCGTGACGCGGGCTGTGGACGCAACCTCATTGCTGAGAGGTTATTCGAGCTGCAGGCGCAGTGGGTATGATAAATCGACTTGAAGAGTCAATCGCCCTGAAAATTGCCGGAGGTTCTTCGCGGGCCCTCGGTTCAGTTCGCATCGCATGCCCCGATTTCAGGGGCGGAAAATTTGAAGCGTTAGTCATGCCGGGAACGCCGGCGGTGATCTCAGTAGGGGAGCGGTGCATGGATCGCGGCTTTAGTTTTGCTTGGCCAGCAGGCCAGCGACGCGGACTTCTACCCAACGGTCATAGAGTAGACTTGATCGTTGAGGGCACGATACCGCGCTTCACCCTGTCTGGCAGAGAGGCGCTGGGTCATTGGATGTGCACGGTCGCCGCCGGGAAGCCTGCGACCCCCGAGCGGTGGCGTTGCGTGGCGTCAGGCGCCAAGACATTTCTGGGTCATGTGGAATCTGCGGAAGGTCCTCCGCCCCAATCAAGTCAGATTCGCGGAACAATAGACCTGCGCACGCATGAGATGATTACAACCATGGCTACGCGGATGGCAGGCCAGGTACAGCTGATTGCACATTCCCATCCGATGTAGACTCCATGGATACCGTCACCCATTTCTAGTATTTGCCTCAGACAACTCGTGGGCGCGGTAGGAGCGGGACACCCGCCGGCGCCATGAGTTTGAGAAGTCCCTCATCTTCTTCCAATCGCGACGCAGTTGTCAGTTGTAGGACCGCGTCACGGCTTAGCCGAGGGCTGTGCGGCAGTGTATGAGAGCCCTTGTTCGTATGGAGTTTCGGGAGTTTTGCCTTGCGACGCGGGTCGATGATTTGACTCCATCGCGCTAGCCGCAGCACCCGGCCAACATGAGAATGCAGGTGAGGGCTCGGGTGGCATTGACCTTGTTGACATCAACGTACCTCCCGAATTCGACCCGGATGATGCTGAGGTTGAGGTGCCAGTCTCAGCGACTGAGCGACTCGAGAAGAGAGCGGCCCCCCTTTTCGAATCTACCAACTCACACTCCAAAGAAACCCTTTTGCTCGGTATGTAACTGGGCAAAGGCTAGAAGGCGTCGACCGAGAATGGCGCGCAATAAGGGGCTGAGGGTACCTGGGCCATGCGCGAAGCCCACGACGTTCGGACACCTGACCACATGGATCACTGGCTTGCGATGGATGGCCTATCGCCGGGGCTCCACGACGAGACTGCGTGCGTGACTTTTCGCTACCGGGCAGCCGATTTCCTACCAGCGCAGGGTGCGCGCGACAAATCTGCGGCTCACGTGTGCAATTTGTTTTTTTGAGCCTCAAAGCCCCGGGAGAAAAGTTAGAGTATTGCTATGCTGACGGTGAGAGGAACTCGCACGGGCGTGCATCGAGCTGAAGATAGCACATGGTCCTACCATCCTTGGCAACAAGAAGCTCATGGCTGTTGCCGAACACACCAATGGGATTGGTCAGATTGGGGCCCGAGCCCTGTTGATGCAGGCTGGCCTTCCCCCGCCTTTTGGGCCGTGTGCCGTCCGATATGTTTGTCGCTGCTACAGCGCGAGGTCCTTCAGGAAGGCGAATCATCGTGGGGGCGCAGATTCGGACATGAGTTTGCTGCTCCGCGCCTTCCGTTTGGATTTCTCGTTCGCTTCGTGCCTCCTTTTGAATGTAGGCCTCGGATCGCCAAAACAGACGGGGCGATGACCGCGGGGATTTACTTCGGATATGCACATGAAGCGGGGGGCATGGTGGGGTCTGAAAGCCACGCGCCACCGCTGAGACAACTTGGCGGACTTAACCTGAGCGCAGGGCGGGCGCCAACAGGCGAGCGCCCGATAATCGAGAGGTCCGATCAAATCCGCGGCAATATTTTGGACGGCGCGGCAGCTGATCAAGAGCCCAAGTTCCCTAGAAGAGAAGCGTGCGAGGAAGCGCAGACGCAAGTTAATAATGTTATTATTCCCCCGGGTGGTCTCTCTGCTGGCTCAGCCGGCCAGGGGGCCCGATTGGGTCCACAGACGGCTCCGCCGTTCAGTGACCGGGACCCTGGCGAACCTATGCCACCGCCCCCAGCATGGGGCGAGGCCGCAACACCACCGAACGATGATGATGACTCCAGTAACGACGGCCCGGGGGGAATCGTGGCGGGCCACGCGCCTGCGGTGCCGGATGGTCGGGGTCCTCAGCAGATGCCATGGAATAGTTCGAAGATCGGCGTGTTGATGTTGGGCTCGACCAGGATGAGCTAATTGAGAAGTTGGCCTTGAGGTAGACGGAAAACGTACAGCATTCGAGTCGTGCTGTATTTCGATTCAGATTTTGTACCTATTACGAGAGTGTGGGTCGCTGACCCAGATCCATTGGCGCTCAATGGCTCAATAAATTATCAAATTCCACCAGCCCGTGAATCCACCCCATCCGATGGTTCAACATGAGCCATGCTGACCGGAGGAAAGACTGGAGAAGCGAGGTTTCTCATGACTCCTTCGGGATATTGGAATCGACCCAGTCGAGTTCCAAGAAGATATACAAGACCCTGGGGGTGCTTTATTTTCCCGATAGCAATCTTCATCCTGGGGTGGGCATCCGAAGACAGAAGAAATGAGAAACCCTTGTCCCAGAAGAAAGTGAGGTCGGTTGGCGTGCGTTGCTACGTCCTGCTGGACCGGCAGAGGACCTGTCTACAGACAGAGGCTCCGGGAGCGACAACGGCACCTCATATGATTAGGAAGTCTTGTGGAAACAGACCTTGTGTGGTGGGGCCATTCTACGGGGCGGGGTATCTCCCGTCTCAGTCGGTGAGGACCTCGATCTTCCTGGCTTGCCGGGCCTAGAGGGGGTGGCCTGACTTCGAGTCCGGCGGCCGCCGCTTCGCGACGTAGCGCATCCCGAATGCCATTGCAAGCAGCCGCGTTGCCTCTTCCAGACCATCGGGAGAAGGGAAGGCAAGACGAGGAGTATTTTTATTACCCGTTTACTGATGATGTATGGATTGTTGAACAAACATACCCACTTCCCGACGAGTTAAGCCAATCGCGGATCTTTGCTGCCGTTGCTCGTTCCGTGTCCAAGGCTGAAGCACTTGTCGACCAAGATGCCCGCAAGGCCCTACGGGCAGAGTGGGGGTCGGCTACGCAGCATTGGCATTTGGGATGAACCAGGTGCAATGGGATATAACGATGCGATCCGACAAAGAAAGGGGCCAATCACCCGCTTCGGACCGTTCACTGCAAGTACAGTTGAGATCAACTCCGAACTCCCATTGGGGCACAAAGACCGCGCATATAATGGCGGGGTCGTATTTGATGGGTCGGATGTCAGAGATCAAAATAAGGAAGTCGACGATGCAGGCAAACAGAGCAGCATGCGCATGCGGCCTGTTTGAGGGGCGTGAGATTCAACAGGCTGATGCCACGCGGACCTTAAGCTAGGTGGGGCCCCGACGTGGATTTTCTTGCCACGTGATAGTTGGCCGCCCGCTTGGAAAGACGCGCGAAACCCAGTGTGCCCTCTTAGTCTCTCACTCTACGGACATTCCGATTCTGGCGGACACTGGGAACAGCATTGTGGGGAAAACGTTGTTTCGAAAGGTTTCCTAGCGTGTAGTCCCTGGCGCAGTTGTCACTCTCACCCGAAGCTGCATTTGGTTCGTATTTTTTACGTTGATGATTTGACACTTGCTGGACCAAAAGAAATGTCTTGACACGGGATGGCGACTCCTGCGAGAAGCCTCAGAAGGCTGCCCAAAAGGTATCTAAATCGACCCACAAAACAATAGGACGTTATTTAGGATGTGAACATCATTTGTCCACGCAGCATGCAGAATCGCAAGGAGAACTACCTGCGGTGCTCGACCCGCCGTCGCCCAAGGTCAAGAAATCGCTTGCCTCTGGTCAACGCGCGGAGAGCGATGATGATAATGCGGGGGGGGGGGGGGGGGGGGGGGGGTCATCGGCGCAGCCGAGTGAGCCCTATCAGCCTCGACAGCCTAGAATTGTCAGAGCCATTGAAGACGTCGTGACTGAGTTTGAATCACGCATTACACTATGTGCACAATTAACAGATACTGACCCCGTAACATATCCTGCTGCCAGTGCGCCTTCTGGCCCCGAGCTGACCGAATTTGAAGGCGGTCGGGGGGGCCCAAGAGGAGGCAAATATCTCCCGGCAGAAGAAGCATCGCTAACGCACTCGGAATCAGCGTTGACGCCAGTCCTATGGACAAGCCAGTCGAGGCGCCGGCTTAGCCGCGGAGCCTGGACCAGGCGATCCTGAGCCACCGACTTCGTCGGGGGTGCTCCAGCCGATTGCTGCCAAAATTCTTGAGAACATATTGTGCGGGGCCAGAATGGCTTGTTTTGACCCCCCTGCGCGCGGCGTGGCACACAGCCAGTTGCATAACAAAGTGGACGGAACAACAATATATGGATCTCTTCCGATTACTATGCTATATTAAGTCAACAACCCAATACAAACTGACTTCATGGGTGGGTGACAAAATTGAAGATGTCACCGCTCGACAATATTCCAATGCGGATCTTGCCAGCGACTTGCAAACGCATCGTAGTGCGAGGTCCAGACATCAAGTTATTTGGGCACCGCGCGCGAGAGCCAATCAGAGCATGGCCTCTCGTCGACAGACTTGTGTGTCCCACAGTACACTTGAAGCAGAAATTGTTGCAGCAGACCTTGCGTTGCAGATCGAATTTCTGCCCGCGCTGCCAGCGTGGGGAATTCAGCTGCACAGAAAGGCCAAATGCACATGGATTGAAGACAATCAGGCGGTGCGCAAGGCTATCAAAGCGGGGGGCTCAATGAAATTGATGCATCTTCCGACGGCGCGCCGTGTAAATGCCGCTGCCATTTCTGAGCAACTTATCCGAGGGATTGTTGACTTGCAGTGCGAACGTGCCCAGGATGAAGCTGTTGACATCGGTACTGAGCGTTTTACAGACCCGCTTGCATGGGTCAGAGTGCTTCACCTGGTTAACATTGGTACCCCTAAGTTTTGGAAAGTCAATCGATATCAGGACTATCTGGCTTCGATGTTCACTGATGGCCTCCCCCTGAAGCCCAAGGGTTTCTCGGGCCGCGGACAGGTTCCAAGGTGGCGGTGCGCCGAGGGGGCGTTGCGCCGAGCAGAATGATGCATGACAAGAAGAGGGCCACCAAAGGCACGCCCGCAATGATTACGCGAAAAATTGATACGGTCAAGGAGCCAGTCATATCACCAGCCGGTGCAACCGGGTTTGGTGATCAAGCTTTGCATCTGACACCTGCTCCGAGCTCAGCAGCCGTAGCCAAGGAAAGGGTAGGCACTGCACTCGGCTTGGCCGAAGATGCATGCGGCACAAGACCTTCCGCTAGTGAAGAGGATGGTTTCAGGAAAAGCCCCCATCGACGCAAATCGAGAGAGGACGAAGACATGATGGCCATGTTCGGCATGGCTGA
The DNA here is from genome assembly GCA_963575745.1 of Prorocentrum cordatum. Lineage (NCBI taxonomy): Eukaryota > Dinophyceae > Prorocentrales > Prorocentraceae > Prorocentrum > Prorocentrum cordatum. Next base: position 39,076 of record CAUYUJ010015700.1, on the reverse strand, counting down.
CAGTGAATCGGGCGCTTCGGATAGCCAATCCGTAAAATCGGCAACCCAACGAATTTCGTTGACCATTCTTGTAGAGTCATGCGGTATACTGAAGAGTGGGGATCTGAGAACTGATGGGCAACATCAAGGCGCGTGCAGATTTAAGAATTCAAGGGCAACGCAATTCGCTTTGGGGTTCTATCCCGTGCGCTGGGCCCCCCCCTGGCAATATGTGAATGAGGCTCGCTATTTCCGTGGGGGTGACCGCAGGTCCCTTCGTGGACTTCGAGGAATTAGCACGGATTTTCGATCTATATTTTAGGACTCCATTGAGATTGCCCGCGCTGTCATTGATGCGGGGGGGGGGGGGGGGGGGAGTTTGCATCGGTGGCCTAGTCCGTGCCAGTGTTTGAGAGACCCTCAGGTAAAAGCTTTCGTGCGAGAGACAGGCGTGCAGAAGACAGCGTTGCATGGGTGTGCATATGAAGGGGCACTTCATGGAGAAACCATGATCTATTGCCTTCCACGTCGGACATCGCGATTAGCGGCTTGGGTGCGATGGCGCGCATGCGCATGTTGAAGCACGAGGCAAATATTGCACATTTGCTGAGGATTACACGGGTGAACGTGCTAGACAGGTTCATGTTCTGCTTGCGCGCGCTGCATCGCGCGCCTCCCTTGATCCGCCTCCTCTCCTCATGCTCTATGCGCCGCTGTCATTTTCTCTCGCCAGCAGGGGCGGGCCCGCCTTCGGCCGAGCCCCCCGCCGGCAGCGCCGCCGCGTAGCCGCGGCTGCTCCCCCCTTGCAGGCAGTGGATCTCGGTCCATAGCTTCCCGTTCGTGGATTGATCTCGATCGACAGTTCCCTGGCATCTCGGCGGTCCAACCGTCCGAGATTACCAGGGAGAAGAAATGGTTTCCTTTGTGTGAAACGATAGGGTGCAACTATATCGCAGGGGTCGGCTGGACACAGCCCAAGCGGATCGCAAAGGCTGAGGAATATTTGCTCAGCGGGCCGTCAAATGAGTCGTTGACGGCACAGCCGAGGGAACGCTATGAGAACATAGGTTGGTCTGATCATTGCTGCAAAACGTGCTGGGATAATTCTAGACGTGGTTGCGCAGAGCGTAATGCCCACGATGAGGGTAGTCTTAGGCATGTTCCTTCCAAACGATCCGTTCAGGCTAATGCAAAAGGTAGTCGGGAAGTTGGGGTTTATTGATTCCCGCGCGGCGCGGCCGCAAGGGGAACTCAAGGCCCCAGTAACATTCGTGACATTGCGGTGCAATTTGGGGGGCGCATCGGGATCGGGCTGTACTGAATGGACAGATGTTGAGTTACAGCACGCGTATGATTTGGAGCCGATCTTGTCACGATCACTCCCAAACATTGGCCAGTGGCCGTTGGGTGCAGCAAGTCGTGTCTTCTCGGAACCGTCGCACATGTTCCCGGACTGATTTTGTCACCAGCGAGCTCAACGAAGACTGAAAGGCGTGCAGCGAGCCAGTTATTCAAAGGCTGTCACCAGAATGTTCGAAGACCCGTGGGTCGTTTTCTGGGCCGCCTGTTGGAAGGACGCACAACGTCATTTTAGAGGCAGTTTTGATGGCCCTCCCCCGGATCTCGATCGCATTGCGGCGTGGCAATATTCCGGATCCCGCGTTGACCCACGCGCGATTTTGAGATGCAATCTACATTTTGGACCACCAGGGGATCCAAAGAGCAAGTTTGTCCGAACCTGGGTTCGCGGGGAGGTCAATGGGCCGTCGTGGGTCCGCGCAGGACATTTTGTCACGATTCGAACCTTGGATCGACGTACGAACGGAGTTGCATTCATGAAGATTTGGGGACTTTCCCGAAGTGAGCCCCCGGGCGGCGCGGCCGTGGAGAAACGGGGAACGCGCATTGCATTTCCAGTCGCGGGAGGGGATCCTTGTGCAAAGACGCGCGCAGTCAAGCAGGTAATGACTGAGGAGGCCCTGGCAGGATGCCCGGAGTGAAGGAGTTGCAGAAAGAACCCATGCCCAGGAAGGCGAGGCTCCGCTCCGCTCCGCGGCGCAGCCGTCTGAGCCAAGAGGGCCGCCTCCAGGGGGCGCTCGCCCCCTTGTTGGAAGGGGGAGCACTCCGCAGAAGCGGACGTGCGACGCTGAGGGGGCCAAGGCCGACCCAGGATTGCAAAGGTTGAGAAAGTCGCCGCCGCTGAGGAGAAGATGCCTCCTCCAGAAGCTTCGACGTGTCATTCTGATGGTTCAGCGCAGGCTCCGGCAGGAGGCGCTGCTCCCTCCTCTGGTGCTTCATGCAGCGCTTTTGGCGACAACCCTGCTTCCGCCCCCGCCTCCGTCGGCTCAGCCCGGGGTTGGGCGGTGTCCGGCCGAACAGGTGGCGGCGGCGGGAACGATGGGCAGAATCCCGGCGCGCCGGGTGGGTGCGGGGGCGGTTGTCCTCCTCCAGGTCTGGGCCCGACGCCGCTTCCGGCTTCTGGCGGGGCAAGTGGAGGGCTCGATCCACTGCCTGGCACGTGGCGTCTGGATAGTGTTGCAGCATGGGGCGCAGACAGGGGCCGGCTCAGCCGAGTCTCTGACTGATGCCGATGTCTCGGGGGAGTGGTCACAACGAATCAACGAGATATCTATGCTTTACGCTGACGTAGTATATCCCTCCCTCCGTAACTCGGTGGCGTGGCTGAATTCGTAGAAAATGTGGCAGGCCATTGCCGAGCTGGCGGAGGTGCACGGTCACGGGTGGATTCCTTTCGTCGGCGAAGACCTGGCCGCAATGGCGCGGGCTGGTGGGCCGCCGACCGAATTGTTCCGCCCATTGATGCAGGTGCCCCATTCGTCGCGCAAGTTTTTGACGGCTGCACTTAATAGTGCCTCAAACTCAACATGTCAGATGCATGGGGGGCGGGGGGGAGGTTGGGCAAGATAACTGGAATCCCAAATCAGATGCGATATTATTTCCATGGCCTTGTTGAGGATATAACGGGGGCCGCCTGCGGGAAGGCGCTGCCCGGATATCTGGCCAAGCCCGATCTTTGGAAAAGTGGGGCATTTATCAACCAAGGTAATTTCATTCCAAGACATAATACGCCAATGCAGTTCATATTTTGGTCCTTGAACGGTATCTCGGATGAAGATCAGTGCAATGTGATTGGACTCATTGGAACAAAGCATCAGAACCCTGGTCCTGGACGATTGGTTCTGGCGCTGGGTCCTTTGAGACTGGTGAGAGAATGATCGATGAGGCGGCGAGTCGTTCCCAATCGGGAGATATCCAGATTTTCTGTGTTGGCGGAGATGATCGTTGTTGGCAATCCGCCAATGGGGGCTTCAAAGTAGACGTTATGTGGGATGGTGTTGCTACATTGTTACGGACAAGAATGAATCGGCGCATTGAGCGCTATAGAGCTGCAGGTGTTCAGCCCAGAATAATGATCCTGGGCGGCGCTAGTCTGCGTCGGAGATTGCAGCGCCCACCGACGGATGCGTGCCCATTTCTCCTCGAGCATGAACCGTGCAAGTTGGAGAATGGAGGGCAGCCGACGAGAGCTGCGGCTGCTGCGTTGTTTGAGAACTATATGTTGAATGCAGCCATGTTAGCCGCCTGGTCTTCTTCTGCCAGCCCTCTGGTGGCTCAGCCGCCCAGGGGTTTGTTTATGCCAATATGGCGCGTGCAGATGGATGCGCGCAGGTGGAAGCGACATATGCTGAGATAGTGTCGCATTGGATTGATTGGCGCCCTATCGGCAACGGCACTCCGAAGTCAATTTTAGGCGCGCTTCCTTTTTCCAACCCCCTTCAAACTATCATGATTTCCGGCTGGCTCAGCCGGTTCGGGAAATGGGGCGCGGCATTCTTTGTTTCCAAGGGGTGGCGCGATTTCATATCGACAGGCTCAGGATATGAGGCCAATTTGCAATGGAGTGAATTCCATATCTTCCCAGAGAGGAGCCAACCATATATTCCCGGCATGCCCCCTGCGGGGCGGACATTGAGCCAGTTCGGGCAGAAAGCTGCCATTGATCAGCACGTGCAACAGGCAATATCTAATATTGAAAACTCGCAGTCCGCATTTCTATCTCCTGCCGGCGCAGCCAGTCAGGTTGTTTGGCGGGCCTCGGAGGCGCAGTTGCTGGTGGGCAGACTGGGCAATTATAAGTTGATGTGAAGATAGCCGCGCCGATTGCCGGCTCTGCTGGCTCAGCCGCGCAGAGCCCGGGAAGTGCAGGGGCTGTTGTTGGATCTGGCGCAGTCGCGAGTCCAACAAGGCTTCGCGCGCGATCCGTTGAGCCCGCTTCGGGCGCCAGCCGCCGAGACTCCCCCAGAACGCATTGGGCGACAGCTGAGGGAGAAATGCCCTGAGGGACGGGGGGGCAACAATGCAGCACAAGTAGTTAGAAGTTCCCTCCTCCGGGCAGTGACGGAGTTCGCAGATGGCCTGTGAAGTTGCCGCGCCATGCCATGGTTCTTGTAGGCGAGGGCACTGATAGAACTATGTTCTTGAAGCTCATTAATGCTAAGGAGCTGATAAATCGTCGTTATAGCTCGATCAACCTAGTATGGCGGGGGGGGGGGGGGGACTTCAATGAGGTGCTGCAGAGGGTAAGAAACAACGAATGTATTGTGCATGGTGCAGCATGCAAGCGCCTGTGTGTTTCGGCGCAGGGGAACCAGTTGTTTGCGGAACAGTTGCTCCAAGTGTCAACCAACAGACCAGCTCTTTCTGCTGAATATTCGATTCCAAATTGGGCGGAATTCTTCTTTATGCGACGTGATCGTTCGTTGGCGGGAAAGCCGAGGACCATTGCCGACCATTTGTTGTGGGAGAATGCGACAGTCCAGGAGCGTGCAGGAAAAGAGTGCCTCCTAGATTGTTAGAGAAAACGAGGCAGTCCCATGGAACTTCTGCGAGGACACTCCATGCACTCTTGGAAGGATACCGAATCTACTCGCGCGAGGTGCGCGATGGCGGAGGAGACGTTCAATGACGGTTATTGGAACACTGTGGAGAATGTGTTCAGGAGCAACCCGAAGAGCGCCACGGGCGACGATGGCCTTGCGCAGAGGTGTACGCAAGACCCCGCTCATATTGTCATGATTGAGATGCGCGTCTACCATTGGGCCCCCGCCGCTTTTCATGCGAATGTGGGCGCGTGGGCATTGATGCGAAACTTGTTGGAAGGTGACGAGGCTGTAGATGAATATGTCAACGTTGAAAGGACCAGAGATCAACGACGGATGAAAGGGACAAACAGGATCAGAGAGGAACAATGCAAGTGGGTACCAGGTCGTCGACCAATGGACTGGCAGGAACATGTTCCGCCATTCCTTGAGTGCGATCCCTCGATGGAGGATGTTTGGACATATTTGAAGAACAATGGATGCCAACTTGCATATGCGCACCCGCTGCTGGACGGTGCGGCGGCAGATGCTAGTCGGACTGCGGGAAGCGAAACCTCTAATGAAGCTCAGGACAAGCCGCCGGCTTAGCCGGAGGGCGGGCCTGCTTCTGGTTTGCCTCCTATTGCCGATGCTCAGTCACCACCGGTTCTACCGAGCGGCGCTGATGCTGGGCGTCAGGGCGCGCCCGCCAGACCGCCGCTGCCCCCCGCTAATCCGCGTGCGCCGCGGCCGCCACCGGCGCCTCGGAGCGCAAGAACGCCGGGGCCGCCGCCGGCAATGATGGAGACTAGGCCTGCTAGGCCGCCCCCGCCACCTCTGCCTGCGGGCAGGCGGGGTGCAATTTCCGTTCAAGCAAGCGACGTTGCTCAAGATGGGAGCCTGTCCCTGGCGGTCCAACCGCCTGGAGGCCAGAACCGCTGGTGGGCTCTGACAGATCCGTTGCCGATGCTGCCCCCGCCGCCTCCGGGGCCGCTGATTCCCCCGAAGTCTTCGGCCGGGCCAAGTGGCGTCGATCAAGGCCCTAAGGGGGGGCCAATCGCTTGCCGAACACGAAATTGCCAGCTCCACTGCTCGCGCAGTCGCCCCGCCCGTCCGCCCGCGACTTGGTTTGCGCAACCCGTGCGGGGCCGAGCGCAGATATGGCTCCGAGGTCGTCTTGGAGCCCTCGAGAGCGCCCCAAGAAGGCCAGGGAAGCATGGCGGCCGACGACGAGGGAGGAGGGGGGGCGACGACGGCGGCGACGACGGCGACGCCGACGTCGACGACGGCGACGAAGACGACGACGTCGCCAACGAAGACGACAACGAGGGAGGAGGGAGGACGGCGACGACGCGAACGAGAAGAAGGAGGAAGGACCGCGACGCCCACGACGACAACGACGAGGGAGGAGGGAAGGCGACGACGAGACGACGACGACATCGACGACGACGACGACGGCGACGACGCAGGAGGGGCGACGACGAGACGCCGACGACGGACGACGACGACGAGGGAGGAGGGGGAAGGGCGACCATGGCGACAACGACAACGGAAACGACCACGACGCCAAAGAGGACGATGACGAGGAACGCGAGGGAAGACACAGGACGACGTAGGCGACGACGACGACGACGCGGGAGGAGGGCGGACGGCGACGACGACGACGACGACGCCGCAAGAGCGCGGCGCACGCTTTTGTTGGACATCCGCGTGCGAAACCAGGTTTTTTTTTTTTTTTTTGGGGGGGGGGGCGCGCGATTTTCAAATCCTTCCGAAACCGGTGGGTTTTGAAGGATTTCGGCGCGCGCGCGCGACGACGCGCGCGCCTGTGCTTCGTCCCATTTGTTGCAGGGGATTCTCGCGACGGCACGCGCGCAAAGGGTGTTCGGCAGATTTCCACGTGCGCGCGCGACGCCCGTTTGGTAGCATGTTGTGGAAATTTTGGAGACCATTGGTGTTCTTCAGGTTTCGCATGAGCTCGCGCGTTTTTTCTTCTCCTCTAATTCCAAAGCAGCGTTGCCAAACTTGTTTTTTTCCCCCAGCCCTCCTGCGTTGGGTTCTCGTTTTGAGTGGAGCAGTGCTCGCGCGTCTCCTTTCTTCCTTCCCGCCCCCCCCCGCCCCTCTCTTCCCCCTTGCCTTTGGACCCGCCGTCCCTGGGGGGCTGCGATCTGTGAGACTGTCGCCGCTTTCGAGGGCTGCTTGGGGGTGCAGCACAGTGGGTGCCCACCGCGGAGTCAAAATAGATTTCGCCATCCCTGGGGGGCTGCGATCTGTGAAACTGTCGCCACTTTCGAGGGCTGCTGGGGGGGGCCCAGCACAGTGGGCACCCACCGCAGACTCAAACTAGACCTCGCCATCCCTGGGGGGCTGCGATCCATGAAACTGTCGCCGCTTTCGAGGCCTGCTGGGGGGGCCCAGCGCAGTGGGTACCCACCGCGGACTCACATTAGACCTCGCCATCCCTGGGGGGCTGCGATCTGTGAAACTGAAGCCTGCTGGGGGGGCCAGCACAGTGGGTGCCCGCTGCGGATTCAAACTAGACCTCGCCATCCCTGGGGGGCTGCGATCTGTGAAACTGTCGCCACTTTCGAGGCCTGCTGGGGGGCCCAGCACAGTGGGTAGCCACCGCGGATTCAAATTAGACCTCGCCATCCCTGGGGGGCTGCGATCTGTGAAACTGTCGCCACTTTCGAGGCCTGCTGGCGGAGGAGGTGCACGGTCACGGGTGGATTCCTTTTGTCGGCGAAGACCTGGCGCGGGCTGGTGGGCCGCCGACCGAATTGTTCCGCCCATTGATGCAGGTGCCCCATTCGTCGCGCAAGTTTTTGACGGCTGCGTCTCAAACTCAACATGTCAGATGCATGGGGAGCGGGGGGAAAGGGTGGGCAAGAAAACTGGGATCCCAAATCAGATGCGATATCATGTCCACGGTCTTGTTGAGGATATAACGGGGGCCGCCTGCGGGAATACGCTGCCCGGATATCTGGCCAAGCCCGATCTTTGGAAAAATGGGGCATTTATCAATCAAGATAATTTCGTTCCAGGACATAATGCGCCAATGCAGTTCATAGTTTGGTCCTTGAACGGTATCTTGGATGAAGATCAGTGCAATGTGATTGGACTCATTGGAACAAAGCATCAGAACTCTTGCCCTGGAAGACTGCTTCTGGCGCTGGGTCCTTTGAGGCCGTTGAGAGAATGATCGATGAGGCGGTGAGTCGTTCCCAATCGGGAGCTACCCAGATTTTCTGTGTTGGCGGAGATCATCGTTGTTGGCAATCCGCCAATGGGGGCTTCAAAGTAGACGTTATGTGGGATGGTGTTGCTACATTGTTACGGGCAAGAATGAATCGGCGCTTTGAGCGCTATCGAGCTGCAGGTGTTCAGCCCAGAATAATGATCCTGGGCGGCGCTAGTCTGCGTCGGAGATTGCAGCGCCCACCGACGGATGCGTGCCCATTTCCCTTCGAGCATGAATCGTACAAGTTGGAGAATGGAGGACAGCCGACGAGAGCTGCTGCGGCTGAGTTGTTTGAGGACTGTATGTTGAATGCAGCCATGTTAGCAGCCTGGTCTTGTTCTGCCAGCCATCTGGTGGCTCAGCCGCCCAAGGGTTTGTTTATGCCAATATGGCGCGTGCAGATGGATGCGCGCAGGTGGAAGCGACATATGATGAGATAGTGTCGCATTGGATTGATTGGTGCCCTATCGGCAACGGCACTCCGAAGTCAATTTTAGGCGCGCTTCCTTTTTCTAACCCTTTCAAACTATCGTGATTTCCGGCTGGCTCAGCCGGTTCGGGAAATGGGGCGCGGCATTCTTTGTTTCCAAGGAGTGGCGCGATTTCATATCGACAGGCTCAGGATATGAGGCTCATTTGCAATGGAGTGAATTCCATTTCTTCCCAGAGAGGAGCCAACCATATATTCCCGGCATGCCCCCTGCGGGGCAGACATTGAGCCAGTTCGGGCAGAGAGCTGCTAGTGATCAGCACATGCAACGAGCAATATCTTATATTGAAAACTCTCAGTCCGCATTTCTATCTCCTGCCGGCGCAGCCGGTCCGGTTGTTTGGCGGGCCTCGGAGGCGCAGTTGCTGGTGGGCAGACTGGGCAATTATAAGTTGATGTGAAGATAGCCGCGCCGACCGCCGGCTCTGCTGGCTCAGCCGCGCAGAGCCCGGGAAGTGCAGGGGCTGTTGTTGGATCCGGCGCAGTCGCGAGTCCAACGCGGCTTCGCGCGCGATCCGTTGAGCCCGCTTCGGGCACCGGCCGCCGAGACTCCCCCAGAACGCATTGGGCGACAGCTGAGGGAGAAATGCCCTGAGGGGCAGGGGGGCAACCTAGCAGTGCAAGTAGTAATATGTTCCCTCCTCCGGGCAGTGACGGAGTTCGCAGATGGCCCGTCGAGTTGCCGCGCCATGCCATGGCTCTTGTAGGCGAGGGCAATGATAGAAGTATGTTCTTGAAGCTCAGTAATGCTAAGGAGCTGATAAATCGTCGTTATAGCTCGATCGACCTAGTATGGCCGGGGGGGAACTTCAATGAGGTGCTGCAGAGGGTAAGAAACAACGACTTTATTGCGCATAGTGCAGCATGCAAGCGCCTGTGTGTTCTGGCGCAGGGGAACCAGTGGTTTGCGGAACAGTTGCTCCAAGTGTCAACCAACAGACCGGCTCTTTCTGCTGAGTATTCGATTCCAAATTGGGCGGAATTCTTCACTATGCGACGTGATCGTTCGTTGGCGGGAAAGCCGAGGACCATTGCCGACAATTTGTTGTGGGGGAATGCGACAATCAGGAGCATGCAGGAAAAGAGTGCCTCTTAGACTGTTAGAGAAAACAGGGCAGTCTCATGGAACTTCTGCGAGGACACTCCATGCACCCTTGGAAGGATACCGAATCTACTCGCGCAAGGTGCGCGATTGCGGAGGAGACTCTCAATGACGGTTATTGGAACACTGTGGATAATGTGTTCAGGAGCAACCCGAAGAGCGCCACGGGCGACGATGGCCTTGCGCAGAGGTGTACGCAAGACCCCGCTCAGATTGTCATGATTGAGATGCGCGTCTACCATTGGGCCCCCGCCGCTTTTCATGCGAATGGGGGCGCGTGGGCATTGATGCGAAACTTGTTGGAAGGTGACGAGGCTGTAGATGAATATGTCAACGTTGAAAGGACCAGAGATCAACGACGGATGAAAGAGACAAACAGGGTCAGAGAGGAACAATGCAAGTGGGTACCAGGTCTTCGACCAATGGAATGGCAGGAACATGTTTCGCCATACCTTGAGTGCGATCCCTCGATGGAGGATGATTGGACATATTTGAAGAACAATGGATGCCAACTTGCATATGCGCACCCGCTGCTGGGCGGTGCGGCGGCAGATGCTAGTCGGACTGCGGGAAGCGAAACCTCTAATAAAGCTTAGGACAAGCCGCCGGCTTAGCCGGAGGGCGGGCCTGCTTCTGGTTTGCCTCCTATTGCCGATGCTCAGTCACCACCGGTTCTACCGAGTGGCGCTGATGCTGGGCGTCAGGGCGTGCCAGCCAGACCGCCGCTGCCCCCTGCTAATCCGCATGCGCCGCGGCCGCCGCCGGCGCCTCGGAGCGCAAGAACGCCAGGGCCGCCGCCGGCAATGATGGAGACTAGGCCTGCTAGGCCGCCCCCGCCGCCTCTGCCTGTGGGCAGGGGCGGTGCAATTTCCGTTCAAGCAAGCGACGTTGCTCAAGATGGGAGCCTGTCCCTGGTGGTCCAACCACCTGGAGACCAGAACCGCCGGTGGGCTCTGACAGATCCGTTGCCGATGCTGCCCCCGCCGCCTCCGGGGCCGCTGATTCCCCCGAAGTCACTGGCCAGGCCAAGTGGCGTCGATCAAGGCCCTATGGGGGGAGCCAATCGCTTGCCGAACATGAAATTGCCAGCTCCACTGCTCGCGCAATCGCCCCGCCCGCCCGCCCGCGACTTGGCATGCGCAACCCATGCGGGGCCGAGCGCAGATATGGCTCCGGGGTCGTCTTGGAGCCTTCGAGAGCGCCCCAAGAAGGCCGGGGAAACATGGCGGCCGACGACGAGGGAGGAGGGGGGGCGACGACGGCGGCGACGACGGCGACGCCGACGTCGACGACGACGCCGACGCCGCCGACGCCGACGACGGCGACGAAGACGACGTCGCCAACGAAGACGACGACGAGGGAAGAGGGGGGGCGACGACGGCGACAACGACGACAACGACGACAACGAGGGAGGAGGGAGGACGGCGACGACGCGAACGAGAAGAAGGAGGAAGGACGGCGACGCCGACGACGACGACGACGAGGGAGGAGGGAAGGCGACGTCGAGACGACGACGACATCGACGACGACGACGACGGCGACGACGTAGGAGGGGCGACGACGAGACGCCGACGACGGACGACGACGACGACGAGGGAGGAGGAGGAAGGGCGACCACGGCGACAACGACGACGGAAACGACCACGACGCCAAAGAGGACGACGACGACGAACGCGAGGGAAGACACAGGACGACGTAGGCGACGACGACGACGACGCGGGAGGAGGGCGGACGGCGACGACGACGACGACGACGCCGCAAGAGCGCGGCGCACGCTTTTGTTGGAAATCCGCATGCGAAACCAGGTGTTTTGTTTGATCGTTTTTCTTGGGCGCGCGATTTTGAAATCCTTCCGAAACCGGTGGGTTTTGAAGGATTTCGGCGCGCGCGCGCGCGACGACGCGCGCGCCTGTACTTCGTCTCACTTGTTGCAGAGGATTCTCGCGACGGCACGCGCGCAAAGGGTGTTCGACAGATTTCGACGTGCGCGCGCGCGACGCCCGTTTGGTAGCATGTTGTGGAAATCTTGAAAACCATTGGTTTTCTTCAGGTTTCGCATGAGCTCGCGCGTTTATTTTTCTCCTTCCTCTAACTCCAAAGCAGTGTTGCCAAACCTTGTGTTTTTTGTTCCAGCCCTCCTGCGTTGGGTTCTCGCTTTGAATAGAGCACTGCTCGCGCGTCTCCTTTCTTCCTTCCCGCCCCCTCCCGTCCCTCTCTTCCCCCTCGCCTTTGACCTCGCCATCCCTGGGGGGCTGCGATCTGTGAAACTGTCGCCACTTTCGAGGGCTGCTGGGGAGCCCAGCGCAGTGGGTACCCACCGCGGACTCAAAATAGACTTTGCCATCCCTGGGGGGCTGCGATCTGTGAAACTGTCGCCACTTTCGAGGCCTGCTGAGGGGGCCAGCACAGTGGGTACCCACCGCGGACTCAAATTAGACCTCGCCATCCCTGGGGGGCTGCGATCCATGAAACGGTCGCCACTTTCGATGCCTGCTGGGGGGGCCCAGCACAGTGGGTACCCACCGCGGATTCAAACTAGACCTCGCCATCCCTGGGGGGCTGCGATTCGTGAAACTGAAGCCTGCTGGGGGGGCCCAGCACAGTGGGTGCCCACTGCGGACTCAAATTAGACCTCGCCATCCCTGGGGGGCTGCGATTTGTGAAACTGTCGCCACTGTCGAGGCCTGCTGGGGGGCCCAGCACAGTGGGTACCCACCGCGGATTCAAACTAGACCTCGCCATCCCTGGGGGGCTGCGATCTGTGAAACCGTCGCCACTTTCGAGGGCTGCTGGGGGACCCAGCACAGTGGGTACTCACCGCGGACTCAAATGAGACCTCGCCATCCCTGGGGGGCTGCGATCTGTGAAACTGTCGCCACTTTCGAGGCCTGCTGGGGGGCCCAGCGCAGTGGGTAGCCACCGCGGATTCAAATTTGACCTCGCCATCCCTGGGGGGCTGCGATCTGTGAAACCGTCGCCACTTTCGAGGCCTGCTGGGGGGGCCCAGCACAGTGGGTACTCACCGCAGATTTAAATGAGACCTCGCCATCCCTGGGGGGCTGCGATCTGTGAAACTGTCGCCACTTTCGAGGCCTGCTGAGGGGCCCAGCACAGTGGGTACTCACCGCAGATTTAAATGAGACCTCGCCATCCCTGGGGGGCTGCGATCTGTGAAATTTTCGCCACTTTCGAGGCCTGCTGGGGGGCCCAGCACAGTGACGCCACGCGCAGATTCAAACTAGACCTCGCCATCCCCGGGGGGGCTGCGATCTGTGAAACTGTCGCCACTTTCGAGGGCTGCTGAGGAGCATAGCACAGTGGGTACCCACCGCAGACTCAAATTAGACGCCGCTTTCGTCCTTGTTCTCCTCCTGCAGTCACCTTCCCTCTGCTGCTGCCGTGCTGATGGTTCGGCTTCCCGCGCGTTTTTCTCCTGCTCTGCGTTCCCGACTCCCCATATCCTCTTCGAGCCTGTAGCTGTCGCCCCTCGTTCTTGTATGGTGCTCCTACGCATCATTTTTTTGTTTCCCCCCCCAAAACCCTCCTTGGTTGGGTATTCGTTTTGAATAGAGCAGTGTGGTCTCCACTCCTTCCTCCTCCTCCTCCCTCCCTCCCTGCCTCTTCCTGTCTTGCCTGCGGGGGGCTGCGATCCGTGAAACTGTCGCCATTTTCGAGGCCTGCTGGGGGGCCCAGCACAGTGAGGGCCACGCGCGGATTCAAATTAGACCTCGCCATCCCTGGGGGGCTGCGATCTGTGAAACTGTCGCCATTTTCGAGGCCTGTTGGGGGGGCCCAGCACAGTGGGTGCCACGCGCGGATTCAAATTGACCTCGCCATCCCTGGGGGGCTGCGATCTTTGAACCTGTCGCCATTTTCGAGGCCTGCCGGGGGGCCCAGCATAGTGAGGGCCACGCACGGATTCAAATTAGACATCGCCATCCCTGGGGGGCTGCGATCCGTGAAACTGTCGCCATTTTCGAGGCCTGCTGGGGGGGCCCAGCACAGTGAGGGCCACGCGCGGATTCAAATTAGACCTCGCCATCCCTGGGGGCTGCGATCTGAAACTGTCGCCATTTTCGAGGCCTGCTGGGGGGCCCAGCACAGTGAGGGCCACGCGCAGATTCAAATTAGACCTCGCCATCCCTGGGGGGCTGCGATCTGTGAAACTGTCGCCATTTTCGAGGCCTGCTGGGGGGCCCAGCACAGTGAGGGCCACGCGCGGATTCAAATTAGACCTCGCCATCCCTGGGGGGCTGCGATCTGTGAAACTGTCGCCATTTTCGAGGCCTGCTGGGGGGCCCAGCACAGTGAGGGCCACGCGCGGATTCAAATTAGACCTCGCCATCCCTGGGGGGCTGCGATCTGTGAAACTGTCGCCATTTTCGAGGCCTGCTGGGGGGCCCAGCACAGTGAGGGCCACGCGCGGATTCAAATTAGACCTCGCCATCCCTGGGGGGCTGCGATCTGTGAAACTGTCGCCACTTTCGAGGCCTGCTGGGGGGCCCAGCACAGTGAGGCCACGGGCGGATTCAAATTAGACCTCGCCATCCCTGGGGGGCTGCGATCTGTGAAACTGTCGCCACTTTCGAGGCCTGCTGGGGGGCCCAGCACAGAGGGCCACGCGGCGGATTCAAATTAGACCTCGCCATCCCTGGGGGGCTGCGATCTGTGAAACTGTCGCCATTTTCGAGGCCTGCTGGGGGGCCCAGCACAGTGAGGGCCACGCGCGGATTCAAATTAGACCTCGCCATCCCTGGGGGGCTGCGATCTGTGAAACTGTCGCCATTTTCGAGGCCTGCTGGGGGGCCCAGCACAGTGAGGGCCACGCGCAGATTCAAATGAGACCTCGCCATCCCTGGGGGGCTGCGATCTGTGAAACTGTCGCCATTTTCGAGGCCTGCTGGGGGGCCCAGCACAGTGAGGGCCACGCGCGGATTCAAATTAGACCTCGCCATCCCTGGGGGGCTGCGATCTGTGAAACTGTCGCCACTTTCGAGGCCTGCTGGGGGGCCCAGCACAGTGACGCCACGGGCAGATTCAAATTAGACCTCGCCATCCCTGGGGGGCTGCGATCTGTGAAACTGTCGCCACTTTCGAGGCCTGCTGGGGGGCCCAGCACAGTGACGCCACGGCGGATTCAAATTAGACCTCGCCATCCCTGGGGGGCTGCGATCTGTGAAACTGTCGCCACTTTCGAGGCCTGCTGGGGGGCCCAGCACAGTGACGCCACGCGCGGACCCAAATTAGACTTCGCCATCCCTGCGGGGCTGCGATCTGTGAATCTGTCGCCACTTTCGAGGCCTGCTGTTATCACCGTTTTCGAAGTGGCTAGTAATGCTCAGGAATTGTAACCCATCAGCTTTATCAAGCCCTTTTCCTGTAGCCAGTGTCCTGCGAGTCTCCCGAATTCCGTCTGCAGACATATGTAACCTTCGCTCCGTCATCGCCCCCCTATAACGTATCCTAAACTATTTGCGCCCCGCTTTTGCGCAGGGGTTGGGTACGTCGCCAGGGTAATTCCCAACCCTCCTGCGTTGGGTACTCGTTTTGAATAGAGCACTGCGGTCGCGTCTTCCCTCCTCCTCCTCCTTCCCGTCCCCCTCCTCTCCTCCCTTCCCCCCCTCCTCCTCTTTTCTCTTGCATCCCTGGGTGGCTGCGATCTGTGAAACTGTCGCCACATTCGAGGGCTGCTGTGGGGGTTCAGCGGAGTGACGTCTTACGGGGACTCAGATTAGACCTCGCCATCGCTGGGGGGCTGCGATCCGTGAAACTGTCGCCACTTTCGAGGTCTGCTGGTGGGTCCAGCGGAGTGAGGCACCACGGGGACTCAGATTAGACCTTGCCATCTCTGGGGGTGGCTGCGATCTGTGAAGCTGTCGCCACTTTCGAGGGCTGCTGGTGGGTCCAGCGGAGTGAGGCACCACGGGGACTCAGATTAGACCTCGCCATCCCTGGGGGCTGGGGGGCTGCGATCTGTGAAACTGTCGCCACTTTTGAGGGCTGCTGGTGCGTCCAGCGGAGTGAGGCACCACGGGGATTCAGATTAGACCTCGCCATCTCTGGGGGGGGGGGCTGCGATCTCTGAAACTGTCGCCACTGTCGAGGGCTGCTGGTGGGTCCAGCGGAGTAAGGCACCACGGGGATTCAGATTAGACCTCGCCATCTGTGGGGGCTGCGATCTGTGAACCTGTCGCCACTTTCGAGGGCTGCTGGTGGGTCCAGCGGAGTGAGGCACCACGGAGACTCAGATTAGGCCTCGCCATCTCTGGGGGTGGCTGCAATCTCTGAAACTGTCACCACTTTCGAGGGCTGCTGGTGGGTCCAGCGGAGTGAGGCACCACGCGGGCTCATATTAGACCTCGCCATCTCTGGGTGGCTGCGATCTGTGAAACTGTCGCCACTTTCGAGGGCTGCTGGTGGGTCCAGCGGAGTGAGGCACCATGGGGATTCAGATTAGACCTCGCCATCTGTGGGGGCTGCGATCTGTGAAACTGTCGCCACTTTCGAGGGCTGCTGGAGTGAGGCACCACGGGGACGGGGACTCCGATTAGACCTCGCCATCTGGGGGGGCTGCGATCTGTGAAACTGTCGCCACTTTCGAGGGCTCCTGGGGTGCCCAGCGGAGTGAGGCACCACACGGACTCAGATTAGATCTCGCCATCCCTGGGGGGCTGCGATCTGTGATGTGAAACCGTCGCCACTTTCGAGGGCTGCTGGGGGGGGGGGGGGCCCAGCGGAGTGAGGCCCCACTGGGCCCCACGGGGACTCATATTAGACCTCGCCATCTCTGGGGGGCTGCGATCTGCGACATTGTCGTCACTTCCGAGGGCTGCTGGGGTGACCAGCGGAGTGAGTCCCCACGGGGACTTATATTAGACCTCGCCATCGTTGGGGGGGGGGGCTGCGATTTGCGAAATTGTCGCCAGTTTCGAGGCCTGCTGGGGAGGGGGGCAGCAGAGTGGGGTACTCCGATTCGACCTCGCCATTCCTGGGGGACTGCGATTTGCGAAACCGTCGCCACTTTCGATGGCTGCTGGGGGGCAATCGGAGTGGGTCCTACGCAGACTCAGGCTCGACTTCGCCATCCCCGAAGGGCTGCGATCTGCGAAATTGTCGCCACTTTCGAGGGCTGCTGGAGGGCCCAGCGGAGTGGGGACATTTTCGGATTCAGATTAGACCTCGCCATGCTTGGGGGGCTGCGATCTGTGAAACTGTCACCACTTTCGAGGGCTGCTGGGTGGCCCAGCGGAGTGACGTCATACGCGAGCCTGGGGCTTTAATCCTCGTTCTTTCGATCGACGTCCTGTGAGCCGTGCAATGCGTGCGCATCCCATGTAGTTTGCAACGCAATTCACATCGCCTACGTTATCGTCGTTCCTGCTAATGTTGGCCTACTCCTCTTGCCACTTGATGCACGTGGGTTCGGTACGTCGCCGGGTATGTTTTCCCAACCCTCCTTGGTTGGGTACTCGTTTTGAATAGAGCACTGCGGCCGCGTCTTCCCTCCTCCTCCTCCTCCTTCCCGTCCCCCTCCTCTCCTCCCTTCTCATCCTCCTCTTCTTTTCTCTTGCATCCCTGGGGGGCTGCGATCTGTGAAACTGTCGCCACTTTCGAGGGCTGCTGGTGGGTCCAGCGGAGTGAGGCACCACGGGGACTCAGATTAGACCTCGCAATCGCTGGGGGGCTGCGATCTGTGAAATTGTCCCCACTTTCGAGGTCTGCTGGTGGGTCCAGCGGAGTGAGGCACCACGGGGACTCATATTAGACCTCGCCATCTCTGGGGGTGGCTGCGATCTGTGAAACTGTCAGCGGAGTGAGGCACCACGGGGATTCAGATTAGACCTCGCCATCTGTGGGGGCTGCGATCTGTGAAACTGTCGCCACTTTCGAGGTCTGCTGGTGGGTCCAGCGGAGTGAGGCATCACGGGGACTCAGATTAGACCTCGCCATCTCTGGGGGTGGCTGCGATCTGTGAAACTGTCGCCACTTTCGAGGGCTGCTGGTGGGTCCAGCGGAGTGAGGCACCACGGGGATTCAGATTAGACCTCGCCATCCCTGGGGGCTGGGGGGCTGCGATCTGTGAAACTGTCGCCACTTTTGAGGGCTGCTGGTGGGTCCAGCGGAGTGAGGCACCACGGGGATTCAGATTAGACCTCGCCATCTGGGGGGGGGCTGCGATCTGTGAAACTGTCGCCACTTTCGAGGGCTGCTGGTGGGTCCAGCGGAGTGAGGCACCACGGGGATTCAGATTAGACCTCGCCATCTGTGGGGGGCTGCGATCTGTGAAACTGTCGCCACTTTCGAGGGCTGCTGGTGGGTCCAGCGGAGTGAGGCACCACGGGGATTCAGATTAGACCTCGCCATCCTGCTGGGGGGCTGCGATCTGTGAAACTGTCGCCACTTTCGAGGGCTGCTGGTGGGTCCAGCGGAGTGAGGCACCACGGGGACTCAGATTAGACCTCGCCATCTCTGGGGGTGGCTGCGATCTGTGAAACTGTCACCACTTTCGAGGGCTGCTGGTGGGTCCAGCGGAGTGAGGCACCAGGCGGACTCAGATTAGACCTCGCCATCGCTGGGGGGCTGCGATCTGTGAAACTGTCGCCAGTTTCGAGGGCTGCTGGTGGGTCCAGCGGAGTGAGGCACCACGGGGATTCAGATTAGACCTCGCCATCTGTGGGGGCTGCGATCTGTGAAACTGTCGCCACTTTCGAGGACTGCCGGTGGGTCCAGCGGAGTGAGGCACCACGGGGACGGGGACTACGATTAGACCTCGCCATCCCTGGGGGGGCTGCGATCTGTGAAACTGTCGCCACTTTCGAGGGCTGCTGGGGGGCCCAGCGGAGTGCGATCTGCGAAATTGTCGCCACTTCCGAGGGCTGCTGGGGTGACCAGCGGAGTGAGCCCCCACGGGGACTCAGATTAGACCTCGACATCGCTGGGGGGGGGGCTGCGATTTGCGAAATTGTCGCCAGTTTCGAGGGCTGCTGGGGGGGGGGGGGCAGCGGAGTGGGGTACTCCGATTCGACCTCGCCATTCCTGAGGGGGCTGCGATTTGCGAAACCGTCGCCACTTTCGATGGCTGCTGGGGGGCCAGCGGAGTGGGTCCTACGCAGACTCAGGCTCGACTTCGCCATCCCCGAAGGGCTGCGATCTGCGAAATTGTCGCCACTTTCGAGGGCTGCTGGAGGGCCCAGCGGAGTGGGGACATATTCGGATTCAGATTAGACCTCGCCATCCTTGGGGGGCTGCGATCTCTGAAACTGTCGCCACTTTCGAGGGCTGCTGGTGGGTCCAGCGGAGTGAGGCACCACGGGGATTCAGATTAGATCTCGCCATCTGTGGGGGCTGCGATCTGTGAACCTGTCGCCACTTTCGAGGGCTGCTGGTGGGTCCAGCGGAGTGAGGCACCACGGGGACTCAGATTCGACTTCGCCATCTCTGGGGGTGGCTGCGATCTGTGAAACTGTCACCATTTTCGAGGGCTGCTGGTGGGTCCAGCGGAGTGAGGCACCACGGGGATTCAGATTAGACCTCGCCATCTCTGGGGGGCTGCGATCTCTGAAACTGTCGCCACTTTCGAGGGCTGCTGTTGGGTCCAGCGGAGTGAGGCACCACGGGGATTCAGATTAGACCTCGCCATCTGTGGGGGCTGCGATCTCTGAAACTGTCGCCACTTTCGAGGACTGCTGGTGGGTCCAGCGGAGTGAGGCACCACGGGGACGGGGACTCCGATTAGACCTCGCCATCGCTGGGGGGGGGCTGCGATTTGCGAAATTGTCGCCAGTTTCGAGGGCTGCTGGGGGGGGGCAGCGGAGTGGGGTACTCCGACTCGACCTCGCCATTCCTGAGGGGGCTGCGATTTGCGAAACCGTCGCCACTTTCGATGGCTGCTGGGGGGCCAGCGGAGTGGGTCCTACGCAGACTCAGGCTCGACTTCGCCATCCCCGAAGGGCTGCGATCTGCGAAATTGTCGCCACTTTCGAGGGCTGCTGGAGGGCCCAGCGGAGTGGGGACACATTCGGATTCAGATTAGACCTCGCCATCCTTGGGGGGCTGCGATCTGCGAAACTGTCACCACTTTCGAGGGCTGCTGGGTGGCCCAGCGGAGTGACGTCATACGCGAGCCTGGGGCTTTAATCCTCGTTCTTTCGATCGTCGTCCTGTGAGCCGTGCAATGCGTGCGCATCCCATGTAGTTTGCACAGCAATTCACATCGCCTACATT
Source organism: Prorocentrum cordatum (assembly GCA_963575745.1). Taxonomy (NCBI): domain Eukaryota; class Dinophyceae; order Prorocentrales; family Prorocentraceae; genus Prorocentrum; species Prorocentrum cordatum. The sequence continues at coordinate 19,160 of CAUYUJ010015700.1, read as the reverse complement.
ATCGTTGTTCCTGCTAATGTTGGCATACTCCTCTTGCCACTTGATGCACGTGGGTTGGGTACGTCGCAGGGTAATTTCCCCCCCAACCCTCCTTGGTTGGGTATTCGTTTTGAATAGAGCAGTGTGGTCTCCACTCCTTCCTCCTCCTCCTCCTCCCTCCCTCCCTGCCTGTTCCTGTCTTGCCTGGGGGGGGGCTGCGATCTGTGAAACTGTCGCCATTTTCGAGGCCTGCTGGGGGGCCCAGCACAGTGAGGGCCACGCGCGGATTCAAATTAGACATCGCCATCCCTGGGGGGCTGCGATCTGTGAAACTGTCGCCATTTTCGAGGCCCGCTGGGGGGCCCAGCACAGTGAAGGCCACGCGCGGATTCAAATTAGACCTCGCCATCTCTGGGGGGCTGCGACCTGTGAATCTGTCGCCATTTTCGAGGCCTGCTGGGGGGCCCAGCACAGTGAGGGCCATGCGCGGATTCAAATTAGACCTCGCCATCCCTGGGGGGCTGCGATCTGTGAAACTGTCGCCATTTTCGAGGCCTGCTGGGGGGCCCAGCACAGTGAGGGCCACGCGCGGGCCTGCTGGGGGGCCCAGCACAGTGAGGGCCACGCGCAGATTCAAATGAGACCTCGCCATCCCTGGGGGCTGCGATCTGTGAAGCTGCCGCCATTTTCGAGGCCTGCTGGGGGGCCCAGCACAGTGAGGGCCACGCGCGGACTCAGATTAGACCTCGCCATCGCTGGGGGGCTGCGATCTGTGAAACTGTCGCCAGTTTCGAGGGCTGCTGGGGGGCCCAGCACAGTGAGTGCCACGCGCGGATTCAAATTAGACCTCGCCATCCCTGGGGGGCTGCGATCTGTGAAACTGTCGCCATTTTCGAGGCCTGCTGGGGGGCCCAGCACAGTGAGGGCCACGCGCGGATTCAAATTAGACCTCGCCATCCCTGGGGGGCTGCGATCTGTGAAACTGTCGCCACTTTCGAGGCCTGCTGGGGGGCCCAGCACAGTGAGGGCCACGCGCAGATTCAAATTAGACCTCGCCATCCCTGGGGGGCTGCGATCTGTGAAACTGTCGCCACTTTCGAGGCCTGCTGGGGGGCCCAGCACAGTGACGCCACGGGCGGACCCAAATTAGACCTCGCCATCCCTGGGGGGCTGCGATCTGTGAATCTGTCGCCACTTTCGAGGCCTCCTGGGGGGCCCAGAACAGTGACGCCACGGGCAGACCCAAATTAGACCTCGCCATCCCTGGGGGGCTGCGATCTGTGAAACTGTCGTCACTTTCGCGGCCAGCTGGGGGGCCCAGCACAGTGACGCCACGGGCGGACCCAAATTTGACATCGCCATCCCTGGAGGGCTGCGAACTGTGAAACTGTCGCCACTTTCGAGGCCCGCTGGGGGGCCCAGCACAGTGACGCCACGGGCGGACCCAAATTAGACCTCGCCATCCCTGGGGTGTTGCGATCTGAGATCCCCGCTTTCGAAGTGGCTAGGGTTGCTCAGGGATTGCAACTAATCAGCTTTGTCTAGTCCTTGTCCTGAAGCCAGTGTCCTGCGAGTCTCCCGAATTCCGTCTGCAGACATATGTAACCCTCGCTCCGTCATCGCCCCCCTTTATGCAGTGTCCTAAACTATTTGCGCCCCGCGTTTGCGCAGGGGTTGGGTACGTCGCCAGGTGTTTTTTTTTGTGTTGGGGGGGGGGGGGAACTCGCTTGCGAAATCCTTCCGACACCGAAGGTTTTTGAAGGATTTTGGCGTGCGCGCGCGACGACGCGCGCGTGTGCTCTTCGTCCCATGTTTTTTGCAAGGGATTCGTGAACAAGTGTTATGTTAGAACAGAAATGTCACCGCATCGTGTTTTGGCCGATGCGGTTGGCCTTGGACATTGTGATTTCATATTTCGGGTGGACATGTGGTCAGAATCATATATGATTTACATGTCCGAGAGGGGGGGCGATGACGCGGAGGGGGGGTGTAGATCCCATTCTGCTTTTAGAAAGGAGAATAGAGGCCGCTCCGCCACATTAGAGGTGTTTGGAGACCTACTTTGAGAGATCACCCCCTGCCTTTGCCGGAGGGGCCACCTGTTGTTGGAGTTCCAGGCGCCGCCCTGGCGCCCCCGACACCTCCGCCAAAGGGTCCTCCGAAGGCGGGCCCGGGACTTAGAGAGGGAACGCCTGGAATGTCGGCCGAAGAGCAGAAAGAGTAGCCTTGCTTAGCAAGTGCTAGCCAAGAAACATCGAGGTAAGTACTCCAGAAGGAAGACAAACATATTCGGTCGACTTGCCAGATCCCCCCGCTGCGGATCCATCGCTGGGTGGCGATCGATCGGTGGGCCCCCCTGAGGGTGAAGCTCCGGCGGCTAGACGGCGCGGTGACCAGTCAATGCCTCCGCGGGATCTCGGAGATGATGACGCTGCGTTGGTTGTCATTAAGATTGCCAGAGATCTTCTGGACGTACATTTTGGACCGGAGTCGAACCGAGCCAAGCTATCACTCGAGAATGAGTTGAAATGGCTCTGGCATGCGCGCCCAGGCAGCACCCCGCCTCAAGGGGCAAGGGCTCTCGCCGATGAGGAGGCTCAGTACCTCAGAGGAGACGTGGCCACCTGGGCAAAGCGTTATCTGATGAAAACATCCGACAAGAACCATGAACTGGTTGAATACTCATTACCATATACGAATTGGGCCAGTGTGTTGCGTTACTGTCTTGTTGTTCGCTATGCGGATTTTGTTGCGTCATGCGCAGTTCCTCATGCCCGATGCGCTGAGGGCGCCATGGATCGGCCCGGCACAGCCGGCGCCGATAGCAATGCAGCCGACGGGCCGGGGGATGAGGAACAGGACTCGCGTTTTGCGGCTTCGCCATCGGAGATAGACAATCGACTGGAGATCCCTTATTCTGGGGGCAGGTTCCATTTATCATTTGCGATAGAAGCAGACTCTGGAATTGACCCTGGGAGTTCGAATTTGTTTTCGCGTGCGACACTTCCGCCCCCCCCCCCCCTGAACATAGGCAGCTTCGCGCGGGGGGGCAGGGCGTCCCGGGGCGGACGAGGGATATAAATCATGCGACGCTGCCTATTACCGGGGAGACGCTATATCTCGAGCGCGAACAACGCGTCATTATGCGCCAAGACACGCCTGTCGAGCTTCAAAAACAAATTGTTGAAGCTCTCCGGGCTGGCCCTGTGCCGCCCCGCGTTGCAGCGATTCGCGGACGTGCCTCTAGCACGATTAGAGCAAATGCTGAGATGTCACGCGATCCTGCGTTTACGTCGCCTGGAGAAATCAAAGACGAGCTGTTTGAACGAGCTATTCTGTTCCTCAGATCAGAGTGTGATTCGGGCGATCGGCCAGATCAACTACCTCAGGAGGTCTATCCTGCCCTTTCCTTCCTATTTCGCCCTCTGACGCTCTCGGCTTAGCCGGTGAAGCGGAAAGGGAAGTGGAGAGACAGGACAAGGGCTTTCTATTGTTGAGGAGCTCTGAGTTATGGCGTAAATGCAGTCACCGAAATCATCCCGCTGCTCTTGCTAATGTGGATTGTACATAATACATTGCCAGACGTTGTGCGGAATGCTTTCGATCATCGGGAGGATGGGTATGTTTCGGTGATCTCATCCGAAAGATGGAAAACGATGGACTATCACATGCAGTGACTGCCCTCGCGGTGCACGGTTTCACCGTGTTGCCGCCTGGCGTAGTTGAAATTCTGGGAGTCGAGGCAGGCGACGTATGGCTTCTCGAGGACGCAAGGCGGATGGAATCTTGGAGTACTTTTCTCAATCCAGATGCCTCGCGCGACTCAGTCGTTGATGGGGAAAACGGAAATGTGATAGTTTCCATTGATCGAGGCGATCGTGCTCGTCGACCCATTCCAGTGTACTATCGTGCGTGCCAGGGGCATTCTTGTTTTGCTCACAGTATAGAGCGCATGCATGCTCCGTATGAGTTCGGCATGGCGAACTGCCATGGACAGTTGTTGCATATTGCAAGCATGGGGGTGATTGAGGAGTCAATGGTAGAACGGGAACAATTCAGTATCCCAGCAAACTTAGTGAATTCAGCAGGGAACCTGACTACGGATTTCTTCGGTTAATTCCGGCGAGACGCGATTACCCTGAATAACATAATGTGCACCTTCTCACTGGCTTCGCCAGAGGAGGGATGGAGAGGCTCCGCCTGCCAAAAGTTACCAGTGCCCGGTCTCTGTTCCCATGGGGCGGGGACTTCCGACCCGGGGAACCTGGCCGAGCGCAATGTCTCCCTGGGGGATTGCGACGACACGCAGCGTAAGTTGGCAGTTTGTTGTAGTTTTCAATAGGCGTGTTACAACCCGTCTACGATATCGAATCTGTATCGATGGTACTCTTGTGGCGAGTGAGGAAGCACGATTTAATGACATAGCCCTCACTGTGCAATTGGCGCTGATTGAGGGCGCTGAGAAACGCAAGAGCGGGCTGCATATGAGGTAGTTTCCTCGCATGATTCAATCGGGGCGTTTTTTTTGGGGGGGGCGAAGAAATGCGGATCGTCGGCCGAGCTCGGTTGGCTGATGATCAGCTTCGTCTCAGACCGACTATGGAAGGCTCACATGTAAAAATTTCCACACTGTGCGGGCCAGGTTTGGCTACTCTCTCCATTGCCTGGTTCAAGTCCAGCATCGGCGCGGCATTCGAAAGGGCTGCCTTGCTGGGCCTTGTAAGGATGCCCTGACCAATATATGGGCGAGCTCGGGGTTGCTTCCTCATTTGCCTAATCCCCCAAATGCGGAGAGCGACTCGCGTTTGATGGCCGATGGGGTTGAGGATCATGAACAATAGCTCCGCGTATGCGTTAGACAACTTGAACAAGGCAGAACAACACCAGCGGAAATGGGTTTCTAACCGGAACGACGTTCGCATCGGGCTCGCGAGCGGAGGGCGACCTTTCTCCAATGAACAGCCCGGGGCTGTCCCAGCCTGGGTTCCCGACAGCGCTGCGGCTCAGCCGCCGGCGCGTCATGGGCCATCTTTTTAGTTTCTTGAGCCGTCGAGGTTTCGCTACGTGAGTTGTGGTCTAAGCACAAGGCTCAACAAAATAATGTGAACGCACCGACTGCGGCGCAGTGGTTGCCATTGGTATGGGCGCCGGGCGTAGATCAATATGCTCGCCCATTTCGATGCCCTGTCTTTGCCGTTTTTGATTGGACCCATGATGGCGCAGCCCAGCTGAGGCCAGCTGAAGGCCGGGAGCAGTGGGGAGAAGGCATCAGTAGGTTTTGTTGCCCCATCGATCGACGCGCTAACGGATGGAGTGAGACGCGCAAATGCACTTGTTTCGACTGTAGTAGGAGACATCGGTTTTCATGTGATTGCTAGGCTTCCTCAGCGGTCCAGCCGCTCTGACGAAGCTGTAGCGAACCGTGAAGAACGCGCGGGGACATCAAGGGGCGTCCGGGACAGCAATATGATGCAGCGTCCCAGGATGGAAATGCCAGGTGAAGGATTGCCTTTCTGGCTTGACTTAGTCTCCATCTCGGGGTGCATGTCCTATGCGAGGCGGAATGTAACTGCGTGTGACCCGAAGGAAACAATCAAAGTTGCGGTGCAGTTTACTCTTGAGTACTTGACCCCATTGGCATATGCGCCGCCGTTAGAGACGGATGCAAGTCCTGAAGTGCCGCCCGGATTGTCTGAACTTGTGGGCATAATCTGGGATGAACCCATTATCAGAATCCCCACGCGTGAACGATGGGGGCGAATATTTTCGGCTGTTCGCGAGATTATATATTTTTTTCACGGCAGAGGGACTTCGCGCTGCATTCCCAGGATATGAAGCACAAAGGACTTCGACTGATGCGGATACCACCCATGATGATACATCGAGTGATGCATATGCTTTAGACTGCCGGATCAGATCTGCGACTGAATCGTTTGATTTGCTTCGCGAGTGGACCAGCGGCTTAGGAAGCGAAGTTTCGGGCACTGTCGGGCGATATTATGCAGAGATACTGCTCGCTATCAGTTTCATGCAAGCGTCTACTCAGATTCCCCTTGATGCCAGAATTCTTTTGGCCATCAGCCGTTATGGATCCTTTGTTGCTGACGATGCCATTGGTCTTATCAATTGTGCAACGGGCCCGAAGGGGGGGGGGCGGCGCAGCCGACGCTCCTCAGGCGGCCCCGCGGCCTTCCACAGATTTCGCGGCTCCTCCTGCTGGAGCCAAAGCCGCGAGCGGCTCTGCTGGTTCGGGGTGGAGATTCCAGCGGAGTGCTCGAGCACTATCGAGACCGAGGGCTGGTTGGACCGAGAGGCAAGCCTCTAGGCCTGCCCCTTGCAACCCCGCGCCTGCTGGCTCTGTCGCGTCGGGCAGCAACCTCGAACGTGATCAGGGGTCGCCGACGGCTAGCGCCGGGTGGGGTGCTCGAGAGCGGCCCCGTACGTGGGCCGATGAACCCGTTGCCGAAGTAGGCGGCCGCGCGAGCGATGGCGGCTGGGGCCCGATGCAGGACTGCTCTGACATGAGCGACAACGGAGACATTCAGGGATATTTCTTTCACGTGACTCGTTATGGGCACATCGCTGAGAGCGCTGAGCCTTGGCATTGGTTCAGCGCGAATGAGTGCAGCGACAGATCCAATAGTGATCGCACCATGCCAGAGCCACCGCCGCCACCTACGCCGAAGGCGAGGCTGGCTGACAAGGGCAAGGGCAAGGACAAGTCAGACAGCCGGAGTACCAGCAGAGTAAGAGAGAGATGCGATAGTCGCCAACGAGACCAGTATGCATCGTTGGAACTGGCGCGCCGGTGACGATTGGAATGGTTCTCGAAGCTTGGGCGCATATTGGCGCGGGTGGGCGTGTGCCAGAAGGGCCGGTGCGACTTTGTCCATATTGGTCTCACGTCCAACGAGATGTGTGTACACCAGGTGTGCAAGAGTTTTGTGGTCTGAGCCCCAGCTGACATTAGATATTCGCTCTTGCGGGGTTCGTGGGGTTGTTTTGGTCTTCTGCTCCCTGGCAGCCACACTTGAGCGGTGCAATGTTTTTGGGGTTCGCCCCTGTGGCTGTGCATATGTGCAGGCCAGGTGGGTGGGGGGTCGGAACGACTCTACACACCCCGCCGCGGGGGGAGTCAATGCACTCCTTCCGCGCCACCATCCTGCTGCCTCTCCTGCTCTCATCCTTTTGCACTGCTTAACTGATATGTTACTTTACAGCTGTTTGGCTCTAGGGAAACAGAAAAGGAGCGAACCTGCGGCCGCGCGCGCGCGACGGCCGGCGGGCCGGCCTCCTTCTTTCAGGGCTACCCTATTGCTAGCTGAACGGAATTATCTTTCCTCCCCATGACATCGGCGGAGCCGACGAAGCATGAGACATCATTGGAACATATTGCAGGGATTATGAATATCCAGGCAAAAAACTGGAGGAGGATGAAGAGAAGGATGATGATGATAAATGACGATGATGATGATGATGATGATGATGATGATGGCGATACTGATGCTGATGCTGATGCTGGTGATGAGGTTGCTGATGGTCATGCCGATGCTGATAATGCTACTGAAGCTGATGGTGACGCTGGCGATGCTGATGATGGTGATTGTGCTGGTGATGGTGAGGAGGATGCTGATGAGGAAAAATTGAATGAAGCGGAGGAGGAGGAGGAGGAGGAGGAGGAGGAGGAGGAGGAGGAGGAGGAGGAGGGGGAGGAGGAGGAGGAGGAGGAGGGAGGAGGAGAGAGGAGAGGAGGAGGAGGAGGAGGAGGAGGAGGAAGAGGAGGAGGAGGAGGAGATGAAGAGGAGGAGGAAGAGCAGGAGGAGGAAAAGGAGGAGGGGGCGGAGGAGGAGGAACAACAGGAACATGAGGAAAAGGAGGAGGAGGAGGAGGAGGAGGAGGAGGAGGAGGAGGAGGAGGAGGAGGAGGAGGAGGAGGAGGAGGGGGAGGAGTCCGGGAGGAGGGGGAGGAGGCGGGAGAGGTCCCCCCACTCCCCCGAGACCACTCCCCGAGGCCGAGTCGTTTGAGGGCCACGCCTCGCGCGACTGCGCGGCGGCGGCGGCGCCCGAGGGGTACGTGTGCTCGGACCCCAAGGCCCGTGCTCGTCAGCGCGGCTTCGGGTGCGTGGCCGAGGGCGAGGAGCGCCGCGGCCGCACCCATAGCAGGAAGTTGTTTGTTTGCTTGCTTGCTTGTTTGTTTGTGCGCGTGCCCCGAAGTTCGTGCGGATCGTCTCTGCCGCGCGGCGACGTAAAAGTGTGTGTGTGCTTGTTGTCCAGGCGAGGCAGAAGCAAAGGCAAAGGCGAAGGTCCAGAGCCTCCCGGAAAAGGCAAGCGTCGCGCTGACCCGACATGGCCCAAGGCAGCGGCGCCCAAGGAACTCCAGCCGGTACTGATGGGCCTGGATCTACACTGGTACTATTCAGAATTCCGCGACTTCGGCTCTTACCCCCCATTTCCGCTGCTGCATCAGCTTTGGCACCCACGTACCGGGCCGCTGCTCCTCCGACCCCCCGTGGGCGCCCTGCGCGGCACTCTCCCACGCACGACGAGGTCCTGTCACAGCGCGGGACGCCCGCCAGCGTGGAACATGCCCGCGTGCGCAGGCTCCCGTGGTTGCGGCCGTCGGTTTTGGAAGGCGGACCAGGCCGTTCCTGGTGGCGTGATGGGGCAGCTCTTGCACCGCACGACACCGCACCAAACTCGCGCGAGCATGTGGGAACGCGGCTGGGGGAGAGATTGTGCAACTTGAGCTAGTGTGTGCCTAACCCCCACCGGGGTGATGGGGGGATGGGGAAGAGGGGGGGAACGGGGAGGAGGGCGAGAGGGAGAGGGAGGGGGGGAAAAGGACGGGGGGAGAGGAGGGAGGGATGGAGGGATGGAACAAGGGAAGAGGGGAGGACAGAAATGTGTCGAAGCGCCCGCGTAGCGCCGCCCAGCGGCGACCTGCATGTAGGCCAGGTCCGCTCCCAGTGTGGGGAGGATGCATTGACCATGAGCATGCAGACGCGACCATCGCCGGGAGGGCGCACTGGCCGGGCGAACCGTTCGCCATGGCGGAGGCCTCGCCCCGTGTGGGGCAGGCTTGCGACCGGTGCCAGGGGGGCGCAGTGACGATGCGAACCGCAGGCCACAACCCACGACTCGCGGGCAGGCCAGGCCCGCATCTAGCAGCATGGGCGGATGCCCTTCACAAACAAATTCAACGCATCGTCCAAGACCATGCCAACGCGTTGGTCGGGGCCATGTGTGTGTGTATGTGTGCGTGTACGAGTACGTGTGTGTGTGTGTGTGTGTGTGTGTGCGTGTGCGTGTGTGTGGGTGTGCGTGTGCGTGTGCGTGTGCGTGTGCGTGTGCGTGTGCGTGTGCGTGTGCGTGTGCGTGTGCGTGTGCGTGTGCGTGTGCGTGTGCGTGTGCGTGTGCGTGTGCGTGTGCGTGTGCGTGTGCGTGTGCGTGTGCGTGTGCGTGCGTGTGTGTGTGTGTGTGTGTGCGTGTGTGTGTGTGTGTGTGTGTGTGCGTGTGTGTGTGCGTGTACGAGAACGTGTGCGTGTGCGTGTGCGTGTGTGTGTGCGTGTGTGTGTGTGTGTATGTGTGTGTGTGTGTGTGTGCGTGTGTGCGTGCGTGCGTGCGTGCGTGCGTGCGTGTGTGCTTGCGTGCGTGCGCGAGTGTGTGTGTTTGTGTGTGTGTGTGTGTGTGTGTGTGTGTGTGTGTGTTTCGCCTCTGCTCTGGGCAGTCAGAGCCGCGGGCCCTGGAGGAGGAGGAGGAAGAGGAGCAGGAGGATTTTTGGATTGCGCTGCTGATGAAGCGTATGGCCTGTCAGCTAATGGCGGCGCTGCAGCCAGCAGAGGCAGTCAGCACAGTCAACTCGTGTGGCTGTGCTAAGAGGCGAAACTCGCAAACTCTGCACGGGCACCTGAAGTCAAGTCAGACAGTAACTTCCTCCGACCAACCTGCCTAACCCCACGAATCCCACCCAGTCCCATAGTATTAACTACGCGCGCAACTGGGTGCGAGGCAGCCATGTGGACGCAGAGCGTCTGGCACTAGGCGGCAAGGGATTGAAATTTTCAACCGTGGCCAGGAAGTGGCAGCGGACAGGGTGGGCAATCCTGCACGGTTGCTCTCGGCGTATCCCCGGCAGCGCCAGAACATCACGCTTCACAGAGATGTACTCGCTGACTTAACCCCTCCACAATGCTACCAGCCACTCCCACACCCATCCTTATCTGCGAAACAAAAGCAAGAAAGGCTGGCGGCAGGCGGGGGCTGCGGCGTGCAGCCGCATGAGCGCCTGGCTGGCGACGCGCGGCCCGACGGACGCTCGGGGGTTCGGTGCCACACGCAACGGGTGTGTGGTTAGCGACGGACTACGCTCACCGAACCCCCTGCCGCTGCCCCCCACGGGCCAAGGCTTGAAGCTTGACAGTCGGGCGGTGACAGAAACGCGAGGGGGCGCACCTCTGTCCAGGTTGACGGTGGAGAGAGAGCAGGCGAGCGGGTGGCAAGCAGGCGGCGGCGGAAAGAAGCAATAGAGGCAGGCACATGCCTCTCTGATCTCAGCACGTCCGCCCAACCTGACATACCCAACCCCCTCCCGAATACATGTTGCGATCTCTTCGACCGCTGTCAGCTCTCAAAACAGCTGCTCTCAACGACTTTACCTCGGCGAGCGCCGCTGTGGGGTGGGGGCTTCGCGAATTCCTTTCGGAACGCCCACTATGGCCCGCCCCACTCACGGTTCGACCCTCGGTTCGGCCGACCAGGCTGACACTCGAGCTGGCGACAGTTGCGCGCGTCAACTGCTTTCAGTGAAACCTGTTACGCACCGTCTGAAATTTAGTCTCAGAGAGAGAGCGGGCAAGAGGGCGGGACAGCACATGCAGGCAGGCCGTGCACAAGAGAGAGCAAGAGAGGCGGGCTGCCGCTCTCTCTGACTGTTGCTACACTGCCTCGCTGCTAATACCTCCAACTGCCCGACCTACCAATCCCAGCCCTCTCCCGACTACACGATGCGGTCTTCACGACCGCTGTGGCTCTCAAAGCCGCTGAACTCAACGACTTTACCTCGGCGAGAGCCGCTGTGGGGCGGGGGCTTCGCGAGTTCCTTTCGGAGCGCCCACTATGGCCCCCTCCCCTCACGGATCGACCCTCGGTTCGGCCGACAAGGCTGACGCTCGAGATGGCAACAGTTGCGCAATGCGACTGCTGTCATTATCTGAGAAATCTGGTTTCAGAGGGAGAGAGGGCAAGAGGGCGGGCCGGCGCTGCAGGCAGGCCGAAGCGATGAAAGGGCAAAAGAGGCGGGCTGCCGCTCTCTCCGCTTGCTGTTACCCTGCCCCGCTGCTAACACCTCGGCCAATCCCCCAACGTTCCCTCCATACTACAAAAATCACCTGAAACTGCGGCCATCGGATACTCCTGAAAACTGAAGGTGGCCGACAGACACACACCATGGTCCAAGAGTGGCTGTCTGCAGCAAAACTGATCCACGTGAAAGTCAGGCCTGCTGTGGCGCAACTCTGGAGGTCAGACGGCTATGGAATGCAAGCTCATTCAGCGGACGTGATTCCAGCTCAGCTCGAAACTGGCGGATGAGCTGGGGGTTATCTGTATACCACCACGGGGCTAGCCAAACGAGGAGGGCACGCATTAACCATAGCACCAGCCACAAGGCAAGGTCTTAGCAAAGCTCGAAGCACTGGCAACATAGGCGGAGAGATCAGAGCACGTCCACACAAGTACCCCACTGTCAGCCTGCTCGCCTGTCACACCCCAAGACGGTGGCCCACCCAAGTGCCGTGTGCTTGGCGCGGATGACTGTGAGCTTCTAGGAAGGTGAGATAAAAGAGGTAACGCAAGGCTCGAAAGACGAAATAGTTGTGAGAGCAAGGCCAGGACTGACAAAGTGCCTGACTGAGATGCAATCCCTTACCCATCCACCACCTACACCTGAGGCCCTCCACCCAACATCCTATTTACTCGTGCGCATTATCAAACAGCCCTACCCCAAAACCGGGTTGGAAAGTCCATGGGGCTATTCGCTGGGCGAGTCGAATCCGACGTCGCTCTCTAGCTTGCGCACGCTTGGCAGCAACTAGGGCGCGCAATTCTGGTGTGAGCTCAACGGGCTGTAGGGGCGGCGGGGGGCACGGAGATTGGGAAACGGGTAAAGAAAGACGGGAGTGAGAGAGCAAGATAGCCAGGGCTGACGCAGAAGCCTGACTAGATCAGTGCAATCTGGAATTGGGCAGCGCGGCTGCTGCTGGGCCTCGGACGCCATCCGAGGTGAGTGTCAGTCGGCCTGACTGGCGCAGCGCCAGTCGCAGGCGGGCCTTGAGACGGCTCAGTGGCAGCCCTCTCGCTCCCCGTGGCCCGCCCGCCATGACACATCACCCCGGCGTCGACGTCGCCCCCTCGCTGCCCTCGGTGGAGCCAGCGCGGCCGCCGCGCAGCATGAAGCCATCTGGCGCTTCGCGCCGTGGGCTGTGGCTGCGGCTGTGCCTCTGGCGGCGGCTGGCTGCGCCTGCAACGGCATCCTCTCCTGCCTCTGCGGCGACGGCGGCACGGCCGTGCGGCGACGGTGGCAGGGCGCCGCGGCCGCGGTGACTGCGCGCACCTGGCCGCGCTGACGCCTGGCGAGCCAACGCGTCTCGCAGTCCCTGCTGGCCATCAGGGCGACGTGCACGTTCTGCAGCCTTCCTCTCAGCACGCTGAGCTGCCCTCGCCTTGCGGGCTGCCTCGGCCGTGGCAGCCGCAGCAACATCCTCCTCGGCGCTGACTGGCACCTCGACGGCGTCGGCGGCGGCGGGTCCAGCAGCGCCCCATGCCGCCCCCGCGGCGGCGCCCGCAGGCGGGGGCCCCCCTTGTGGGCCGCGGGCCACAGGTGCGTCGGCCGGCACGGGGTAGGCCGCGGCAGGAGCCTCAGGCCTGGGCGCGGGGGCCACTGGCCCCAGGCGCTGGGGGGGCCCTGCAAAGGGCCGCACCTCGGGCGCAGGCGCGTCGCCATGCGCCGCTCCGCCGCGCGCCGCCGCCATCTGACCCTGCATCGTCGTCAGTAGCTGCGTGAGGCCGACGAGCTGCTGGGTGAGGGCCGCCTGGCCAGCCTGCAGCTCCGCGATGGCCGCGATGGGCGGCGCGCGGTCGGGCGGCGTGGCTGGGGCTGCATCGCCCTCAGCGCCGGCCACGGGCGTCGGCGTGATGGGCTCCTCCATCGGCTCGTCGCCCGCGGGGGCCATGGCCTCGAGCTGCTCCAGGAGCGTCTTGGCGCGGCCGAGGGCCTCGGCGCGCTGACCCACCTTCGCCTCCAGCTCCGCGAGCTCCTCGCGCGCCCGCGCAGCCGCGGCCTCGGCCTTCTCCAGCTTGGCCTGAGCCCGCTGGACGAAGCTGCGCTGGCGGTCGCATCGTGCGCCAGCTGGGCGGGCCAGGATGATCATGCTGAGCTGCACGGCGTGCTCCTCCTCCTGTGGCCGCCTCTGCTCCAGACTCATGCCGAGCTCGATGGCAGCCTGCAGCCTCTTGCCCGTGGCGGCCGCCATCTGGCGCAGCGAGCGCCTGTGGGCCGTGAGCCCGCGCTCATCCGACGGCGGCTCGACCCAGGCTGGGTGTGCCCGCGCGTCCGACGGCAGCGCGGGGAGGATGCCGAGCGCGGGGCTGCGGCCGTCCTCATCGCCATCCGATGCATCAGATTCGCCTCCAGCAGACCGCCTCCGTCGGCCATCGCCGTCGGCGGAGCGCTGGCGGCGGCTCGAGGCCGACCTCGGCCGCGGATCGCCTCCGTCGTCCTCCGTGCCCTCGTCCTCGAAGCGGACTCGCGAGGCTGACCGCGGCCTCGGCTCGGCCTCGGGCTGACGTGCCTCGCCCTTGCCGCCGCGGCGCCGACGCCTCGAGGCAGAACGAGGCTGGCGGCCGTCACCGCGCGGGCCCGCGCGCGGGCGCGCTGTCCCTCCTCCGTCTCCATGCATGGGGCCATGCTCGGGAAGAGGGAAGCAGGTGCGGCGCAGGGCGTCAGCAGGGCCGTTGAGTCCTCCGCACGACGGGCACCGCCATCCAGGCGGCGGCGGCGGCGCGGCCCACGGCGGAGTGCTGCCACTCTGCCCGCTGTGGCCGCCGCCCGAACTGCCCTTGCCGCTGCCCTTGCGGCCCTGGCCGCCTTTGCCCCCGCCTCCGGCTCGGCCTGACATCAGCCCGCTGCTGTGGTGCGCGCGCAGCCTCGCAGCGGCAGCGGCGACGCGCAGCAAGGTGCGCGACTGCGTGCGCCGCTCGCGAGCGCGCCTGTGCCAGGCGGGCTCGCGCGCGCGCAGCCGGCGCCGCGCCCTGCTCGAAGCGGGCGCCCGCGCCGTCGTGCGCCCGCCCACTCTGGGGGCGGCGCGCACCGCAGCACGGCAGCACGGCCGGCCCGCGCGCCACCAGCGAGGGCGTGGGCGAGCGCGTATGGCCGCCGAGTCCCGCGAGGCTCGCAGGTATCCTGGATACCTGCGCCCAGAAGCCTCGGGCCGGGACGGCGGCTGGAGCAGGAGGAGGGGGGGGGTGAGGAGGAGGGGCGAAATGCAGGGGGAAGAGGAGGGGGGGGGGCGGAGGAGGAAGGAGGAGGAGGAGGAAAGAGGAAAAGGAAGCAGGAGGACAACGTGGATTGTGACCCATTTGGATTGTTCCCGCGTGTACGCGGCGCTTCTCTTTCTGTGGGCGCCTCCGACGTACAATCCCCACGGGCCCTCGCAGCCAGAAAAGGCCCCGACGGTAGAGCCTTTAGGCGCTGCCGTTCGTTGGGTTACGCGGATGCCTGTAGGCAGGGGGGGCCTGCAGGCGTACAGGGAGGGCCTGTAGGCGTGACTGTAGGCCGTGGAGGAGGGCGCCTATAGGCGGGGAGGGCGTGCAGGCGCGCCTTTGGGCAGGGAGAGACGAAGGACGAGAAGGAGGGAGTGCCTATAGGCAGGGGGGGGCCTGTACGCGTGACTGTGGGCAGTGAGCGTGCGAGTGCCTACAGGCAGGGAGTACTTGTTGGCGCGCCGGTAGGGAAGGGGGGAGGGGGGGAAGTGCCGATATGCAGGAAGTGCCTCTAGGATTGCCCGTGGGCGGGCAGGCAGGGAGTGGGGTGGGGGGGGGGGGGGGGGGGGGAGTGGAGGGAGGAGGGACCTCTGCGGTCCTCGCTCGTTTCGCGAGACCTCTGTGGTCCTCGCGAAACAAGCGAGGACCACAGAGGTCTCGCAATGGGCCCTCTAGAGAGCTCGCCCGAGGAGAAGCATCGCGCAGCACTGGCGGCCGCAGTTGCGGCTCTTGACGGAATTCGGAAACCTGACTGGTTCAAGTTGCTGGGCGCGCCGCCGCCTGCAGCGAAGCAGCCGCAGTTGCGGCGCAGATAGGAAACGCGGCAGTTTTTTTTTTTTTTTTTTTTTTTTTTTTTTTTTTTTTTTTTTTTTTTTTTTTTTTTTTTTTTTTTTTTTTTTTTTGTTTTTTTTGTTTTTTCTCCTTTTTCGACATGGTGACGCAGCTACCAGCGATCAGCCAGAGCAGCAGGGCGACAGGAAAGGGCCCCACACACCAATTCCGTTGCCTGTTGCCGAGTGGCAGCAGTCGCCCAGAGCGCAAGGGTCGGAAACCGCCCGCGCTCGCCGCTGCTGCGTTCCTCGCCCCGCGGGCGCACCGCGCCCGTAGCCGCGGAGGCGGGCGTCGAACTGCCGCGGGGCCCCGAAGCAGGCAGACGCAGCGCAGTGGCGACCGCGGACCACGACGCGGAAATCATAGAGTTTTGGCCCTGCGTCCGAGAGCATCCGAAGTTCGCGAGAAGGGCGCGCGCCAATGCAAGGCGCGGGTGCAGGCGTGTGTCAAGGCGGACGCAGTCGTCAGGGGGCCCATGAATTTCTACCCCCACCCAGAGTTCAAGGGGCCGACAGACGCTGCGCCCGCGGACGTGGCGGAGGGTGCCACCTGGGGCATGCGCTGGTTCTGGGCCGTGGCTAAGCTCGCGCCCGCGGAGTCGCGGGCGCGCGACGCCTCTCGTGGAAAGCGCAGTCGCGCGGTTTAGCGTGAAAGAGCTCGCGGTTTGTTGGGCCTAGTGGGAGGGGGTGCTTTGTGGCTGGCATAGAAGTCCCCGCGCCGCAGACAGCGTCGCAGGTGAAGGAGGGCGACGAACTGCCGTGGGAGACAAAGCCCAAACAGAAAAGCAAGGCCAAAGCGATTTGAGGAACGTGGCGCACGGAGGAGGCGACGCAGGCGAAGGAGAAGGCCGCGGGGCCGCCAGCCGCGAAGAAACCGACTAAGGGGTTCGACGGCCAGGGGAAGTTGTCGCTTTGGCCCAGCGCAACCGCTGTGTCGGCGGGTGAAACCGCAATTGCGGCCGTGGCTCTGTCGCTGTATTGCAGACGCAGTGCGGGTGCGCAAAAAGGCCTTCTCCTCGCGCGCTCAAGCCGCCGCCTTAAAGGGCGAATAAGGAGGCGCGCCGCCGCTTGCAAGGGCGAGGGTGTGGGGGGGGGGGCGGGGGGGGAAAGAAGGGGTGGGCGACGAGCGGGGGGGCGCGCGACGAGGGGGGGAGGGGGCGGGGGGTGCGATGATGACGATGGGTAAAGTTGGGGGGCGGGAAAGGAGGGGAGAGGAGGAAGAGAAGGAAGAGCGGTGGCGGAGGGTGTCGCCGGCGGGTCGCCATCGGGATGTGGCTTCCCAGGGGCGTTGTTCACAAGTCCTCTCCTGCTTTGCGCTTTCAAAACAGTTTCTGGGGATTGTGAAAGTGGAAGTTCAATTTCCGCTGTCAAAACAGCTTCTGGGCAGTGTTTTGAAAGCGTGAATTGTAGTTTTCGCGCGGGGGCGTTTTGAATGCGGAAACTGAATTCCCGTTTTTCACAGCCGCCCCCGGGGGGTGTTTCGAAAGCGCAGAGCAGGAGGGGTGTCCGAGCGGCCTATCGCGTCGGGGAAGGAAGGGGCGCCCGTCGCGAGCCTTGCCGCGCGGCCGTTGTGGCCCCCCTTGCCGGCGGCCGGGGCGCCCCCGCGGTTCGGTCTGCCGCCGGGGCGGCGGCTGAGAAGCCGCTGTTGCGGCGTCGGCAATGGGCGCGCGGCGCGCGCCTCAAGTGCGCCCCGCGCTCTGCGCGTCAGGCGGCTGGGGCGGGAAGACGATTCCCACCCTGGAAGCGGACGTGGTGGCAGAACATCGCCCTGCCCGGGCTAGAAAACGTGTCTTTTGCACACGTGATAATGCAGGAGAGATTGGTCCTGCATGTGTGCTCGGAGCACGCGGGGCCCGCCGCGGGGCAAGTGGTGTGGGGGGTGTCCCAGGCCAGGGTCGGTGGCGACGCCCGCTGTCTCCTCTTCTCTCCTCTCTGTGCGTGACCCTCAAGGCGCGCGCGTCACTGCGGGGCGTCTTGCGGCCATGTGCCCTATGCAGGCGCCATCCCACATGGGGGTGGGCGCAGCAGACTGGCTCTTTTGCTCGGTTACCCCTCTCACAGGTCATCAGCCGCTTTGCCGGAGTTGCGAAACCGACGCTGTCAGTCCCTGAGAGTGTTTGTAACGTGATTTCTGTTGTGCCCTTCTCGACCCGCACCTCAGCAGGGCGGCTTCCGAGCGAGGTCAAGGCGGAACCCCGCTCTGACATGGGCGCGCCATTCGTAAGACGGCGCAATCGCTTCAGATGATGTGACGACTGTATTTGCTCATTCTTTGTGCGTTTTGCGACCATCGTTGATTGTCTCTGTTGGAAGCTGACTTGGCGATCTTGCACGCGTGGGAAGTTCCCCGTTCTGGAAGTATGCGCCCCCGCCTCGTGTTTCTGAGCTTCGAGACGGCGTGGTGCGATCCCGTCAGCGCGAGCCCCCGTTCAGTCAGGCCGCGCGGGTAGCGCCGGACAACCTGAGTTGTTCGGGTACCGAGGCAGGTTCACTTCCTGTGCTTCGCCGGTGGCAACACCTGCTGCGTCTCTGCCTCGTCGCCTTGGCTGGGCGCTGCAACGCGTTTTTTTACAGAGCTTCCAGCGCGACAGATACTTCTCGACGCGCCCCCCATTATCCAGCTTCTCTATTTCATTCCCTCACGTCGTTTTGCGTCGGGGTGGGGCGCCCCCCGCAGGTGCACTTCGACGCCCTCCTCTTCTCGCTTTCTGTTGTCCTTCCCCATCTCCATCCATCCATTGCTTCCCTCCTCCCATCTTTCCGTCTGGTCTCCTTCTCCTCTGCGTTTCTGTGCGTGTTTGTTGTTGTCATGCCCACATTCACATTTGAACGATTGTTGGGCGCTGCGCCGTGCTGAGCGATCCGTGCCCCCTGCAGGCTGGCGTTCCCGACTACGGCTAACGTCTTGATGTGCCCAGAAAGCGCGCGCCAATGTATGAGGAATGAATCTCGAATGGCGCGTGCTGAAGCCCCCCCCCCCCCCCCCTTCTAGAGTGGCGCGTTGGACGGGCCCGGACTGCGCAGTTGGGGCCCCCTCCTTCGGGTTTGCGATTTCGCCCCCATCGCTGGCGGGTTGCAGGATGTAGGAAGGCGGCGGACCACGCGTCGTTAAGCATTTCGCTACCCGAATCGCGAAGAGCAGCCCATGCTGGCGGGGGCGCCCCGGTTCACATGCTCCCAAGTGGGAGTCGGGGTATTTGCAATGACCCCCCCAGGGCCCCCGAGCGGGAGACTCGTGAAAGACATTCGGACCGGGTGCAGGAAGCGCCGCGAAGACGGGTTTCCGAGATGGCTCTTATTGCTCCTCTCTCTCTCTCTCTCTCTCTCTCTCTCTCTCTCTCTCTTTCTGTCTCTGTCTCTGTCCCTCTGTCCCTCTCTCCCTCTGTCCCTCTGTCCCTCTGTCCCTCTGTGCCTCTGTGCCTCTGTGCCTCTGCCCCTCCCTCTCTCTCTCTCTCTCTCTCTCTCTCTCTCTCTCTCTCTCACTCCGCTCTCGCTCACACTCTCACTCTCTACCCTCACTCTCTCTCTCTCTCACCTCTCTCTCTCGCCCTCATCTCTCTCTCTCTCTCTCTCTCTCTTTCTTTCTTTTTTTGTCTTTCTTTCTTTTTTCCCCTCTCTCTCTCTCTCTCTTTCTCTTTCTTTCTCTCTCTTTCTCTCTCTTTCTCTCTCTTTCTTTCTTTCTCTCTCTCTCTCTCTCTCTTTCTCTCTCTCTCTTTCTCTCTCTTTCTCCTTCTTTCTCTCTCTTTCTCTCTCTTTCTCTCTCTTTCTCCTTCTTTCTCTCTCTTTCTCTCTCTTTCTCTCTCTTTCTCTCTTT
>CAUYUJ010015699.1:277547-317502 GCA_963575745.1 Prorocentrum cordatum | reverse complement strand
CACCACAACCACCACCAGCATCAGCACCAGTACCAACACTACCACCACCAGCACCACCACCACCACCACCAGCACCACCACCACCACCATCACCACCACCACCACCACCACTACCACCACCACCACCACCACCACCACGACAACCACGCACACACGCACGCACGCACGCACGTGCACCACCACCCACTACGCACGCGCGCGCGGAGCCACAGGTCCGCTACGACACGCGTCCGAGGATAGAGAAAATCAGCGCCATGGTAAGGGATGGGAGGGAGGGGTAGGACGTCAGATATGACGCGAGCGCACCTAGCCTCTCATCCGCCTCCCCCTCCCCCCTCCCCCTCCGATCCTTTTTGTCCCATCCTTTGGTCCTCCTCCTGCTCCGCCTCCGCCTCCTCCTCCTCCTCCTCCTCCTCCTCCTCCTCTTCCTCCTCCTCCTCCTCCTCCTTTTCCTCCTCCTCCTCCTCCACCACCCTTTCCGTACAACTAACTGATCCCTGTCGCACCCCGAAGCTAATGTATAAGGCGGGCCGGGCGTTTCGCCGCAGACTTCCTGCCGTCTTTTGACTCTGAAGCTTAAAAATTGGCCACGGTTTCACAAATGAACGGCTTGTGGTTTCAAAATGCGGCTCTCGCCATAGCGCTGCGAACATTCGTTTGAACATTTGCAAGAGTTTCACGGATTGAAGGCGGGTCGTATTCGAAATGTGGTTCTCGCCTTAGCGCGGCGCACGTCCGTTCAAAAATACAATATCTCCACGGATTGAGGGCGGGTGGTTTTCAAAATGTGGCTCTCGCCTTTGCGCGGTGCACGCTCGGTTCAACACATTATAAGAGCTTCACGGATTGAGGGCGAATGACTTCCAAAATGCGCACATTTGTTTAAAAACTTTGGATGGCGGCTCATTTTCAAAATGTGGTTCTCGCCCCAGCGCCGCGCACATTCGTTTACAATAACTCCAAGAGTTTCACGGATTCCCATGGTCGACTTGCCAGAAATGGCGTTTTGGATTGATTCCGGACTATGCGGGCGCAGCAATTCGATTTATTCTCTGAGTTGAAGTCCTCGGAATGGCGTCCTGCAGCGATTCAGGATCGTCAACACGCAACCGTCAGGTTGATCCGTGGCGATGGAGTCCCGAGAGCAATGTTTTGGCATGCTTCAGGGTCTTTAAACGGGTGTGTTCCAACGAGGCACTTCCCTCAATGGAAATAAACCGCTGTAGGGGCCTATGAAGAGGGAGCTTCGAGGGATGGTTTACTCTGACATCGTTGATGACTCTTGGGTTTACACAGGTATTCCTCCTCCTCCTCCTCCTCGTCCTCCTCCTCCTCCTCCTCCTCCTCCTCCTCCTCCTCCTCCTCATCCCCCCATCCTCCCTCCTCCTTCCTCCTCCTCCTCCCTCAAGCAACTTGGGCTCGAGCACCATGTCCTCTCACCCCCCGTGTGTGAAGCAGGTTGTTCAGTCCAGCTCCCACCGCCTCCACGGGGCGCTTGGGGGGCAATCAATCTGTCGCCCCTGTTGTTTCGCGGACGATCTGGTTGGCAAAGTGCGGGAGAAATGGGCTAGACAAAGAATGTGATACCTCTGCAGAGCAGCCAGCTCGCACGTGGTCCACTTGCCACGGCTGTCATCGGCACGAATGGAACGACGCGCTGACGCAGAATTCGCACAAATGCACGCGCTGCAGCAGACAGGCGAAGATACACCCACCGAAGGGTGGAGGCCCTGAGGGGGCTCAGAATGGCAAGGGAGGCAGCGGCCACAAAGGAGGCGCAGCAGGAGGCAACCAGCTTCACCTCGCCGTCGCGGCGCCTCCGATCGAGGTCCTCTCTCCGGCTCTCGGCGCCGCCAAGGACCCGCTAATTGCGGCGGCGCTCACGGCGGCCATTCAGCAGCAGGCGCAGCCCGCGCCCCCCCTCCCCTCCGACAGCAGAGGAGGCAGTCAAGCGGGCGGCCCAGCGCGTGGAAGGACGCGAACTACAAGCACGACCAGGCGGTGCAGCAAGTCAGCAAGTGCCGCGAGGCGCTCCCGCGGGCGGAAGCGAAGGAAGCAGAGACCGTGAGGGTCCTCGCCGAGGCCGAAATCGCCCGCAAGACGGCTGCCAAGGCCTTGGCGGCGCAGGCGGGCTTCACCGCGGCCCCCGCTGCCGAGACAGCGGATCAGGCACCCGAGGATGGCAAGGTCAAGTTTGCAAACGATTGGGACACAGACTTCTTCGACAAGGTCCGGTCAGGCGAGTGCGAGTGCGAGGGCGCCGAGAAGGAGACCCTGCCCATGCTCGAGGCCGCCCCAAGAAGGATCTCACGGTCAAGAGCGAGTCCATCACGAACTGGATGGATAAGGTGAAGGCCACGCAGGAGGCAGTCACCGCTCTCCACGCCAAGAAGCACAGGGCCGAGGGAGATGGTGCTGCTGAGGCCACTCCCGCAGGCACCGCGTCTGCGGCAGCGGCGAGCCAGGCCCCTGCGGCAGCTGACAGCAGCGCCGCGGGGTCGGCTGCGGCGACATCGGCCCCCACGGGCGAGACATACGCCGCCGCTTGTCAGCGCGCCGAGGCGATCGAGGCGGAGGTGCAGCAAATCAGGAAGGCCAAGGAGGCGGCAGCGGCGGCGGCGGCGCAGGCAGCGCAGGCCGCGGCCAACGCCATTGCTGGCGCAGCCGATCAGGGCGCCGCCAAGGGCCCTCAGACCGCGGCGGCGACGCCAGCGCGATCATCACAGGGGGCCAGCAGTGCCCCCAACAGGCTCGCGAGGGCGACCTCGCCTCGCGTTGCATGTTCAATCTCAGAAGGCCAGCAGGTTTCATCGCCGTCGTGCACATCTTCGATGGCACCACCGAGTTCAGCGGGTTCTTTCTCAACTCCCACGAGTTCTGAGGCGCAGGAGCCCAAAGCATCAGCAGGGGGGGGCCCAGGCGCACCAGCTGCATCATCTCGTACGAAGCGATCGCCAGCTGATTCAAGCGGGGATTCAGCGTCAGCAGTCACACTGATTTTCTTCAGTAACGTCACTTTCCTCGGTCGAAAGGCGCGGTATTATATCGGCCATCTCCGCCCGGACACAGCATTCCAGCACTTCGCCATTTGCGAGACGCACATTGGAGACAGCACAGTTGCAGATTGGAAGAGGAAAGCACGCCTCGCCAAATTTCGTTGTCATGTGAACGCAGCAAGACCCACGGGGCGTCGGTGTCGCACTGCCTCGGGGCAATCGCGCGCCACGGAAGGTGGCGAACTCTTTCTGTCCGAAAGCCATCGTCAAACGCATGCCCTGTCTCAACACAGCAGTAAGTTGTCCCAGTTATGCTCGGAGGGTTTGAGTATGATCGACGGATCCCCCCCTGTAGTTGTGAGGCAGCAAGGCTGTAGCATAGTAGTTTTCACTCTTTACGGGCACCGCTCCCAGGGATACGCTGGTCAAACCTCGAGCGTCTGGCCAAGCTTGGGTCCATTGTGCAGGCCCTACATCTTCCGCGGGTGGTGCTCGGAGATTTTCACATGCCGCCGCCTGAGCTCTCGTCGGGCGCGTCGGAGAATTTCTCGGCAAAATCGGGGCGTCTGTGCTGGGAACTCCTGTTGAACGCGCGTGCGTCAGCAAAAGTGAGGCGTCTCGCATGGATTGCATACTGGCTCCGCCGTCAGCCATACCGTACATATATTAAGCGCGCAAGCGATTCAGGATGCGCCGTGGGAGCCTCGCTGCGCACGAGTGCTTCAGCTCAGGAGATGGGGCGAGTAACTGATCACTCGTTCACTTTTGCTCCCCAAAAAGGTTGCCTCAAGTTGCCCGGCCACGGGCTCAGGCACAGAGCAGGTCTGGGCCCTCGCAGGCGCGGTCGAAACAGATTGCCCGCCAGGCCCTTGCCCGTGAAAAACAGATTTCCATTGTTTCAGAGCTGTTCGGGGATATTCTAAATTCAGCCCCCCCTGAAGCCAAGTCTAGCTTGCCCCAACCAGCTCTCGGTACTGATCCGTCTAGCATCCCCTTGATGCCAAGTGATCCCGAGCTTATGGCTGGGTGTCACTTTGGTCTGCGTGGAGATGAGGTGGATCCGTGGGCTGGCGAGCCCAGCTTTGTTGGGCCTACAATCCCCCGTACCTCTCCCTCCTCGCCCTCGCCCTCCCCCTCTTTCGTGTCGGGAGGTGCTCAGGTGAATCCACTAGCCTCGACGGATCCCGATATCGTTCCAACTGTAGATGGGAACAAGGACCCCTCCAGCGAGAGAGCTCCCCAGTTTAACGAGGACACCCCCGCCCCGTCCAACTCCGCGGGCTCTGCTGCCGCCCCTGCTTTCGCCCCCCCCCTCCCCCCCTCGCACCTGTGGCCATTGGCTCGTGCTCAGGCAGGTTATTGTCCTCAAACAATGTCACTGGTTTGGGAGCCAGCGAGGGCATCACTCGCGTTCAAGGTTGGAGGACCCCACGCCCTTCGCGTCAGCAGTGCATATGCAGCGTGGATCAGCAATGTGGAATACTTGTACAACGTTCATCACGACCTGGACCCCCATGACAAGCCGACTCGAGCTCAGGGCCCCAGGTTGGTCACACATCGCGTGAGACAAAGTGAACACTATCGAGCTATGACCTTAACGGGCTCAGTCAGTCTGAAGCTCTCGTCTCTGGAGCCAAAATGGCTGGGCAGCCGCCTGGCTGCGCGTGTAAGTCGGTTGGCAGGTCTTCAGAAGCTACCACGTGGACGTCATGGCTCACAGTTCTTATCGAGCTTAGGGGCATCCCGTGCCAGCAGCTGGACATCTACGCTAGCGAGGCAAAGCAGGTGGCGCAGCGAGCTCGCGTAGTCATGCTATTTCGGTTTCGCTTGCTGACTTCAAAGACTGGATTGGGAAGCAGGAGAACACGGGCGCCATTTTTCGAACTACGAAATATTCACCTCTTGCCGACCTGGAGTTTCCAGCTTCGGCCAACTCGGATCACGGCGCCATCTTCCATCAAAAGGATGTTGCGGGTCACAAGGCAGCTCACTGGCACTCCTTGTGGACGTCACGATTCAAGCAGACAGTGCCAGCAATTCGAGCGCTTTTTGAACGCATGCGGTGGCGTGCAGCGCCTGAGCCCTTGACGCCACTCACGGCGGAGGATGTTCGTGCAGCTTTTGGGCGGATGAAACCCCGGGCTGGCCAAGGGGTCGATTGTCGATTGCGTGTCCAATGTGTTTGATGTTCTCGCCTTTTCGAGCTTCCCACGCTACAAGACGGCCATGAGGCCCCAAAAGACTCCCCAGAGGGCTACAAGACGGCCCGAGAGAGCTACAAGACGGTCCAAGAGGTGCCCAAGACTGCCCAAAAAGGCCCCCAGAGTGGGAACCGAGCATGCTGGCCTTCTGCCCCGAGGGGTCCCTAGCAGGCCCCCTCGCCTTCTCGAGTAGCTGCCACCCAGAATGCTGCGCTGGCACAGTGGCGGAAGTGCAGATTGCAGACCCATGTTGTATTCGCTGCTCAGAGGAAACAAATTGGTGAATGGACGGCGGGAGTGAAGATGCACAGAAGGGGGAGGAAGAAGCAGGAGGAGGGAGGCGGACGCGGGTGAATGAGCGAGGGGGCAGAAGGGATGGGGGGGGGCAGGAGGAGAAGAGGGACAAAGGAGAAGAAAGGAGGGCTGCTACTTACGCTGACGGAGGGGGGAGCAGGAAGAGCGGAGGGAAGGGAAGGGAGTACTACTCCCTGCCCTTCCCTCTCCCTACGGGCGAAGGAAAGACGGAGGGACGGGAGGGAGAAACCGGAACAACGGCAGCTCAAGGTCAGTCCCCAGACCCCTCCTGGTGTAATTGCAAACGAACCTGTTTTCCGAGCTGGGAGCAGCCGTGGCGACGAGGGTGCCCCCACGAAGGCCAAGAGCGGCTCCAACTACCAATGCCCCAACACGCCCTCCTCTGAAGAAAGGCAGAGGAGGGAGCAGCGAAGAGCACGGACGAAAACGACGACGACGACGAATACGACGACGACGACGACGACGACGACGACGACGACGACGACGACGACGACGACGAGGGGGGTGGGGTCGTGAGGGAGGGGGAGTGAGTGAGGGAGGGAGGGAGGGTGGGGCGAAGGAGGGCAAGATGGAGGGCAGAAGGGAAGAGGAAGAGGACGGAAGAGGACGGAAGAGGGAGAAGGAAGAGGAGGCCAGGAGGATGAGGAGGAGGCTAGGCGGAAGAGGAGGAGGAGGCTAGGAGGCTAGGAGGCTAGGAGGCTAGGAGGAGGAAGAGGAGGAGGAGGAGGAGGAGGAGGAAGAGGCTAGGAGGCTAGGAGGCTAGGAGGCTAGGAGGCTAGGAGGAGGAGGAGGAGGAGGAGGAGGAGGAGGAGGAGGAGGAAGAGGAGGAGGAGGAGTGGTGGCAGCGCGCGCGCACGCGCGCGGGCGCCGGCCTCCCAGGGCACGGCTCGCTGCGTGCCTCCCCGGGCGGGAACGGCCGGGGGCGGCCGCTCGCCGCCGCCGCCCGCCGCCGCCGCGCGCCGGCGACGTCGCCCCCTCGACGTGGCCGCCGGCGAGCGGCGGCCAGCGGCGGCGGCGACGACGGCCAGGGCGGCGTGCCCAGACCCCCTGGGGTCATGTGAGCGATCTCTTGCTCGTCGTTTCTACATTGAGCGAGGCTGGGGGGGGTCTGGCTCCGGACCTCTGCTTCATGCGACTGTTTGCAACAGTTCGTCCAATGCGGGAGACAATCCACCTTCTCAAGGCAGGCGCCGAAAACAACCAAAACCTACTCCAAAATAGGCGGGGGGGGCTGCGAGGGCCCGCGCCGATAGGCAAACAATGCATAAGAAAACGACCACCATGAATGAATCAGGACGATGAATTTCGCGCCATTTTCGGTCTCTGGGGGCCCTTACCGGCCCTCGGGACCGTCAACAAACGGTATGGGAGAAAATTAAAAGAACGGTCCTGGGAAACGGGTCCAGACTGCGGGGGCTCACGTCGTGGACTATTCATGGCGTCGGGGGTCTGGGTGGGCGGCGACCGCGGCGACGGCGTGGTGAGCGACCACGGTGGCGATGGCGACGGCGGCGCGGTGGGCGATGACGGATGGGGCAGAGGAGAGGGGGAGGGGAGGGGGGAGGGCTGGAGGGGGCCCCGGGGGAGGCGGGACGGCGTCGACGCTTCCGTTCTGGAGGTCGTGGGGCGCTCGGGTTCTCGCCGCCGCGGGGCTTCGGAGGTGTTTTGGGCATCTCCGGGGGTTCTCGTCGCAGCGGCCAGACTCGGCGGCGGTTTTGTGGGCTTCTTGGGTCGTCGTGGATTTTCGGAAGCTGGAACAGAAGAGTCGTCCCAAAAAGTTATAGAACTCGTAGGGTCGCGTCCATGTTGGCCTCTCGGGGCACTCGTCTGGGGCCTGGGGCGCTCACTGGAGCCTGCCCGGGGCCGTCCTGGCGCCTTTTTGAAGCCTCCCCCGGAGAGCTTCAAAAGGCGGAGAGCTCGAAATTTCGGTTCATGCCCCCCTCTGGAATCCATCTTGGGGCCGTCTTGAACGCTTCGTTGGCCGTTTTGGGCGCCCCTCGGGCGTCATGCAGCCCTGGTACGCCGTCCTGGGGCCTTCCTGGGGGCCGCGAGGCCAATCTTGAGGCGGTGTCGGAGGCCTTGTGGGCCGCGGTGGACTGTCAGAATGTCGAGAAAGGGAAGGCACCGAAACCATTGAAAAGCCATGCGGGATCAATGATTTGTGCCGCGGGCCGTCCTCCTCATCTTCGGCCTCCTTGCTGGACTGGCGGTGACGACCACGTCCCCAGAAAGCTCCCCGGGAACATGGACTGTGGGCCGTATTGAAGTAGTCGTGGAGGCTGCCAAGGTACCTCAAAGAAGGCTGCAAAGCCCGAAGGACAGCCATATTGAGGCAGTCGGAAATCTTGTCACTGTGGTGCGGCTGCGAAGTGAGATGGGGGAGGCGAAAAGTAACGAAACAACAAGCGGCAGGAACTGGGTAGGACAGGGCAAGGAAGGAGGGATGTCGAAGGAGGCCTCTATGGGGCCTCTTGGGGGCCGTTGTTGGGCCTGGGGCGTCGTGGGGGCCTCTTGTGGTCCTCTTGGGGCCCCGTGGTAGCATCTGGGAGCTTTCTTGAGGTTCCTGGGAGCCTCTTGGGGCAAAATACTGTTCATTTCCGTCCATGCTCCCCCCCTGGAGGCAATCTTGGGGCCGTTTTGTGGGCCTCGTGGGCCGTCTTGAGCGCCCCTGGGGGCGTCGTGCAGCCCTGTCAGGCCGTTCCGGGGCCCTCCTGGGCGCCTCTGGGCCCGTCCTGACGCGGTGTTGAATGCCTCTTGGGCAGACGTGGATTGCCAGAACCTTGAAGAGTGGAGGGACCCAAAAAGATTGAAAGACCTCAGGGGAATCACCGATTTTGGCCTCTGTGCACTCGTCTGGGGCCTGGGGCGCCCACTGGAGCCTGCTCAGGGCCGTCCTGGCGCCTTCTTGAGGCCTCCGGAGATCTTCACGAGGCGAGAGGCTCGAAATCGGTTCATGCCGCCCTCTCGAGGCCATCTAGGGGCCGTCTTGAAGGTCTCGTGGGCCGTATTGGGCGCCCCATGCAGCCCTGGTATGCCGCCCCGGGGCCTTTCTGGGGTTGCCTGGTCCACCCTGAGGCGGTGTCCCAGGCCTCGTGGGCCGTCGTGGAGCGTCGGAATGTGGACAAAGAGAGGGCACTGGAAACGTTGAAAACCTCAGCGCGATCTGATTTTTGCCTCGTGGGGTACTCGTCTGGGGCCTCGAGCGCCCACTGAAGCTGGCCCGGGGCCGTCCTGGCGCAGGCTGGAAACCCTCGAAGGCCGTTCAGGAAAAATCTTCGGTGCTCTCGGGGCGTGCTAAACCCAGTCCGGTAAACTGTCGTACCGATTTGTGGGCCTTCTGTGCGACCACGAGGCCACTTTGGGAACCGCGAGGGCGCTCATGGAGCACCCGCGGAACCCGCGTGTGCCCGTTGTCTCGGTCCCAGGCCCGCCCTGATATACACATTATATATATATATATATACACACATATATATATGTATATATATATACATATACATATACATATACATATACATATACATATACATATACATATACATATACATATACATACACCTATACATACATACATATATGCGTATACATACACATGTATACATACTCCAATACATATACATATACATATACATATACACATACATATACACATACATATACATACACACATACATATACATACACATATACACATGCATGTGCATAAACATATACATATACATGTCCATATACACATACATATACATATACATATACATATGCATATGCATATACACATATATATATGGTAGTTCCCCCCCCCACATGATCATACATATTTCTTTCTTTGCTACTCCTCTTCCTCGCGCGCCCTGGGGGGGGAGGGCCTGGGGCTTCCTGGGGTTTCCTGAGGCCTCCTGGCCTTCCCGAGTCTTCCGAAACGTTCCTGGGGCTTCCCGAAGCCTCCTGGGGCTGCCGAAACACTGCCCTGGTGAAAAACGCTGTGTTTTCCTGACATTCCTGACCTTCCCAGGGATTACCCCTGAGAAAACGCTGCGTTTTCCTGATATTCCTGATATTCCTGACATTTCCAGAGACTACCCAGGCGCCGAGGCCTCCTGGGGCTGCCGAAACATTGCCCTGGTGAAAAACGCTGCGTTTTCCTAATATTCCTGACCTTCCCAGGGATTGCCCCTGAGAAAACGCTCCGTTTTCCTGATGTTCCTGGTATTCCTGACATTTCCAGAGACTACCCAGGCGCCGTGGCCTCCTGGGGCTGCCGAAACATTGCCCTGGTGAAAAACGTTGTGTTTTCCTGATATTCCTGACACTCCCAAGGATTACCCCTGAGAAAACGCTGCGTTTTCATGATATTCCTGATATTCCTGACATTTCCAGAGACTACCGTGAGCCTGCAGGGTAGTCTCTAGAAATGTCAGGGATATCAGGAATATCAGGAAAACGCAGCGTTTTCTCAGGGGTAATCCCTGGGAAGGTCAGGAATATCAGGAAAACGCAGCGTTTTCCACCAGGGCAATGTTTCGGCAGCCCCAGGAGGCCTCGGCGCCTGGGTAGCCTCTGGAAATGTCAGGAATATCAGGAATATCAGGAAAACGCAGCGTTTTCTCAGGGGTAATCTCTGGGAAGGTCAGGAACGTCAGGAAAATACAGCGTTTTTCACCAGGGCCATCTCTGGGAAGATCTTGGAAATCAGGAACATCTGGTAAACGGTTTTTTTTTTTTTTTCATTCAAGAGCAGGAGAATGATAATCAAATCGTGTAGTTTCAACAGGGCAGCGTTGGCCGTCGGCTGCCCCCCGTCAGTTGTGAACGCAGCTCCCCAATCAGTTCTGCGAGCAGCCTCCTGCTACGAAACATTACTCGCAAAACTAGCTGTGAACGCCGCTCCACACCTAGTTTTGTGAGTGATGTCTTCCTCCTCACCCTCGTCATGCTCCTCACCCTCCTCTTCTTCCTCCTCCTACTCCTCCTGCTCCTCCCCATCCTTCCTCCTCCTTCTTTTCTTCACTCAACCCCACCTCTCCGCTTCATGGCGTCACTCACAAATCTAGTTGCGAACGCAGCTCCGCAACCAGTTTTGCGAGCAGCCTCCTGATAAGAGACATTACTCGCAAATCTAAATGTGAACGCCGCTCCACACCTAGTTTTGTGAGTAAGGTGTTGCTCCTCACCTTCGTCATGCTCCTCACCCTCCTCTTCTTCCTCCTCCTACTCCTCCTGCTCCTCCCCCCGCCCTCCTCCGTCGTTTCTTCACTCTACCCCCACCTCTCCGCTTCGTGGCGTCACTCGCAAATCTAGTTATGAACGCAGCTCCACAACCAGTTTTGCGAGCAGCCTCCTGCTACGAAACATTACTCGCAAAACTAGCTGTGACCGCCGCTCCACACCTAGTTTTGTGAGAAAGGTGTTGCTCCTCACCTTCGTCATGCTCCTCACCGTCCTCTTCTTCCTCCTCCTACTCCTCCTGCTCCTCCCCCCTCCTCCTTCTTTTCTTCACTTTACCCCCGCCTCCCCGCTTCGTGGCGCCACTCGCAAATCTAGTTGTGAACGCAGCTCCCCAATCAGTTATGCGAGCAGCCTCCTGCTACGAAACATTACTCGCAAAACTAGCTGTGAACGTCGCTCCACGCCTAGTTTTGTGAGTAAGGTGTTGCTCCTCACCTTCGTCATGCTCTTCACCCTCCTCTTCTTCCTCCTCCTGCTCCTCCTGCTCCTCCCCAGCCTTCCTCCTCCTTCTTTTCTTCACTCAACCCCACCTCTCCGCTTCATGGCGTCACTCACACCTCTAGTTGCGAACGCAGCTCCGCAACCAGTTTTGCGAGCAGCCTCTTGATAAGAGACATTACTCGCAAAACTAATTGTGAACGCCGTTCCACACCTAGTTTTGTGAGTAAGGTGTTGCTCCTCACCTTCGTCATGCTCCTCACCTTCCTCTTCTTCCTCCTCATGCTCATCCTGCTCCTCCCCCCTTCCTCCTCCTTCGTTTATTCACTCTACCCCCACCTCTCCGCTTCGTGGCGTCACTCGCAAATCTAGTTGCGAACGCAGCTCCACAACCAGTTTTGTGAGCAGCCCCCTTTACGAAACATTACTCGCAAAACTAGCTGTGGACGCCGCTCCACACCTAGTTTTGTGAGTAAGGTGTTGCTCCTCACCTTCGTCGTGCTCCTCACCCTCCTCTTCTTCCTCCTCCTACTCCTCCTGCTGCTACGGCTCCTGATCACCCAGCCCCCTCCTCTCCACTTCGAGGCGTTACCCTCCAATCTAATTGCGAATGCAACTCCACAACAAACCTTGCGAGCAACCTTCCGCTACGAATCATTATTCACAAAACTTGTTGTGAACGCCGCTCCACAGCTAGGAAGAGGCGGTGGAAAATGGGGGAGGATGTTGCTCAACTATGGCTGGTGCCACTGGACCTCGGCATTCACCAGATGACGCGGAGGAGGAGGAGGAGAACAAGGGGCTCAATTTTGAGGAGTCGGGCAAATATGGTTTGGAGGAGAAGGTGGAGGAGGAGGTGGTGGAGGGGGAGGAGGAGGAGACGATGAGCAGGAGGACAAACAGTGGGAGGAGGAGGAGAAGGAGGAGGAGGAAGAGGTGAATGAGGATTCAGAGAAGGAGGAGAAGGAAGAATAGTAGGAGGATTCTGATGAGGAGGACAAACATGAGGGAGAGCTTGAGGAGAATTTAAAGAAGGAGGAGGGGAAGAGAAGCAGGAGGAGGACAATGAGTTTAAATTTGCGGAATCGGAATAGGAGGAGGACAACATGCCGAAGAGGAGATGGAGGAGGATTCAGAGAAGGAAGATGAAGAGGACAAGGAGGAGGAGGAGGAGGAGGAAGAGGAGGACAAGGAATTTGAAAGTGAGAGGGGGTAGGAGCAGGATAATGATGAGGACAAACATGAGGAAGAAGTGGATGAGGATTCGTAGAATGAGGAGGACGAGGGGAAGGAGAAGGAAGAGGAGGAGGAAGAGAAGAGTTGAGGCCAATGCATTTGATTTTGAAGCGGAGGGGGAAGAAGACAAACATAAGGAGGAAGAGGATGTGAAGGAGGATTGGGAGACGGTAGAGGAGGAAAATGAGGAGGAGGACGAGGAGGACAAGGCGTTTGGTATCGAGGAGGAGGAGGAAGAGGAGGACGAGGAGGAGAGGACAATTATGAGGAAAAGGTGGAGAAAGCTTCAAAGAAGAAAGATGAGAAAGAGAAAGAGAGGGAGGGGGAGCTTGAGGTTGAGAAGGAGTAGGATGCTGAGGAGGAGGAGGAGGAGGAGGAGCATCATAAACATGAGATGGTGAGATTGGATTGCAATGCGCCGCGAAAGACTGAAGTCGCTTCGCGCTGAAGTGTTTGGATTGCAATCGACGGAATTGCGGTTTGCAACGTAGCAAACCATCATGAAGAAAAACAGGAGGAAGGAACGGGTTATGATGACTGGAGGGATGATGGAAGAATGTGTATGATCATGTGGGGGGGGGGGGCGAGCATATATATATATATATATATATACATGTATAAACTGTATGCAAACATACGCATCTACACATATGTATATATACGCATATATATACATATTCATACATACGTACATACATACATACATACATACTAGAATCATCGCACGCGCTTCGCGTGCGCTCAGGTTCTAGTTGACGTCACCGCTCACGCCCGCCACGCGCGGCGCGGCTGGCGCGCGTGGCCCCAGCGCGATCGCCTGGGAGCCTAAACGGCTGCGCCGAAGAAGACGACCACGACGACTGCGACGACGACGACGACGGCGACCATGCCGCCTATGTTCGCACGCCATGTTCCGGAGGAGCGTTCCCGGAGCATGGGGCGCCAGAGGCACCCTGGGTCTTTCCCCCTCCCAGACTATCCTGCCGAGGAACTCTTGGGTTGTGTAGGGCCGGTCTTGCGGGTTCCCTGGGGCTCTCTGGGCTCGCCCAGGGCTGTCTGGCAGCGGACCTGGAGGCGCGCTGGGCCCTATGGGAGCGTCGAACAGCCGAAAATAGAAGGAGCTCAATATCCTCCATGTCCTACGTAGAACAAACGATTTTGGCCTGTTGGGACCCTCTTGGGGGTGCTCCTGGAGGCGTCTTGAGCCATGTTTCAAGCCTCTTGGGAGCTACCTGGGGCCTCCTGGGATTGTCTTGACGCGGAAGCTGGGTTTTCGGGACGCAGTCCGTGTCTTAGCACCTCTGGGGCCTGTTTTGGGGCACTCGTGGCTGCCCTGGGCGCTTCTGGGGCTAGCCTTGGGCTCTCCGGGACCGCCCCGGGGCAGCCCTGGGCGCTTCTGGAGCTGTTTGGGAGCGTTTTCGGAGGCCCTCTAGGCCGCCTAGGAGCGTAAGACAGCCGCAAAGATCAGAAGGCCAAAACCCTTCGAAAACGATGGTAAAACAATCAATTGTTGGTCTGCTGGGGCCCTCGTGGGAGTGCTCTTGAAAGCATTTAGAGCCATGTTGGAGGACTTTTGGGGGCTGCCTGGGGCCTCTGGGGTCACTATTGAAGCGGGAGCCCTGGGCGTTCGGTACGCGGTCCCTCTCTTGGGCCCTTCGTGGGCTGTCGTGGGCGCTTCTTGTGCCCGCCTTGGGCTCTCCGGGGCCGCCTTGGGCTTGTCTGGGGGGCCTCTGGGGCGAAGGGGGCGGACCTGGATACCTCCCGGACCGTCGTGGAGCGTCGCACAACCGTAAAAACAAAAGGCCGAAATCCTCCCGAAACCGTCGGAAAACCATCGGTTTTGGCCTCCCGGGGCTCTCCGGGGAGTGTTCCTGGAAGCGTCCGGAACCATGTTGGAGGGCTCCTGAAACCTCTACCACGTGCTTCGGCGACATGGGTCCAAGGTGGGAGCCATTCCTGGTGCTGAAACAGCACCAGGGTCCGTCCAGAGCCGCTCGGGAGATGCCCCAGAGCGGCTCTGGAGAGGCCCCGGGGGAAAAGGGTTCCCCCCATGGCGACTCGAGGCACCTGGCCAGAGGCCCCCGGCCCCGTACCCAGACATGTGTACATGTATATGTATATATATATAATATATATATATATATATATATATATGTATATGCATATGTATATGTATATGTGTGTATATGTATATGTATATGTATATATATACATATATGTGTGTGTCTTTGTATATATGTGTGCATGTGTGTACACGTGCATGTATACACATGTGTATATATATACATACATACATGCACACATACAAACATGCATGCGTACGTACATACACACATACACCCCCATACATACTTTTACAAACACATGTGCCGATTCACGCACGTGTACATCAACACCAACATCTACATAGACATGTACATATGCATCTACATATACATACACATCTACATGTGTATACACATACATACGTCAGCATATACAGATTCGCACATATACGTATACAAATGCATGTGCGTATACATGTACAGAGATCTGCACAAACACATCCATATACATATACATGTACATACATACACACTAACACATAAGAACATGCATACACATCGATATATGTGTATACACACATATATATATATACATATATATATACATCTATATATACACATGCTCCCCTCCCCCAGTGGTCCACCTTATCGCTGAGTTACTGCCCCACTGACCATGCGATCTTATGAAATTTATTTTCCCAACACTGCTTACCACGCGCAAAGTCCAACGTGCGTTTGCAGCGCCTTAAAATAGCCTTGCGGCTAAATATCATCAAAGAGTCCGCAGCATCTCACCCGTGCGCACCCACAGGACCTGGCCTTTTCTCCCAGTGCGTCCACTGAACAGAACGAACACGTCTCCACATGGATCTGTCGTTGACCTGGTGCGTGCGCCTGCCCAGGTGTGTTCTCAAGTGGGACCAGAAGCGATCGATGATCTGCGTGCCTGTTTTGACGAAGAGCTTCTGCCCGTCAGGAAGGATGTGCTTCTCTATCTCCGAGCAGCTTGGTTTCACCCATACTGTCTTTCCTTTCCTTTAATGACGGTCTTCTTCCTGCAATGCAGGACGTTGTCGTGGATGACCCCAGGAATGCGCATTTTACATGTGCAGGTTCCATCGGTATGCAACACTACGTTGGTGTTCTCCAAAGGCTTCCTGGCGAGTGGCTTCCAATCCTCCCCACGACGTGGAGTTGACAAAACTGTGTGTACATCTGTGGTTCCATAATATCACAGAGTACGCTCTCATGCAATCTTTGTCGCGCCCAGAGCATCCTAACGACTTGTGGCCACATGGCCAACAACCCAAGCATCCCAGCGACTTGTCACTCACCACCAGCAAGAGTAGCACTAGGACCAGCAACAGCAGCACCACCAGCAACAACACCGCGAAGGGCGTAATGTCACGGAACTTGCCAAGTAAGCTTCGAACGAACATGTTCGCAACGATGACAAGGGGAAGCTGCCCAAGACACCATAAGATATATTTGGGTTTGTTTCGGTTGCCTTTTCGGGTGTTCTCGGGGTGTTTCCCGGAGGTATTCCATGGCCTAAGATCCCCCCCAAAAAATGGAGACCAGAAGGTGACACCAGGGAGATACCAGGGAGACACAAAGGAGATATCGTACGTTTAGCGTCCTCCGAGTGCCG
Organism: Prorocentrum cordatum; assembly: GCA_963575745.1. NCBI lineage: Eukaryota > Dinophyceae > Prorocentrales > Prorocentraceae > Prorocentrum > Prorocentrum cordatum. The sequence goes on along the minus strand of CAUYUJ010015699.1, from coordinate 301,394 downwards.
TGGGGAGGCACCCGATGAACACCCCAAAGCACCCGCAAAGCACCCGTAAGGCACCCCCAAGGCACCCGCAGATCGACCACATCAAATTCTAGGAACATTTATCTTCGAAAATGCTGCTTGCGCTATTGAATGTCTCCGTGGTGTCTCCCTCGTGTCTTCTCGGGTGTCCCTGAAAGATCTCCAATAAGCACCCTGAAGGCATGCGAAAGGCACCCGATGAGCATCTCGAGGTTACCAGAAAAGGCACACGAAAAGCACCCGAAACGCATCACGGAAGAAGGCGAGAATGCCAGGTCAGCCTTAACAAAACATCGTCTTCGTCGTCCTGTTGATCCCTCCTCTCCACCCCTTTATATTTGTTCCTCTCTCCTGCTCCTCCTCGTCCTCCACTTCGTCCTTCTTGCTCCCCTCTTCCTCCTCCCCCTCCTAATAATGATCATCCTGCTCCTCCTGCGTCTTCTGGTGCTCCTCCTGGGCCTCGGAGGACGCTGAACTAACGATATCTTCCTGGTGTCTCCCTGGTGTCTCCCTCGTGTCGTTTTTTTTTGTTTTTTTGTTTTCTTAGGCCCTGGAAAATCCGCCGACCCCTTGGGGTCACGTGTGAGATGCTTCCCCTTCCCCAAACCCCTCCCCAGGGGGCCTGGTCCGGCCGGTTTGGAGGGGGTAGGGGGTGGGGGGAAAATCCGTCATCCGCACACTTGGAGCCTCAGGACGCCCCGAAACGGGCCAAAAAGGTTGCAAAGGTTCCCGGAACCGTCCAAGAGAGCTACGAATCGACGAGAGATCGCCCCAAAACGCCGAAGATTGCCTCCACATGGCTCCATAAGTCCCCAAGACGTTTGAAACAATATCACGAGGCGCCCCAAAGAGGCCCTACAGAAGCAAAAATCGTTTCAATTCCTTGGGGAACGTGCATTTTCACCACATTCGCCCATTCGGCTTCCATGCGGCGCAAAACGGCCCAAGAAGCCTCCAAGATTAAAGGCTCCAAGACGGCGTCCGGGCGATCCACGAAGGCCCCAGAAACCATAGCAACGGCTCAGGACAGCCGCAGGACGGTCCCAAGAGGGCTCCAAAACGGGGCAAGAGGGCCCCGAAAGGCTGTCCGTTCGATCCAAACCGCCCAAGATCGCCGCCAAACGGCCCCATGGGTGTCCAAGACGTTTGAAAGCGCGGCCCCTGGGCCCGGAAACGGCGCCCGGGAGGCCGAGAAAGGCAACGACACGCCTCCCCGAACCCAGAACCTCGAGCCTGCCCGCCCTTCCTTCGACGAGCGCGCTCCACTGCTCGCAAAGGAACTACTCGCAAATGGCCCAGATCCGCCGCAGCGGACATGCGATAGATTACACCAAAGCGGATACGTGTGTTTCGGAGGTTTGCGAGTAGGCACCCTGCGAGTCGTGGAACGCGCGCGGTGATTCCCGCTGGCCACCCCCGCGGCCCCCCGATCCTGGCGAGGGCGTGCCCGGCGTGCCGGGGCCGCCGCCGCTGGCGCGGCCCCAGCTGGGCAGGGAGCAGTCGGAGAGGTCGTGGCGGGGGGTGAACGTCGCCTCGGGCGGCGGGTTGCCGCCGCTCGCCGCCATCGGCGTCTCCGCCAGCGTCTCAGGTGGAGCGTGTCCTCCCGCAGGCGGATTCTGGAAGCAAGCGTAGTCAGACAGTCACCACACAAGCATGAACACCTAGTCACCAGACTGTGAGCTAACGATTCTTGGATGTTCCTCCTACAGAGGGGCATGCCCGACTTAACCACTGTCGCCGTCGTCGTCGTCGTGAACTTGACCGTGGGCATTCGGCGGTGGACGAACCTCCCTTTAGCAAACCTTTCCTTAGTGAAAACGGCCTGGGATCGAAACCGACGGACCTGGACCCGCAAAAGCGACGGCCGCGACGCCCTCTGGCGGACCGAAGACGGCCAATTCCTTCATCGACGTGTCAGGGCAGGAGGCCTGTCAACCTCCGAGGCGAACAAACACATCCGTATCCGCGGCCTCGCGGGCTGCGCCCCCGGGCCGCGACCCCAGGGATACGGGGGGAGGCTCTTGCGCGGACGACACGCGCGCTCAATTCGTGCCCGTGCGGAGCATCAGCGGAATCGCGACCCGGAGTCACCAGATCTTGAGCAGAAACCGACCGTCCTGGCATTCCTATAGCCCTACCACGAAGTGCTCTTAGAACCCAAACATGTTCGAATAACAAAAACAATATTCTTAAAACCTAAGCCTCATGCGCTGAAACAAGACAGTCCCAACCAGAAATGTTCGAAGAACATTTCGTGGAAACCACAACAGGCTCTTAGAACATTGCTTGGTGGGGCTCTAGGCACGCCGGGACGCTTCGTCACTGCTTGAAGATCGCGAAGGCACGGATACCGAGATGTTCGCCGTTCGTGACTTGAGGGGGGTAGATTGGGGGGGGTTCGGCTCAGGGGGGGGAACATCCACCCGGAATCGTCGATACCTCGCCGATATATCGGCGATAGGCGCCCAGCAGCGGATGCACATGCCCCAGGGCCCAGTGGGCCATCAGGCTCCTGTCGGCGATCAATGAGCGGTTGGGCGTTGATGCGTCCCCCCCTGGGCCTATTCCCTGAACGTTGTCCTTGAGAACTTCGCATCCGGCGGGTCGTCATTGTCGTCGGCGTCGCGGCCGCTGCCGCCATCGCCGAGGACCCACTTGTGAAGGATTTCCTAGGGCGAAAACGATGTTATGACAAGACTGGCTCAGGATACGCTCTGAGATTCCCAGAGCATCGTGCGGCGCAGCGGGTGCGGAACATTAGGATATAGTCGACCCGTATCATAAGAACGCACGATAAGGATTCAAGGCCCTTGGACGTCCATTTTGAAGCTCGTCGAGCGTGACGCGGGTACCCGTCCTTACTATGCGGATCGACTGCATGGGACATACTGAAACTCTCGGAAATCCTGGGCCCCATCACAACCATGACCTCTTCGGCAGCGGCCAAGAGGAGGACGTCCAAGAGGGGGGAGCGCAAATCATGGCCAGCGGCATGTGCGCGGCCCCAGGGGGGGCGGCCAGGGACGTAATGAAATAAGCAGAGGCGCCATGAAATCTGGGGAGATATTATATCATGGCCCCCGCCATGATTTCCACCCCCCCTTAGTAGTCACCCCCCTCCTGGCCGCTCCCGATCTCTTTTGATGATCCTCAGAACGTGTGCTAGCCCCAACGTGCTTGTCCATCGAGGCCCGTCGATACGACGCAGGCGGTGCAATGATCTACTGGTTGGGTTGAAGGGAGGTAAACACCTTTGTGGGCCCTGGAAACAACAAGGCCGTTCTTTCACTGTTTCCAAGAAAATGTCCCTTGAAAATGGAAACGGCAAAAAAACGGCGACCGGAAACAGCAAAAAAACGGCTCCAGGATTGGAACCAGAGCCGGAACCAGTCAAAAAACGGCGACGGAACCGGTAAAACAACGGTGTCGGAACCGTCAAAAAAAACGGCAAAACGGAAACGGTACAAAAACGGCCATGCCGTTTCCAGGGCCCACTGAGGTAAACACACATCGGGCTAACAGACGTCCTGAGGATCATCGACTCCTGCACCTCCGGCCTTGTGCCTCTCTGAGAACTTCCTGGTGCCTGCCGGGGCCTGCTGGGGCCTGCGGGAGCGCCACCCCCAGGCCACGGCGGCGCCCGCCTCGAATTTCTCTGCTCAAGGCGCGCGCGTTCCAGGACAGGCCCCCCCCCCCCGGGCGTCGCCGCCGCCGCCCGCGGCCCTCGTCGCGTGGCCAATCGCTGTCCGGTCGCCGTCGTCGGGTAGGCGTCGGGTCGTTGCCGGAGGAGGGGGCCCAGCACCCCTCCCGCTGTGGAAAAAACGCGACGGGAAGGGTTTGTCTATGCTCGGCCTCTGGGGGTCCCTACCGGGCCTCGGGACCTTCAAAAAACGACTCAGGATGAAGGACCGGTCCCCGGGAAGGGTCCAGACCTCTGGGGGTCGACGTTGTGAAAAAACAAAGCACGCCATCGAGGGTCTGGGAGGGGGTGCATGTGAGGACAGCAGAAGGGAGGACGAGGGCGAAGAGAGGGAGGGGGGGAGAGGCGGGGGACGAGGGGAAGAGGAGGGAAGAGGACGAGGAGGGAGAGAGGTAAGAGGAGGAAGATGAGGGCGAAGAGAGGAAGGGAGAAGAGGGGAAGAGGGAGAGACGGGGGAAGTAATTAGGGGATGTTCAGGGCCTGTCCCCAGCGCGCGCTGTATTTTCGTTGAAAGAACCAGAGGATACCGATACCGCTACCCCACGGACCTCTCCTGGGGCGCGCTCTGACCAGATGTTCGAGGAGAACCCCGCCGTGGTGACGAAGGCTGTCAGGGGCGCTCCGCTGCATCGGTACTTTTCCTAAGGGAACACGCAAAGACATGCACACACACACACACACACACACACACACGCACACAAAACTCTGAGGTCCGCACGGACTCCTCGGATCGGCACTGGACCCCCCTCCCTGGCGGAGGAGCGCGCAGGGAGCGGTTCCGAAGGCAGCGCTGGTGCGCGCCAGCGCGGATCTGAAGAGGCCGCGCGTACCTTCGAGTTTCTGTTTATGTCATTGCTTGTTCCCCTATGTTTAGGTCGGGCATGTCCTCCTACAGGCAGATTTTGCAGGAGAAATCAAGCATTGTCAAACAATACTGCAACATATCAAAACATGGTCGAACAAATATCCCCAGACTCTTTTTCCCAACCATCCTGTGGTGTTGGGTCCTCGTCTTGAAGAAACGGTCCCCGCGTTTTCCTCTTCTCCTCTTCCCCCTCCTCCCTACCGTCCGTATGCGTTCCGCACACCCAGTACAGCGTTTCGTGCCGCAGGTCCCGGTGCTACCGTACGCATGTGTCCCACACTCCCAGTACAGCGTTTCGTGGCCCTCCTCCCACCTCCCTGCGTTTCACCCACCCAGTACAACGTTTCGTGGCCCCATAAAGAGCCCCACCGAAGGTCCCAGTGCTACCGTCCGCATGCGTCCCGCACACCCAGTACAGCGTTTCGTGGCCCCATAGGGAGCCCCACCGAAGGTCCCAGTGCTACCGTCCGCATGCGTCGCGCACACCCAGTACAGCGTTTCGCGGCCCCATAGGGAGCTCCACCGAAGGTCCCAGTGCTACCGTCCGCATGCGTCCCGCACACCCAGTACAGCGTTTCGTGGCCCTCCTCCCCCTCCTCCCCGCGTTTCACCCACCCAGTACAACGTTTCGTGGCCCCATAGGGAGCCACATCGAAAGTTCCAGTGCTACCGTCCGCATGCGTCCCGCACACCCAATACAGCGTTTCGTGGCCCCATAAGGAGCCCCACCGAAGGTCCCAGTGCTACCGTCCGCATGCGTCGCGCACACCCAGTACAGCGTTTCCGTGGCCCTCCTCCCCCTCCTCCCTGCGTTTCACCCAGCTAGTACAGCGCTTCGTGGCCCCATAGGGAGCTCCACCGAAGGCCCCAGTGCCCCCGTCCGCATGCGTCCCGGAAGCCCAATTTGGCATTTTCACCCACCCAGTGCAGCGCTTCGTGGCCCCATAGGGGGCTCCACCCAAGGCCCCAGTGCCACCGTCCGCATGCGTCCGGGAAATGTAATTTGGCATTTTCACCCGCGCAGTGCAGCGTTTCGAGGCTCCATAAGGGGGCTCCACCGAAGCCCCCAGTGGGACCGTCCGGTAACCCAATTTGGCAGTTTCACTCACTCAGTAGAGCGCTTCGTGGCCCCATAATAGGGAGCTCCACCGAAGCCCTCAGTGGGACCGTCCGCATGCGTCCCGGAAACCCAATTCGGCACACCACCCACACAGTACAGCGTTCCCCCCCGCCCAGTGCAGCGCTTCGTGGCCCCATAGGGAGCTTCACCGAAGCAGATATTACCAACTACGGTACCCACAACTGCATATGGTTGGGATCTTCGCCAGGATAATTTGACGATTCAAATTATATTCCTCCTGTAGAGGGACGTGACCGACTTAACCCCATATCGGGCACAAAGGAACTAAACGAGACCGTCTGAACTTTGACGCGACCTCCCGCTGCAAACATCCCACGGACACTGGACCGCCAAAGTCGAGGACGGGGGCGCCAACAAAAAGCGTCAGCAAACCTGGCGAAACAAAAGATACCACTGCCGCTACTCCCCGAGCCTATTCCCAGGGAGCGTTCCGACCCGAATTTCGGGGCGAATCCAGCGGTGGCGACGAGGGCCTCCCAAAAGGCCCGAAATAGGATAGCGGTATGGGTACCTTAACCGTATCGTCCTCCGAAAACCCGATGTCCGGCGAACTCAAGTCTTACCGTCCCCCGAGAGGACGCAGGAGAAGGTAAAACAGGGCAGATCCCGCGGGGAGCCCCCTTCAGCAGCAGCCTGGGTGTGGGGCCTCGTGCAGCTCGGGCCCCAGACGGGAAAGGAAGCCTCTGAGATGGATCCTGGGTAGAAGGGGGCGAAAAATCGCGCCGCATCGCCAATACATCGCCGATGTATCGGTGATGCATCGGCGATGCATCGGCGACGTCGGCGATGCGTCGGTGACGTCGGCGTGGGGAAACACGGGCTCCACATCGTGTCGGATCGTCGATGTATCGGCGATGCGGCGCGATCCTCCGACCCCATCTATTCGGACCCCATCCAGGAGGTCCAGAAGTAGGTCGGGCATGTCCTCCTACAGTCGCATTTACAACAAAAACAAAGCATTGTCAAAACATATTCGAACAGAGTCAGAAATAGTCCAGCAATCGTCCCCAAACTAATTTTTGCCTATTTTTGAATATTCCTCCTGTTGGGGGACAGGCCCGACTTAAGCCCAGAGGGAGTGGCCAGCCACCAGCTTCAAGCAAGCACGTGCCGGTGAGCTGCACGCCCCCTGGATTGGAGGCGCCGGCCCTGGCCAGCACCCTCTCCGAATCACACTGTCCCACCACGAGGGGCGGAGAAAGAGGAGGAAGAGGGAGGCGGGTCGAGGGAGGACAAGGAGGTAGGTAGGTAGGCAGGCAGACAGGCAGGCAGGCAGGCAGGTAGGTAGGTAGGCTGGTTGGTAGGTACGCAGGTAGGTAGGTAGGTAGGTAGGTGGGCGAGTAGGTAGGTAAGTCGGTAGGTAGGTAGATAGGTAGGTACGTAGGCAGGTCGGCAGGCAGGTCGGTATGTAGGTAAGATGGTAGGCACGTCGGTAGGCAGGTAGGTCGGAAAATTGGTAGGTCGGTCGGGAGGTAGGTAGGTAGGTAGGTCGGGTATGTAAGGTAAGGTAAGTAGGTAAGGTAGGTAAGGTAGGTAGGTAGGGTGCTCCCATGGAGGTGGCACGCGGGAGTTTGGAACGCAGCTTCCTATTTCAGCATGGGCCGCGGCCCGGTGGAGGGCTTTGGAAGAGACCCTGCTGCGGCGGCTCTGGAAGTCCTACCGCCAGCGCTCGCAGAGCTGACGGAGGACAGTGCGGATCTCGTGGATCCGCGCTGGGGCCCCGCACCTGGCACGCGAAACGAACCATGGGCGCCGGAGAGGGCGCCGCCACGGGGGTCCAGTTCCACTCCAAGATGAATCCACTCGAACTCTCGCGATCAGTCTGCACATCAGGCAGGCTCTTCCTCGAGACCCCGGCCAGAGCGCAGCAGGAGAAGCAGCTCAGAGGCTCCCCGCGGTGTGGGAAAAGGGGGGCCGAGCAGGGAACGCCTGCCGCCTGCCTGGGGCTCGTCCGATCCCCACTTGCGCTGCCTGGTCGACGTACCCCGCAGGCACAAAACGGTGACAGGAAGAGGGGGACAACAAAAACGACCGCAACGGGGGAGAAGGAGGAAGAGAAAACAAGCCGAAAAGGGGAGGCCCAGCGCAGCCCGACACGACACGACCACGCAGATCGCCGTGCGGAAGGGAGGAGGGAGGTAGGGGAGGTGAGCGGGGGATTGTTTCGCCGACGGCCGCCTAGAAACGATCCGCCTCCTTCTCCACGCGGAGCGCCATCAGCGCTCCACGCTGCCTGCCCCAGCCCGCCAGCAAACCCGAGCCCGGCCCTCCCGACCCGACCCCCCCCACGGGAGAGCGAGGCGGAAAGGGAGGAAGGAGGGAGGGCAGAAAGGGGAACTGACCCTGACGGTCTAAAAACGAAACAACCACCTTCCGCGGAGACCTCACAAGTTCCCGCAAGCCTCAAACAGTCCCCCGAAGCAGCCAAGGACTTCTGAAGCCCCCAAGGTGTCCGAGGGCGAACGGCGCAAGCCAGAGGCAGCCGGAGACTTCCGGCCAGGACTCCACCCGAGGCCCTCCCACAACAAGCCCGGGCGGCCCCACGAGGCCGCCAAACATCCTGGAGGCCCGAGGGGATTCCCGCGGGCAAGCGACGGACCCCGAAGTCGCCGGAGACCTTCGGGGAGGCCACAGCGCGACGCGCACGACCGGTTCCATCCAGCACGGATGGGGGGGGCGGGAAACGGACTCGGGCCGGACGAAGTGGGGGGATACGTAATTCCGTATCCCCCCATTTCGTAACCCCCTTTAAAGGGGGGTTATACGACGGCGCGGACCTCAGGTCCTGGCCGTGGCCGGCCGCGGGGCAGGCGCTCACCGGGCCCTCGGCTTCAGGCGCCGGGGCGGAGCTGTGGGGCTCGTCCAGGACGGCAGCGCCCTCCGGTGCCTGGAGGCCAGCCTCGGGGACTGGGGCGGCGAGCGCCGGCTGTCCCCGGAGGAGGGGGGGCCGACGGCAGTCGCCGCGGCTCCCCAGACTGCCAGCTGCCCAGAGTCCACGGGTCCCCACTGGTGCCTCGCGGACCACTCGAGCAAGGTGCTCTGCAGGGCCCGCCTGGGCTGTGTTTGGCCCCGCTGTCTGCTGCTGACAGGCTGGCAAGAAGGGATGGCCTGTGCGACATCCAGAACGTAAGCACGAGATCCTGTTTCATCTCCCCCTGGGGGGTCGGCTCCAAATCCGCGGGCTGTGCCCGCTAGGCAAGGAGCCCACTCATGGCGGTGCTGGGTGGTGTGGGTACGGGGCGACTGACCTGGCTGCAAGCAAGCCTCCCGGGACCAATCGCTACGGAAGGCGGAGGGAGGGGAGGGGAAAGCGAACGGAGAGGGGTGAGGACTGAGCAAGTGCACAATCCAAAACTTGCCCCTCGTCCCCTTGCGGCTCAGAGAGGCCCATGGGACGAGGGCCAGTGGCCCTCTCAGAGCGGTCAGGATGAGCGGCAAGGGACGGTGCACTGAGTCGACCCCAGGCCCCATCGTCCACTCCCAGGCCTGCGCCCATCAAGCCTCCCTCCACACCTTCGGGGTCCCCTATGCCGTCGAACAGCGAGTTCCTGCAATGACGACTTGGCCCTGGCTTCCGACACCCATCGGACGAAAAGAGACGTTCGACCTCGAGCAAGCTCCAGCCAGATCACCTGGGCGAGGATCTGCCGCAGAAGGCTCCTCCTCCTCCTCCTCCTCCTCCTCCTCCTCCTCTTCCTCCTCCTCCTCCTCCTCCTCCTCCTCCTCCTCCTCCCTCCTCCTCCCCCTATTCCTCCTCCTCCTCCTCCTCCTCCTCCTCCTCCTCCTCCTCCTCCTCCTCCCCCTCCCCCTATTCCTCCTCCTCCTCCTCCTCCTCCTCCTCCTCCTCCTCCTCCTGGAGCGGGGGAACGAGGGAAGGGCACCAGAGGGGGGAACCCAGGGAGGAGGCTGGGGGGATGCCCGGCCCGGCCGCGCCCGTCCCGGCCCGGCCCGACCCGCTGAGTGGCGGGAGGGCGGGACCCTGAGATCCTGGCGTTTGCATTTTTTTCTCAACGGGCGTTCTCGCTCACTTTCGTGCCCGGGCTCGACAAATGGCGCAGAAGGGTGGGGTCTGGGGCACTGGTCGTGAATGTTTGCAATATTGCAGTTTCCTGGCGAGGTCAGATCTCAGGGGAGGGCGGGATGAGGGAGGAGGTAGAACGCGGAGGAGGGAGAATAAGACGGAGGGAGGAAGAAAAGTTCAGGGGAGGGCCAGGGATGAGGAGAAGGGGGCCCAGAGCGAGAACTTCGACCAAAATCCTGTCAGAGTCGGTGGCGAGACCCCTCCCTCTGTGGGTCCCGGCCGAGTGTTCGACCCGTCTCCGGCCGTGGCGGCGAAGTCGATCGACAGGGGAGGCGCACGGTGGAGGCACGCTCATGGCTGCTCGAACGCAAATGCACGTCGGTCGGGCGAGGTGCAGCCGGACTGGTCTGGACAGGGCACGCGAGAGAGGACACAGGACCCTTCCGAGGGCCACATTGCCATAGGAATGAAGGACGCATGGGTCGCGAGACACAGGACACAAGCGTACCATTGATTTGGCAGGGTCGACCTATTAATCTGGGCCGACCGTAGGTAAAAACATGAAGTAGGATGGCGGATAAAGTAGATTGGGTCCAGGGCCTCCCAGAGAATGACACAATTCGGCAACAGCGCACCGACGATTGAAGTATGAAGGCGCTTGAAGTGGACTGAGATCTGGGGATCCAGAAATGCCTACTCTCAACGGTCTACGTGTAAGGACACGGTGCAGAACAACTCAGGAGTCTCCTCATGTCCAGTGGGCATGGATCCAGCGGATGACCGAAGGGTCAAACGTGCAATGAACTAACATTTGTTTCTTCACAAGCCGCCAAACAAGATCCCCTCATGGACAGTTCCGATGTCTCCGCTCGCCACCTCTTTCCCTCCAGCAACAAGTTGTGCCTCTGATGCTGGAAGGCACTGCCACCAATCAGAAGCATTTGTCCGCACGCAAACCTTATCTGGATGCTCATCGCCGCATCGGCAAGTGTTCTGGTGGCCATACGGGACGCCCATCTTGAGCAACTTATCCTGGTCTAAAAACAGCGCGAGGGCAATCGTGCGCACCGCATGGTCTCCCCAACGGTAGAGCCAGAAACCACCTACGGAATCCAGATACCTGAAGAAATCTTGGTACTGGTCTCCTCGGAACCACGACAACTGGGTTATTTCAATGTCGTTCATGAACAACACACGGTTCCACTCGTGCCAGTAGGTGTCACGAAGAACAAGAGCATCTGTGATGCGTCGCATCATCGGAGTGCTCTTTGGGTCAAGCCCCTTCGTCTCAAAATACAAGCGGCAAAATTCCCAAAAATGCTGAACAGCTGAGGCCTGGTCTCGCGATACGTGGGAATATCCATACACCAGCCCTTTCCTCCACATAATCTCGAAAGGATCGGATTGAATACCAGCTGGGAAGTAGCCATCCGTGTCCAGAGTCCAAGCGTAATCAAAATGTGTCAGAACAGGCTGGGTAAACATTGGCCCAGAGCGGAATCGACACATGCCTCGGTATCCAAGGCCGTATCCTCCCAACTCCATTTCCAATTTGCCTTTCAAATAAGCGGGGACAGAAGCGTAATCTTCAACATACGCAAACCAAACGCGATTGCTTGAAGCCTCCAAAATACGCTGCCTGCTTATTGAAGAAAGCCCATCGTGAAATCCGCCACCGTGCCTCTGGCACGAAGTGGAGTGCCCCGAGGCTCATACAGCACTGAAAGGGCTGTGCTGCTGCTGCTGCAGCCAGAATTGTAAGTCTTTAGGGGCCCCGACGTGTCGTTTCCCGGACTGGGCCGGGAGTCTGCTGGGTGGGCCCAGGGTCTGCCAGAATCGCTCGCGTCGGCTTACCCCGCCCAAGGAGGCCCCCCGAAAAGCCCAGAAGAGGCTCCCAGGATGGTAAAAAGAGAGCCCTGAGTCGTCCCAAGATCGCTCCAAGACGCCCAAGAAGGCCTCAAGATGGCCGAAGACGCCCCCATGACGCCACATGAGGCCTCCAAGAGGCCTCCCAAGCGTTGATTTCCCACAAAAAGGTTTTCGCCAGATTTTGGCGTTCTCGCCTCGTCGGCTTTCCAACGCTCAAAGACGGCCCAAGAAGCCCCCTAGACCACCCCTGGACGGCCCAAATGGCCTCCAAGAAGGCCCCAGGACGGCCTGCGAGCGCCCCAAGACGGCCCAAGAGGCGCCCAAGACGGCCCAAGAGGGCCCCAAGACGGTCCAGCGAGGGATCGCGAACCCAAAATCCCAGCCTTTCGCCCTAACAGGCCCCCGGGAACCCCACAGAGACAGCCACGAGGACCTAAGAGGCCTCCAATAGGCCCACAAGAGGCCCCAGGAGGCCCACAAGAGGTCCAAAAGAGGCTCCAAGAGGCCCCAGAAACGGCACCCAAAAGGCCTCAGGACTGCCTCTAAGAGGCTCTCGCTAGGCCTCCCACGAGATCCCGACGAACATCGAACAGGCTTCATACCAACAACCCAGGCACGGTCGTGGGATGGGCCGAAGGCCATCAAATACGACAACAGGATAATCAAACTTTTCGTTAAATCCGCGAGCCCAGGAGGGGAGGGCACTCATGTATGCGATTCCCCTCGGTGGCCCTCCCTCCTGCTCCCACCTCCTCCTCATCCCAGTCCTCCTCCTCCTCCTCAAACATAGATATTGCATCTCCTCCACAATGTGACCCATCCCTGCACCCCTCTCAGCGCTTTTATCTGGCATCTCTTCTCCGCTCTGCTGCTCCCAGGCCCGCCTCGCTCCCTGCTCCTCTTCAGCACCAGTGCAAGAGGCAGCGCCTGTGAGCATTTCGAGGTCCGTGGCTGAGGCGCAGGCCGTAATGATCTCTCCCACAACAGAGGCAACGTCCGCGTGAAGTCGGAAAGAAGCTTCTCACGATCTCCAACAAGATAATGCAACACCGCTCGGTACTTGCGCGAGGCATCCTTAGAACCAGGCTCGGAGTCCTCACAAAAGCGGCCACGATATGGAGGGAAACATTCGCACATCCACTAGCCCAACTTCATACGGGCAGCAACTTGCAACCTCATCGGAAGGAGGAAGAGGGACACGGAAGAGGAACGATGAGGAGGAACGAAGAGGATGAGAACGAGGAGCGGAACGGATGACGAGGTACTCATGAAAAGCCGCGACAGAAGGAGGAGGACCTAGAAAGGTCAGAGGGATCAATACCTCCACATCTATACCATATATGTTCCCCTTCTAGCACTACTCATAAATACGTTCCTGCCCCTCCTGCCCATCAGCCTACTGTTTGTTATTATCGCTCCTTCCCCTCCTTCTCCTCCTCCTCTTCCTGCTCTTCCCCCCCTTCCGAGGAGGGAGAACAGGTTCAAGAGGAAAAGAGCGACGACGACGACGACGACCACCGCCACCACCGCCACCACCCACAACCACGACGACTGCGGCGGCAGACGGCTATATGAAGCTTAAACATCAACTATCAGAGGTCCCCGCGGATGCCTTGGGCCTTGGACTTGCCCTGGAACCCCCCAGCTGCGCCTCCAACGCCGCCCCTGGCAGGGCGGGGGGGGTTCAGCGACGAGACTTCGCCGTCGATTCCTGGAGAAAGAAGAAACAGCACAGACACAAACTTTCGGATGGCCGCGCGTACTCTTGGGATTTGAGCTGCACCCCCCCTCCCCGGCGCGCGGAGCGCGCCCGAGGCGGCGCTGGAGGCGCTGTCGGACGGTGCCAGCGCGGGTCTGCAAGCAATCCGCACAGAGCTCCGACAGTTCACGTCGATGCCTGTCCTTGTTTTCTTCCAGCGGCACCGCTGCCGCAGGCGCCACCGAACACGACGACTGATGAGCCCATTTCCACCACCACCACTACCACATGTAGGAGAGGAAGGAGGAGGAGGAGGAGGACGAGGAGGAGTAGGAGGAGGAGGACCTCCTCATCCTCCCTTCTCAACCGTCCCACATATGGTAGTGGTGGTGGAAAATTTGCCCATCAACGACGACGCCGACGACGACCGCGGCAAAAACGCCGACGACGAATCAGGACTCGCGGGGGATGGTCGTCGGAGCTCGGCGTCAGCCCCGCGCGACGCCCAGCGACGGCAGGCACCTGCCACGCCTCCCGGCCTCGAGGACGAAGCTCTTGCCGCGCTCCTCTCGGGGGCGACGACGACGCCGCAGGCGACGCCGACGGCGACGACGGCGACTGCGAATCGAGGAGGAGGAGGAGGAGAGGAGGAGGAGGAGGAGGAGGAGGAGGAGGAGGAGGAAGAGGAGGAAGAGGAGGAGGAAGAGGAGGAGGACGATGGTGCCCTCGGGGTGCGGGGGCTACACAGAGTGAAAGGGAGAACGAGAACCATGATCACGACCGCTCGCGGAAACGTCGCGTCGAGCTTGGTCACCTTCCATCTTGGTCAGCGTCGAATCGTGAACGATCCTCGCGAATCGGCGGCTGCCGGCATGGACCATGACCGGGAGCGGCAATGAGTAGATCCCGCGACAACTTGGTCAGGGGCAGTGTGTTTCGCTCCTCGACGGAAGGGTCACGTGACCTCGTCCCTGTCAGGGAGGCGTCGTGACCGAGCGTGTGCCCGACTCTCTGCCTGGGTGTGACCGACATGTGGGCCCAGAAATGGCCGACCGCGCCCGAGTGTGACCGAAATACCTGGCTCGAAGCCAAGACGATCCTCGGCTTCGGTCACGTGCGCGGTCGCACGCCGTTTCCAGCCAGGTCACCACTTCGGGCACGTTTCTGGTGACCGTTTTTTTTGCCTTCGGCCAACAGCCTCTTCGGCTGATGTAGGAGACGAAGATCCGCGCAGATTCCTTGGATCTGCGCTAGACCCCCCTCTGTGGCGCGCGGAGCGCGCCAGGGGCGGCGCCAGAGGCGCCGCCAGGGGGGGGCCCGGCGCGGGTCCAAGAGCTCTGCGCGGAGCGTCAGAAGTTTATGTGCATGCCGCTTTTTCTCCTTCGATGATGGCGGCGGGGGACCACGAAAGGGGGTCATGTTTGGACGCCCAAAAATGTGTGCGGAACAAATTGACACGATGCCCAACAACAAATGCTGTCCCAAACCAACACAGCGGCCGCTGTTGGGCAGGCGGCTTTCTGTCTCAAGTGGACACAAGTCCGCGGCGGCGCCGACAGCGAATCCATATCAAGATGAACAGGAACTGCGGTCGGTCCTTGCACCAATTCTAAAGGCCTCCTAGATGGGGTCGGAGTAAATGGGTTCGGAGGATCGCGCCGCATCGCCGATACATCGGCGATGCATCGGCGATGCATCATCGATGCATCAGCGATGCACCAGCGATGGATCGGCGACGTCGGCGATGCATCGGCGACGTCGGCATTGAGAAATGCGGGATCCGCGACGCGATCCTCCGACTCCATCTGCTACGACCCCGTCTAGGAGGCCTAGACATTCGTTGGGTACCCATGTCGATCGCCCCGAGTCAGGGAATCGAGCGCAGGAGCAGCTACAGTAGGGGCCCGACCACAAAAAACCTTCCACAAGACACCCAACCCTGAGACCCCAGGACGTCCATTGAATTTTGGTGTGGGAACGTCACGCTTTCCACAGCCAAACCATCGAAACCCAAGAAATCCAGGGTTAGGGCACCCTGGAGGCAAGCAGGGCGTTCCTTGGCACGAGTCTCCACTGTACCGCTGCAGTTACTCGTGCCTGTGAGGTTGTTGGGCTGTACTCTGGAGGCGTCCGTAATGCTTCTGGTAACCTCCTCCAGATTCACTGCCAAGTCTGCTGCACTGTCCTTGCAACGCCAAAGACGACAAACATCTCAGCAATCGGAATCCGCCAGCCCGGCTTGCAAAGGAATGCCACGGCAATCTCTGCACGTCGTCCCCCGCCCCCACTCCAACCCCTCAAGGGAGCCGGAAGGGGTACGGGGGACGACGCGCAACGAGAGAGAGCAACGAAAGGGCGCGCGCGCGCCGAGGGCGAAGAGGCCTCCTCCTCCTCCTCCTCCTCGCACTCCTCCCACTCCTTCTCCGCATCGTCCTCGTCCTCCACCTCCTCCTCCTACTCCCCTTCTTGATCCTCCCTCCTCCTCCTCCTCCTCCTCCTCCTCCGCCTCCTCCTCCGCCTCCGCCTCCTCCTCCTCCTCATCATCACCATCACCACCACCATCATCATCATCATCATCATCAGCAGCAGCAGCATCATCATCATCACCACCACCATCATCATCATCATAATCATCACCATCAACACCATCATCATCACCATCATCATCATCGTCATCATCGTCATCATCGTTATCATCATCATCATCATCATCAGCAGCATCAGCATCAGCATCAGCATCATCATCATCATCATCATCATCATCATCATCATCATCATCATCATTACCAGCATCAGCATCAGCATCATCATCAGCATAATCATCATCCTTATTATCATCATCATCACCATCATCATCATCATCACCACCACCATCATCAGCATCATCATCATCATCATCATCAGCATCAGCATCAGCATCATCATCAGAATCAGCATCATCATCCTCATCATCATCATCAGCAGCAGCATCGGCATCATCATCATCCTCACCCTCATCCTCATCATCATCCTCATCCTCATCCGCCTCCTTCTCATCATCAACATCATCATCAGCATCATCATCAGCATCAGCATCAGCATCAGCACCACCACCACCATCATCATCAGCAGCATCATCTTCCTCAACCTCAGCATCATCATCACCATCATCATGATCATCATCATCATCAGCCTCAGCATCATCATCATCAGCAGCAGCAACAGCCTCAGCATCATTATCATCCTCATCCTCATCCTCATCCGCCTCCTTCTCATCATCATAATCAGCATCAGCACCAGCATCAGCATCAGCATCAGCATCAGCTTCAGCACCATCAGCATCAGCATCAGCATCATCCTCATCCTCATCCTCATCCTCATCATCATCATGCCTCCCTCTCCTCCTCCTCCTCCTCCTCCTCCTCCCTCCTCCTCCTCCCTCCCTCCCTCTCCTCCTCCTCCTCCTCCTCCTCCTCCTCCCTCCCTCCTCCCTCCTCCTCCTCCCTCCTCCCTCCTCCTCCTCCCTCCTTCCCCCTCCCTCCTCCCTCCTCCTCCTCCCCCTCCTCTCCTCCTCCTCCTCCTCCCTCCTCCTCTCCTCCTCCTCATCCTCCTCCCTTCTCCTCTCCTCGTCTTCGTCCTCCTGCTCCTCCTCGTCCTCGTCCCCTCGTCTCCCCTCCCCTACTCTCCTCCGCCTCCTCGTCTCCTCCTCCCCTCCCCTCCTCCTCTCCTCCTCTCCTCCTCCCCTCCTCCTCTCCTCCTCCTCCTCCTCTCCTCCTCCTCATCCTCCACCTCCTCCTCCTCCTCCTACCTCCTCCTCCCCTCCTCCTCCTCCTCCTCCTCCTCCTCCTCCCACTCCTTCTCCGCCTCATCCTCCTCCTCCTCCTCATCATCATCCTTCTCCTCTTCCATCGCCTCCACCTCCTCCTCCTTCTCCTCCTCCTCCTCCTCCTCCTCCATCTCCTCCGGCCTTGGAGGACGAGAAAAAACAAAACAGCAACAAAACTGTCGAAGTCCGCGTTGACTTCTTGGCTCGGCGCTAGGCCCCCGTGGGCTCGCACTGACAGTGGGAGCCCACTGGGGGTAGAAGCCCACTGCCAGTTGGGGCCACCTCCCAGTCAGAGCCTGCTCCCAGTAGGAGCCTGCTCTCAGTAGGAGCCTGCTCCCAGTAGGAGCCCACTGCCAGCAGGAGCCCACTGCCAGTAGGAGCCCACTGCCAGTGGGAGCCTACGCCCAGTGGGAGCCTGCTCCCAGCAGGAGCCTGCTGCCAGCAGGAGCCCACTGCCAGCGGGAGCCCGCTGCCAGAAGGCGCCTGCTGCCAGTTGGAGCCCACTGCGGCGCGGGGTCCCCGGCCCCCGGGGCGCCCTCCGGGCGCACCAGGGGGGCGGCGCGGGGAGGCGCCGCCAGTGGGGCTCAACGCCAGCGCCGATCCAAGGAAGGGCGCGCGGGTCCCCAAAAGCCTACAGGGGAGGCCTGTCCACGAGAAACCTGCCACAAGAAGACCAACCCTGAGCCCCCAGGACGTCCATGTGTTCTTGGGATGGGGACGTCACGCTTTTCAATCGCAAGACCATCGTAACCCAAGAAACCCACGGCACCCTGGAGGCAAGAGGGTGCTTCTTGGCATGGGTCTCCACAGCAGGTCTGTGCCAGATGTTCTTCTTCGAGTTTCCCAGCACTCCCGTGTCGTGCGCCGGGGAGCAAGAAAAGCAGCAACAGTGACACGCCGACGTGGGGGCCACCTCGGCGTGCAGCAGTTGAGGGCATGCCAGGCTTTCGGTCAAAACGCGGGAGCCACACGCTGACTTGCGCGTCACACATGCTCTCTCTTGGGACGCACAGGGGCATACTAGTACTGTGTTCGGGGATGGGCATAACCCCCTTCAGCGGAACGTGGCTGAGTGAAAACGCCCTCGGGCCCAAGCCTGGCGGGCGCAGGCCTGGAAAATGACGGCCGCGGCGCGCCCTCGAGAACCGAACACAGACAATTTGACCACTCGACGTGTCATGGTGGGAGGGCTCTCGCGGGTCGCCTCGTAAGATTTGTTCAAAAATTTTGGGGACTGATGGGGCCGTCTGGAGGCAATCTTCGGCGTTTTGGAACGATCCTTCGTCGACACGTAGCTCTCCTGGACCGTTCCGGAACCCTTTTGAACGGGGCTCTGCCCACACCCCCGAGGCGCGTCCTCCTCGGAGGCCCGCGCGGCCGAGCCGAGCAGCTGGCACAGACGCCCCACAGCGCTCGTGCCCCGCGCGGCACGACCGAAGAGAGCGCCCGCCACGGAGCTCGTGCCGTGAGACTTCTTCGGCGTGCGCGTCGCCCCCGGTGGGGAGGAGGAGGCTGCGTAGGAGGAGGAGGAGGAGGAGGAGGAGGAGGAGGAGGAGGAGGAGGAGGAGGAGGAGGAGGGGGGGCGCCGCGCACATGCAGTACCAGTCCGTTGGGATGACGTGGTGGATGCCATGGCAGCGGACACCTTAACATAGAGGAACCAAACACCATGCACATGCACCGATTCTGGCCAGGCCCATCCTGAGCCCAGGATCGGTGCATACGCCCTCCGACCTTGGCGGGGAAGGCATCTGCACCGATCCTGGGGCCAAGGATGGGCCTGGCCAGGACCGGTGCATGTGCATAGTTCTCTTCGCCCGATTATGAATCCGATCAGGCATTACAGATGCTGCTCACACGCTTGAGACATGTTCTGGGCGTGTTCAGAGCCTGCGGTTTACATGTTTAAAGCACGTCTAGAACAGGCTCAAGAAGTCTGGAGATGACCTGGCAGCATGCTTCCCCTCCGTTGATCGCCCTCCGTGACGCCGGCTTCTCCCTGCCCCCCCACGTGCGCACCGATCCTCGGGCGGGTCCTGCAGCTCCCAGGAGCGCCAGGACCTCGGGCGGGGCGCCCCCGCCCGCCCTCTTTCACGGGCGCGCTCCGTGGGGGAGGCCGCTCGGAGGTGTCCGGAGGCCCGCCACAGACCGCGCTGCATCCTCGAGGAGTATCGTCGAACTGATGCCCACCCCCAGCGGCGTGGCCCGGGCCCCACTGGCCGACGTACGCCCCGAGATGTGGATCTAGGCCGTTGCCTTCGGGTTTCGAGGGGTGCGTCTCCGACTGGGGTGGCAATTTGGTGGGGGTCTCGAAGGGGATAGGGGATCATTAAACGATGCCGACTCAAAAGACATCGTCTGTCCCGTCGCGGCCGTACCCGCGTCGAATCCCAATCCGTGTCGAATCCATGTCGGACTCGTCGGATCCGCATCGAACCCATGTCGAATCCGCGTCGGATCCACGCCAAATCCGCGTCGAGTCCGCATCGAGCCCGCGTCGGGCACAAGAAAGGAAACCAATGTTGAGGACAGGCGAGGTCCCCCGAAGATGCAACGTGACGCAGGGTTTCAAAGGTCCTCGCAGGCGTCCAAAGGCATCGGTCAGCATCGAATTGGAAATCGGGCGCCAGGACCTCGGGAGGGGCCGTCGGCTGCCCTCCAGGGGGCGTGGTCTTTGGGGAGACCGCTCGGAGGTGCCCGAAGTTAGTTATAAGCAAGGGGGGTCTTTCGCAGTGGGGTCGGCAACAAAAACATGCAATAGTTCATCCTGAGGCTCCTGGCGATTGGTCTCTCTTACGGACCAACGATGCTGAATGCAGCGATCCAGCACGAAGGATTGCATAAACTAATGAATACATGTTCGAGACCCCCTCTGCCAAGGACCCATTCGCCTGAGTCCAACGAAGGCCTTACACAGGGCTTGGGAGGTCCTCGAAAGCGTCCAAAAGCAGAAGCAGCCAGCATCGAAATGGGAAATCGGGTCGGCTCGGGATGTAGGTCGGATCGAGCTGCCTCGGCACGGAACAGGAATCGAATCGGATCGTCCACGCCGAGAGGCACGACAACGCCATGCAAATGCGGCGCCGAGTCAGATCGAAAGAACGTCGGAATGGCAGCGGATCGGGCCGGCCAGCATCGGCATCGAATAGGATCGGTCGGATTGGAATTGCCCCTGAAAGATCCATCCTCGAAACCAGTGGGCCACCACATGTGAACCCTATCCCTGCAGGTCGGATTTTCCCCCTACCAGGCCAGGGCTGAGAATTCCAACGATGTCTGCAGCCAAGCGAACCTCAGCGGGGGTGTGCGATGCCTCGGCGTCGATTGGACCCGCAGGGATCGGGTTCGCAGATGGTCGCAGATCGAAAGAATGCGGGGAACGTTGGAGGTCCTAGGAGGTCTTCGGAAATTGTCAGAAATCCAGGCGTGCTCGAATGTTTCAAGAAATGAGTTCAAGTGCTCTAATTTCTTCCAAGAAAACCTGGACGTGTTCGAATCTTGTTTTTCGAAGATTGCTAGAGGTGTTCGGACGCTCTCGAAGACTCTGAGACTGTCTTCAAACTTGAACAATTCACAGGAGTGCTTGAGGGTTGTCAGAAATGTGTCCCGACGTGTTCGGTGGCTTCTGACGTGTAACACGTGTCTGTGGAGGTTCCAGAGGATGAGAAGCAGTAGCACAAAAAAACATCAACCATATTGCCACGCGACCTCCTCCCAAGGCTGCGCGCCCTGCTTTGAAGATTGCTTGCCTCTGGATTCTCGGCAATCCGCACCATGATCGGCGCAATGATCGGCATACGCGACCACACCTGGGACGCTGTGGGACCTCTCAGGACCTCGTTGTCTTGATGGTGATCTCCCCCCCATCAACCTTCAAAGTCAACCCCTAGCCCTCTCCAATGGTACCACCAGAATCCAGAATGGAATGCATCCGTAGTGGAAGAGAAGCCTCCCGGAGGCCCAGACACCCAGTAAAAACAAATTCGAGCCACCATTCTCGACGGTAAGGTCTCGAGTCGACTCTGGACTCTGGAGGCCTCCGAGCCTGAGGCCCTCCATGAAGTCCTCTGGAGGCCACGGGAGACCTCTGGAGGTGCAAGTAAGACCAAAGACGACGAAGCGAACTACAATCAGGGTGGAGGGGGAGGAGGAGCGCGAGAGCACACATCGCTATAACAACAATTACATCTATGTGCACATAAATAGACATGTCAGTATACGTGTATATGTATGCGTGTGCATGTAAACGTGTGTGTATGCATCTATGTGCGAAGTGCAATAACTCGCACGACCCCCATGCTCGCTCTCTCGGGTCGGACGAAGAGGGGGTTTAGTAAAGGGGGGGGGATCAGCTCATGTGTACCTGATTTCCCTGGTGCCTCCCGGCGCTCCACACGTCAAATATATCGAGGAGAAGAGCGCCTGGCGGCGGGGCGGAAACCGGCTGCACGAAGCAATGATCGCAACCTTTCTTTCCCTGTCTTGAGGGACAGCGGTCCAAACAAAAAACGTTCGCAAGTCAAAGCGGATCTCTTGGATCGGCGCTGGGCCCCCACCTTCCCTGGCGCGCGGAGCGCCAGGCGCGGCGCCGGAGGCACCGCCAGGGCGGCCCGGCGCCGATCCACCCGCGCTGAGCTCCAAGTATGTTCACACGGTGCTGCCTCTCCTTCGTCGCCGATCGCTGAGGGGCAACGATGGGTGGGGACAGGCATAGGGGGGGATGCATCGACCTGGAATCGGCGATACATCGCCGATAGATCGGCGATAGGCCCCCGATGTGAACCCGCACCTTCCTGGGCAGGTTGGGGCTATCGGGCCCCCATTACCCCTGAATCGCCCTCTTGTTCGGGGGCGTCCGAGAGGGTGGGCGTGCCAGGGGCACGCGCGCGGACGCGGGGCGGGTGGGAGGGCCGGCGCACGCATCGAACACGAAGAGGGGGCCGCGGCATGCTGTGAAACCTCATGGCCCCAGCCATGATCTCATGGGCCCGTGTTCCACCACCACGACCATGGGCAGAGGAGGAGGAGGAGGAGGAGGAGGAGGAGGAGGAGGAGGAGGAGGAGGGGGAGGAGGAGGAGGACCTCCTCATTCTCCCTTGTCTCCCGTCCTCCATTTGGTAGTGGTGGTGGAAAATTTACCCATCATGATTTCCTCCCCTAGTTAGCACGCCCATCTTGGCCCCGACCTTCCGTCCGACCTGGCTCTCGATCCCCAGAGCGCCCCTCCCCCCCGACTTCCTTCGGACCCGTCGTACTTCGGTTGACTTTCCGACGTGCCATTGTGCCAGAACTGCACCCCAAACGATGCGAAGAAATGACATGGGAATTTCTGCCTGTGACAAACAAGACAGGTATATCCGCAAAGGAGCGGCATAGCGGAAACAGCGACGGCAGAGCAAGCGGAAATCGACGTGAACGGAGCCCGAAAAGTAGGGCGGAAACATCTGCCCTGCTTATTACAAACTCACCCAGACCGCGGCGGATCCGAAATCAGGGTTGGCCGCCCCCGACACTTCATCCGATCCGACTCTCGATCCCCTAAGCGCCCCTCACCCCGTGGCCGCTTGGGCGTTGCTTCTGGGGGGGGGGGGGGGGGCGAAAAAGGGGGGAGCGAAAATATATGAACCTGTCGTGGCCCCTGGGGGGCCCATCACTGAAGGTGCACCATTCTTAAACCCCCCCGTTCCCCAAGACCCAGATGGGGTCGGAATAGAGAGGCCTGGGGGATTGCGCCGCATCCTCGATGCATTCCCGATGCATTGGCGGTGCATCGGCGATTTGTATCTGTGATGCATCAGCGATATCGGCGCGTAGAAAATCGGGCTCCACATCGAGCCGCGTGCCCGCTGCATCTGCGATCCGGCGCGATCCTCTGGCTCTCTCTCTCTCTCTCTACTCTAACCCACATTTCCCCTCCCCCCCCATGTCGGCGACTCCGAAGAACGTGGTTTGCAAAGGGTGCAGTTTGAAGCCCGCAGCCTGGGGGGCGGCGAGGACCTCGACAGAGCTCTCCGCCGCACCGCGGAGTAGCCCGACGATGGCAACGTATTGATCCAAATAGCCCGACGATGGCAACGTATTTGTATTAGGAGGCGGCCGGGGGATCTGAACTGGACGAAGCTCGAGAGAATACGTATGTCGAGGGGGGGGGTGAAAGCAAATCAGATCAAAATCGGTCCCGAGCAGGGCTCCTCCCAAATCCATCTGGTGTAGATGGTCATCCCGGATCTATGTTTGGCAGACCCAGGGGCCGGAAACAGCCCCTGGGGAACGAAAGAAACAAACAGTCTTCTCGAAGCCAGAACATCGAGCCGGCCCATCTTTGTAATCGCCGACACTTGCGCAACCACTGCGGCCCCCAGGCCGCGCAACGGATGAAAGTATCCTCGCTCTTCCACTCCTTCCCATCATCCTCTCTCCCTGCTCCGCCCCCTCATCTACCCTCCTCCTCGTCATCCTCCTCCTCCTCCTGTTCCTCTTCCTCCTGCTGCTCCACCTCCTCCTCCTCCTGCGAATCCTCCTCCTCCGGCTGTTACGTACGTTACATCGACCGAAGGTTTCCCTGTGGCGTTCAAAGCCTGCTCCTCCTCATACTCCTCCTCCTCCTCCTCCTGCTCCTCCTCCTCCTCCTCTTGCTCCTCCTCCTCCTCCCTCCTCCTCCTCCTCCTCCGCCTCCTCCTCCTCCTCCTCCTCCTCCGCCTCCTCCTCCTCCTCCGCCTCCTCCTCCTC
>CAUYUJ010015699.1:206119-277447 GCA_963575745.1 Prorocentrum cordatum | reverse complement strand
GAGGAGGAGGAGGAGGAGGGGAAGGGGGAGGAACAGTAGTAGGAGGTCGAGGAGGAGGAGGAGGAGCAGCAGGAACAGGAGGAGGAGGAGGAGGACCAGTGTAAACCCAAGAGACATCAACGATGTCATAATAACCCCCCTCTCCAAGCTCCCTTTTCATAGGCCCCTACACTGGCTCATTTCCATCGAGGGCTGAAGGAACTGCCTCGTTGGAAGACAACTGTTTGAAGACCCTGAAGCATGCCAAAACATTGGTCTCGCGATTCGAACGCGATGGATGAACCCAATGTTGCGCCTTGACGATCCCGAATCGTGCCAGAATTTCATTCCTGGGACTTCAACACCGCGAATCAACGTAACTGATGCACCCTCATAAACCTGCAACTTTGCAAAATACCACTCCCGGTACATTAATGATGGTAACCCGTGGAACTCTTGCAATGTTTGAAAAACTAATGCGCGCAGCGCTAAGGCGAAACCCGCATTGCAAATAATTAAAACGAATGTGCGCGGCGCTAAAACGAGAACCACATAAAAAACGGGCCGCCCTCAATCCGTGAAACCCTTGCAAATTTGCACAACAAATGTGCGCAGCATTGGGGCGAGGCCCACATTTTGAAAACAGGCCGCCCTCAGCCCGTGAAATTCTTGCACATATTTCAGAACGAATGTGCGCGGCGCCAAGGCGAGAGCCACATATTGAAAACGACCCGCACTCCATCTGTGAAACTGTTGCCGATGTGTAAAGTTCAGGGTCATAAATGGTGAGAAGTCTCAGGCGAAACGCTCAGCCCGCCCTGAAAGCTGTCCTCGGGATGCGACAGGGTGAAGTTGTTCATAAGGGCAAGCAATCGAGGAGAAGGAGGAGGCGGAGGAGGAGGAGGAGCAGAAGCTTCGGCGGCGAGCGAGGGGGGAATACATAAGGAGGAGGCCTTCTCAGAAGAAGGCGGGGCTTCTGAGAAGCCCACCGCGCTTCTGAGGGGTCTCCTGCGCCCTCGGGAAAGTCTCAGAAAACTTCTCTCGGAAGGCCCGGGGACTTCCAAACGTCCTGGGAAGGTCCGCCCCTCCTCCCTCCCCCCCGGGTTCGCCGCCCTACCATGGGGGGCGGGGATTTTGGGTGCGCCCTGGGGGCCAGAAAGAACAGACAGTCTGTGAAAAGAAACGCACTGTGTGCGTGTGTCTTCTTGAATGTCTTTTACACTGTGCGTGTTGCTTCCACAATCAAGATCAGTCATCATCGAATCGGGAAATCGGATGGCATCGAACTGTGCGTCGCATCGTGCCGCACTGGCGCGGAGCCGGAATCGAAGCGGATCGGCTGTGCCAGGATGCTCGACCACGCCATGCAGGCATCCGGCCGCATCGGGCAGCCAGAGCATCGGCATCGGATCGGCTCGAACCGGCCAGACACGATGTCGAAACGGACCGATCGGATTGTCTTGGATCGGCGAAGGGGCCCCCCCCTGGCAACTCGGTCCATCGCCGATCTGGGAGATCGGCGCGGCATTCCAAAAGTTTCTGTAACTTCTGTTGTTTTTCCAAGAGCACAGCAAGATGGGAGAGCGAGATCGTGTTGCTGTGGCTCGAATGAAAAATCGACAAACTAATTGAGTTACCCCAAATCAACATACATCACATGTGCTGAAAATATACAGAGCATGAGGCCCTCAGCCGGCCAAACTGAAAAACAGTCGAAGGTCCCCCCCAAAAAGAACAATCTCATCCAACAAACACGACAAACCTCTGGGCAGCCTCCCAGAAATGATTCCGATGTGAAACCTCGGTCCGACCGTAGCCGATCTCGTAATCGACTGGTGAGCCGCTCCCCGCGGCTTCGGTCCATAACATGGGGGGGGGGGCCGCCGCGCCCGCCGCGACCGGGTCCGCGGGGGCGGGGGGGGCGAAGTATGAAAAGGACCAGCGACACACAAATTAACACACAAATCCCAAGATTCCCAATCAATATCTTGCCATATCGGTGGAAAGTATGTCAGCACCCCCGCTTCCCATATGTTCCCACATTCTCCGGGGCATCGACGTTTATACGTGTCTGTGTGTTTCCCCTCCTGGTAAACGACCGTCGAATTCGAACGCGAATGAAAAAGAAACGATCGTCATCAGCGCACCAACTACCATCACCAATAGTCATCGGCAAATGTTTTCGACCGGCGGATTTTTTCGAACCGTAGAACACTCAATGAGCATAAATTTTCGCAGGTCTGGGCGGATGTTTTCGGTCGGCGGTGCGCCCCCCCCCTCTGGTGCGCGGAGTGCGCCAGGGGCGGCGCCGGAGGCGCCGCCAGGGGGGCCCAACGCCGAACCAAGAAATCCGTGCGGACCTCCAAGAAATTACGTTCATGCCGTTGTCCGTTCTCCGACAAAACGGGAATGACTCGAAGGGTGGAAGAGGAAGATTTGCGCGCGGCGAAACCGTGTCGTGACAACCCCGGCGTTGGCTTCCGACGCGGCGTTGGTGGTTCAGCCTTGACCGCTCGGCGGCTCTTCGATCGCCGAAGCTATTTATTGGCAGATTATGGACCACTGGCAGAGTTCACCCGTAAACGCCGCCCATGGCGGGGTCGCCAGTGGGTCGACGCGACGCGAATCTGCCGCATTCGAACATGGACCCCGTGATACACATCGGCCTTGGGCCGTGCTTCGACGGTTTTCTGGCGTTCTCTGGTGGTCTTCGGCACAAGGTGCGGTGGTTGCGTTCAACTATTCCTGTGAGTCTTACTAACACTCAGCCGACTGGGGTGTTGCGGCGGGCGCGGCCTTGCCATTCCAAATATCAATTCGTGCACGTGCTCCCCGAGCCTCCCGCCGTTGATGGGGCACTCGATCCTGGAGCTCGTCGCGCGCGTGGCTTGGCCCAGATCGCCCTCCTCCCTGTGCTGAAGTGCCGCTCCAAATAGCAGGTCGAGCTTCTTACGCACGGTCTTAAGCGCGTACTGGGGCGCTTTCCCTGCAGGCTACAGTCGGCCTTGATTGGACAGGACACCCGAGAGGACACAAGACCCTTCCGAGGGCCACATCGCCATAGGAGTGTAAGAGGCACGCGTCGCGATCCACAGGACACAAGGGTACCCTGGAGCTGGCAGGGTCGACCTACTAATCCGGGCCGACTGTAGCCCTTGCGCTCTGGAATCCTCTGGCAGCTCAGGTGCTTCTCCGCCGTGGCTCCACAGCTCCAGCAGAAGCGTATCTTCGCATTTCTCGACCAGTAGATCTCGCGCGTCGGGCGCTTCCCTTTGAGGACCAGGCTTCTTCTCCCCCTCGTTTGTGGCAAGTGTCGTGTTGGCGCGTCATGTCTGAGTACCGAATCCTGTCGACATATGGACAGCCACCACCGTATCGTCTGAGACCTCTGTGTCTTGTTTTCTTACTACTAATATTATTATTGTTTATTATCACTGCTTTTCGTATTATTATTCTTCTCTTCATCTTATAGACTGACTGTCTGCATCGTTGGCAGCTCAGGACTGCCCCGTGTCACCTCAGCTTTTGCGGGGTCCTCTGGAGCAGCCCCTTGATGTTCAACTCTGTCTGTCCTTCCTTGGGTCGTTTCTTCTTGGCCTCTCCTGTCTCTTTCCATGCCATAAATTTTACTCACCTGAATAGCACCATGCGTGCGATCACATTGCGCTCCCGTAGATGCTGGGTGAGATGTCGCTCCCACCCAATCAAAACGACGACCTGTGCCTCTAGGATCTCGTGTGACTTCGCCGCTATGCCCGCGATCTCGTCCGCATTTGTTGTTTTCCATGCCGTGTCGCCAGAGGGTTCTTTCGAGACGGCCTCGCCCATGCTCAGGTGGCTCTCTATCTGCTTGGCTGCGGTGGCCGCTTTCCCGCTGCCGCACTTGAGTATTTTATTGAGGTACCTCCTGTTGCCCAGGCCCTTACAGAAGATCTCTGAGCCCGTGAAAAACTCAATGCCTCCTGATGTCGACTGTAGGCAGCCGAAGGAAATGAATATGTCTGATCGGTTGTTCGATGATCTCGGTCCAGGTAGCGGTCCTGAGCACTCAGCCGTAGCCTCCCCTTGCCTTCTGACAAACTCCATCGTGACCCAGCCCCATCCATAGCAGCGGCATCTAGCGTCTTCACCTCAAGTTCCTTGATTGCCATCTCTGCAAAAGAATAGTGATGTACCCTCTGTTGCCCTACTGCCATCTCTGCAAATGAATAGTGATGTGCCCTCTGGTGCGCGCTGCTTTTCCAACTCCCTCGGCCGTGCACACCGTCCCGCGCACTCAATCGGAAAGCTGCCCACGCATCTGTTCCTTGCTCTGCTCGGTGCGCAAGGTGTTCGGTGCGCTTGTGGATGTTGTGGCCGCTCCTGCAACTGCATTCGCCCCAGATGATGTGCATGTCGTCGCCGATCTGCCCGCGCACGCACAAGTGACAGGAAATCTGTCCGAACGTGCCATTTCGCCGTTGCGCCGACCATACGCCGCGCAGCCGACCTCCCAGAGCTGCAGGATCAGCGGTGATATCACTCCCCTTCTCTTCTATCATCGTGTGGTCCTTGGTGCTTACTGTAGTCTTTCACGTATACGCGGCCAAGTTCGTCGCACTCCTGCTCTCAGATCTTCGCACGGAGCCCATAGGTCGAACCACGCTTGGATCTGGTTTTTTGGAATGATGGCGCCTGGATCGGTGCCCTCTGGGTCAAGTCGACCAAGCCTGGCGTCCCGCAACCCTTTAGCATACCTCCTCCTGATCTCCGTGAGCTCCGTTGGTGATGCCGCAGACGCCTTCGTGCCGTAGCCGATCTGTGCCATATGCCCTGCTCCATGATATGCTTCCTTGCTCTGGCCGCCGCCAGGTTCTTTTGTTACCGCCGAGAAGCGCATGAAACCTGTTCGTCCTGCTTGCTGCATGTGTCGCCCTCTTCGTGCATGTCTTCCCCCCTCGATCTAACCCTAGGTCACGCCCTTCTGTAGCCGACTTGATGGTGATGCCCAACTTTGCTAACTCCTTCGCTGCTTCCTTGGCCGTGTCAAATTCAGTGCTGAACAATGCCGGTTTAAAAGGCTGCCTCAAGGTCTTCGGCCCTCAGCTCGGTGGTCAGCTTGAACGTGGCACTGACGACGTCCTCCTCGACGTTGACCTTGATGCCCACCGCTCTCAGGCCTATGTCGTCGAATCAGGCTCTTGGAGGTACCCCACGCGACTGCTCATCGTCCTGACCACGCGGCAGAGCAGCGTTTCGGCCAAGTTGCTGCTGTGTCAGGACCCGGCTAGTAACCTACTCATGGCGCAGATGGGCATGCTGCAGGCCGCGGCTTCCCTGAGCATTCTGGGCGTCAGGTGTAGCAGCATCGCCATGGCGCGATTTTCTCGAAGACCAGCCGACTGCGTGCAACATGTGTCCCATGATCCCATGATCGAACACCTAGGTTGATGATATGATGCTGCTGATGATGATGATGGTGATGGTGATGATGATGATGATGATGATGATGATGATGATGATGATGCTGATGCTGATGGTGATGCTGATGATGCTGATGAATGTTGATGATGCTGAGGATGGTGATGATGATGATGATGATGATGATGATGATGATGATGATGATGATGATGATGAGGATAGGGAGGAGGGAATCGACAGGAGAAGAGGGCGGAAGAGGGAGGATAATGATGGCGATGGGCGCCATAGAGGGCGGGTTTGCTGCACGACTTCTCGTTTCTCTCGGTGCTTGTTTATGGACTCCTGCGGTATGATCTCTGATCCAAACTGCTTCCATGCCGTGTTGTGCTCGCAGCCCACCCAGGACTATCCACCCACGCTAGAACCGAGGAGAAGCGGGACGAGGAGGGGGCGAAGCTCCCGCGCACCTTTTTGGGGGGACGAGGAGGAGGAGGAGGAGGAGGAGGAGGAGGAGGAGGAGGAGGAGGGGACGAAGAGGGGGACGAGGAGGAGGAGGAGGAGGAGGAGGAACAGGAGGAATGCGGAGCGCGACCAACCCTGCTCGACTCGGCGATGCGGCAACTGCAATGCAAATCGAAAAGCTGCCGGGCGAACCAAGAACACTGCACGCACCGTCCCGTCACAGAAGAAGCTCATGAGGGGGGTCGCAAGTCGTGGCCAGAGCCACGTGCGCGGCCAGAGCCACGTGCGCGGCCCAGGAGGGTGGAGCCATGGGACGCACTGAAGCAAGAGTAGGGGGCCATTTTAAAACGGCGTAGTGGGTCTGGCGCAGATGGGTCCGCGGGGAGAGGCACCCTACTGTACTTGCAAAAGGTGGTCCGCCCGGAAGCTGGATGCACTGGCTGTGGGGAAACCCAGAGGGTACCGATACCGCGACTCCTTGGATCACTCCCAGGGTGCGTTCAGAGCAGGATTTCGACGCGAATCCAGCGGTGGCGACGAGGACCTCCCAGGATGCCCAAAAGAGGGGAAAGGGAGGAAGGGGTAGCGGTATGAGTACATGTTCCTCCTCGGATGTTGCGCGTGGATGCAGTTGCGCATCTTCTGCACACGCAACAGCGCCGCCCGTGCAATGGTTCGCGCCCCCCGCAAAAAGTGCGCACGGCTGTGCACAAAACAGTAGGAGCTCGAACACAAGAAACCATCTACAAAATCCCAACCCTGGAACCACGGGACGTCCATTGATTTGTGGTATTGGAACGTCGTGCTTTCCATCGCAACACCATCGAAACCCAAGAAACCCAGGACCCCCGGGAGGCAAGCACGGTGTTTTTCTTGGCATAAGTTTCCACCGTACCCTCCCCAGGATGCACAAGAACATCCAACAAACACGACGAACACCAGGGCACCCTCCCCGAACCGACCTCGACCCTATACCTCGGTCCGAGCGTGCACCTCGGTTTGTGGATGCCACGACAATGGACACCCTAACAGTCCTATCATTGAATTTAAAATGTGTTTAAAATGTCGGAACAATGTTATAAACATGTGTCAAACATGTTTTTACACGTTAACAGTATGGTTAACACATGTTTTAAGACACATGTTTTCAGACATCTGGAAATTATTTGGCAGCATGTTTCCTCTCAATTGATCGTTCTCCACAAACCTCGGTCCGAGTGACATCCAGGGAGAGATCATGGCCCCTGCCATGCCATCCTCCTCCCATTCATCACCCCCTTCTTCGACGTCTGGTGGTTTTCGGACCTTACCTCGCGCCTCTGGCGGCCGCTGGGAACGCTCCCGGCCACCCCCCGAACGCCCTCGACGAGGCGCAGCTGCGTTAAGACCACCCCTGGTCAAAAAGCCTCCGAAGAGAACCGACAACGAACGACGAATTCCGAAAATGTCTCCACCACCCCTAGCCGCGAAAGGTCGCCATCGTGCAGGGCAGCCCAGGGGGAGATGTCCACCAGGAGAAGCAGCCGCCCACGGTACTGGCCAAACCATTCAGCGGCCGACTCCCGCACCTAATTGCCAAGCCAAAGCTTCTGTCGGCGGCGAGCGAAGGGGGGGAAGTGAGAAGGAGCAGGCCTTCTCAACGGCGGCGGGGCTTCTCAAAGGCACCCACCTTTTTCCGGGAGGTCTCCTGTGTCCTCGGGGAAGACTTAAAAAACGCCTCAAAATGCCAGAGCCTTCTGAGAAGGCCCGCCCCTTCGCACTTTCCCCCCGTCGCTCGCGGACGATATTTTTTGTTGAGGAGGGGGGCACGTGCATCATTTTGAGCAGGGACCGACCGCCCCGGCATTCCTATAGTCCTACCACGATAAGTTCTTAGAACCCAAAGATGTTCTAAGAACAAAAACAACGTTCTTAGAACATAAGCCCGATGTGTTCAAGCAAGACGGTCCCAGCCAGAAATGTTCTAAGAACATTTCGTGGGAACCACAAGAAGATTCTTGGAACATTCCTTGGTGGGGCTATTAGGCGAGCCAGGACGCTTCGCCACCGCTCGATCCTCGAAGAACTCCTGCGGTTTGCCCTCGCCCCCCGCGGGCCCCCCCCCCCCGCGCTCCTGCTGCCCCGGCCTCCCGCTCGGGCGCGCCCGCGCCTCCGCCCTCGCACGCCGCCGGCAGGTCCTGGGGCGGGGGGGGGGGGCGTGCTCGAGCCTCCCTCCCTTTGGTGTCCGGTCAAAAAGGGAGCCCGCGTGGCCCCCGGCACTGTCCAATGGGGGCCTGATTTGGACCGGCTTTGGAAGAAATTTGGACCGGATCTGGACCAGACCTGGACTGGATTCGTGGGGGCTGCGTAGGAGAAACGAGGAGGGGGAGGGGGAACAGGAGGGGAGAGAAGGAGCAGGAGGATGGGCCAAATGCAGGAAAAGCTGATTTCAATGTCGCCGCCCAAGGCTCCCATGAACAGACATCGAACTTCCCCTCCCGGGACGTTGCGCGGGCACGGATCGAGAAAATCGCTGCGCTCAGAGTGTGCAGAGGAGGAGGCAGAGGGAAAGCGACTGAAGCCTTGCGGGCGCAGCTGGAACAACACAAGAAGGGCAAACGGCAGAGAAAAGGGTGCCATGGCCGAGTGGCCATAGTGCATGCGCCCGCCAGGCCCAGCTTTCCCCGTACCCGCATGGTGGAGTGGGAAGGACAACGAGCCAGGACCAGAGTAACAAAATCATACAAACTAGGGAGGATGCCGAGTGAGGGGCGGTCGAAAGACGCTTGCGGCGCCAGTAGCAAGAGAAAGGACGGCCGACCCACGGAAGGTAAAGTAACGATGAGGATGGCTGGCTGGCCATTGAACTCGCTGGCCTGATACTCGCATACTGTGGAAGTTGACCAGATGCTCCTCCCCCTCTTCCTCCACTCATCCTACATCCACCCCCTCTAGTATGCGCTGTTGGGCTGGCGTTGCCTGGCCTTGTGCCGCAGTAAGGGCAGAGCGGCGAGGCAACGTGAACTGAGTAAGAAAGAAATGTGGTGGTACTCTAAAGATGCTGAAAACCAGGCTGATCTTAGGCCAGATGGGTACTGGTTGGCCCGTGTGCAGTATATAAGCGTGTCTGAAAGCGGAGGACGAAGTTTGGCTGACATGGCTGGAGTGCGACATCTTGATTTGCAGAAGTCTGGACAGAAGTGAGAGAGATACTCGTGCACGCTGCTGACTTTTCTAAACTTCATTGAGCGAGCTAGTAAGCAATTGTACAGCTGAAAAGCGTGGCTGGCGTAAAGTTCTTGCTGGCCACGGTGAAGTCTGGCCTGTAGTGGCCCATCGCGTGGGTCTATGTGACCTCCCACAACATCACCCCCACCTCCGCAGCCCCCAACATCCATCCCCAGTGAAAAGTCAAGTTGCTTCAGAGGCGAGGCTTAAAACTGTCAGAAGAAGGTGCAAGTGGTGGCAATTCTTGGGTTGCCGTTCAGGGTTTGTCCAGTTCACCCCGCACCTCCATGGTCCCAGGACCCTCGTGTTTGTTGTTACATTTTTTTCTGCGGGTGAAGCACGAACCTTTGGGAGCAGCTGCTGTGTGGCCCTGAATGCTTAGGCTGGCCATGTAGACTGGCTGGCCTGTGGGTCTAAGCAATGAGGGTAGCAGCTGGGAAGCATCTGCAGCTGGGCAGGGATAAAAGACTGTGCTTGCTGACAGTTGTTGTAAGTATTCCACGGTGGGGTGGGCCCACATGGCCAGCCCCCTACTTACTGGCCAAAATGGTGGTGGACAGCAGAATCAAGATAACAGTTAAGCGATGTCTGAGTAGGGGCTCTAAGTCTGGAGCCTGTGGAGCGGACAGAAAGTGTGCCACGCCCTGTGGGACAGGGGGGCCCCGAAATGACAGCGAGCTTGGTATCCAACGCACTTCCGCGTACCCGTGACTGTTCCACCTGCTATCCCAGTCCATTTGTACATAAATATTCATGAGGAGTAGAGAAGAGTCAAAGAGGTAGTGACACTTAATGCCGACAGCGTGAGAGAAGACCCGTAGCAGTGAGACTAGATGGGGCCACACCCTGGAATTAGAGGGGCCTGAAAGAACTACACTTTTCTGCTGATCTGTCGGCTGGCCAGCAGTACTGAGGAGGATTCGAGTACGACTTTGCTGACCAGCAGGTCTGGATTCAAAGCGAATCTATGCGGATGCCGCTGAAAGTTTCCACCACCCCGAGTACACATGAATGGGCCGGCGCTGCCTGGCCTTATGTGTCGCAGCTTGGGCGTGATGGCTTGGCTGCCACCAGGCAGCAGGAGAGGGAGACAGGGAAAAAGAGAAAGAGAGAGAGAAAGAGCCAGAGAGATTGAGAGACGGTACTCCTTCTCCCCTTCTCCGCCTCCTCCTCCTCCTGCTCCTCCTCAGGGCCATCTCCCACATCTCTTCCCATTTCCTCTCTCCTCACCATCCCCCTCTCTCTCTCTCTTTCTGTCCTGCCCTTCCGCTTGCCTCCCCCCCGCCTCTCCAGACACACTCCTCGCCGCGCACACCCGCAGACCCTGTCGAACCACGCTGTGCGGGCCACGCGCGAGCCTCCGCGAGCCTCCAGACCCTGAGGTCCGACGTCGCAACAGACATTGCAACATCGCAGGAGATCGCGACCGGGTCCCCGAACCCCACCTTTCTGAGGCACGTTCGACGCCGGTGCGATCTGTGAGGATCCCAGGGCCCGGAAATTGAACGAAAACGCCCGACTCGAACAAATCGAATCGCCACGGTCTCAGGCGACTTCCGCCACGAGAGTCTACACCGCGTGGCGGGCGAGACCAACCCAAACCGAGGGCCGCGGGAGAAGCCAAAGCGAGTATAGAACCAAACCGACGGAAGAACCGAGCTGGAGGAAACACAGCGCCGAGGAGAAGGCACCGAAACCTAGGAGAGGCTCAAGCCGAGGAGATCCCGAACATAGAGGGGAAACCCGGCCTGAGGCTGCCCCCCCTGATGGCCTGCCCCCCTGATGGCAGCGCTGTCCCTCCTCTAGGGAGCCCACAAAAAACACGCGCGCCCAACCACGCACATGAATGAATACGGCCCCCTGGTCCGCGAGACCAGCCTCGTAATACGAACGCTCGCGCCATGCGTACTTTCAAAACCAGCGTGGATTCATGCGCGTGTACGTCATTCCTTCGCTCCTGACTCCTCCCAAGCCGGCCAGACCTCCAAACGCCACGTAAACATCAGAGCCATATGTGTTCGTGATGGCTGGCCTCAGGGGGCCGCTTG
This sequence comes from Prorocentrum cordatum, assembly GCA_963575745.1. Lineage (NCBI taxonomy): Eukaryota > Dinophyceae > Prorocentrales > Prorocentraceae > Prorocentrum > Prorocentrum cordatum. Next base: position 266,351 of record CAUYUJ010015699.1, on the reverse strand, counting down.
ACAGGGCCCCAAGGGTCGCCGTCAGAACAAATGCCGGACGAGGTAGACATCTTTGAAGGGGCCCAGGGACACACCAATAAGCAGACACAAATCCCAGGATTCCACACTTATGTGTATATATATACACATACATCGATATTTTCTGGACGCTCGTCGTCCCCTCCACTTTTCATACTTTCCGTATCTTCCTGGCTTGGACGAGTATTCGTGTCTGTGTGTTTTTCCCTCCTGGGCAACCCCGGGAGAAGGGTCGGAGCCTCTTCTAGGGATCAGAGGTCTTGAGAAGCGGCGGGTGCGAATTTCCTTTCACCACTGCAAGCGTTGCTGGGACGGTGAGGGCCCCGCGGAAGCTCAGGAACTGGGAGGGTTGGAGCGGTGATGCTTCGATTCGATTGAACGGAAAGAGAGATATAATCAGCATGACCAAGACTGAGTGCAGAAACGTCAGTGTCGACCTTGCTCATCGTCCATCTTCGTCCTCGTCAACTCGATTTTTTCGCCCTCGCGAATCGGCGACGGCCAGCATGGGCCGTGACCAGGATCGGCGTCGAGAAGACCCGCGACATCCTGGTCATGGCCACCGCGCTTCTTCTCTCGATCGATGGCCATCGATGGCCACCGTGCTCCTACTCTCGATCGATGGCTCGAGGGAGGGCCCTGGCGCGGCACGCGGCAAGACTCGACCTGCGAGGCACCCGCTCGCTGCACAGGACGGCCTTGCGCCGAGGGGGGAAGCGACGGGTGGCAGGCCCTCTCACAGGCGGCGGGGCTTCTCGGCAGCACTCCCGGCCTTCTTCAGAAGCCACCTCGGGCCTTCTGAGAAGCCCTCTGTGGCTTCGGGAACGGCTTATCACTGCACTGACCTTGCAGACGTGCTGCAGAGGATTTTCGAGTGGATTTCTGTCAGTACAAAAACCCCGAAACGGCGAGTGAAAAACTTATAATTTTCGTGTGGATTTTTGTTTGATCATTTAGTCTTCATTCCTGGCCCCAAAAAATCCGCACAACATTCACCTCGCAATCCGGAACGAAACTCTCCAAGATCATCGGGGCCCATCCCGTGGTCATCCGACCGACATCCGCTTTGCGATGTGGGCGCCGTGAGGCTTAGAGATTTGGCACGAACGAAATGGGTACGGACAAAAAGGGGCACAATGCCCAACATCAGTTCCTTTTCACTTCGATCAGGACTCGGTGTCGGTGTCGCCGCGGCCTGTGCCCATTTGAGACAGAAGGCCGCCTGCCCAACAGCGGCCGCTGTTGGTCTGGGACAACATTTGTTGTTGGGTACTGTACCCATTCTTTCCGTGCCCGTTTCGGGCGTCCAAAGAGGGGCTCCAGGGCCCGTCTCGATGCGATCGATCCGACTCGGCATCGATTCTGACGCGCCGTCGTCGTCGTCTTCGTCGGCGTCGTCGTCAGCGTCGTCGTCGTCGACGTCGTCGTCGTCGTCATCGTCGCCGTCGACGCCGTCGCCGTAGGCTGGAGGCCTCCGGAGCCTTCCGAGAGGGCCCACCCCCCCTCGGACGGGGGCTCCCGGCGCCGCGCCTCTGCTCTCCGGCGGCCGTCCGGGGACGATCCGGGCACCCCCCCGGCGCGCGCTCGGCGGGGCGCAGCTGCTGGAGCGCATCCCGAGGCTGCAAAGCCGCCGATGGACGACGAAGACGACGACGACGATGACAACGACGACGACGACGATGACAACGACGACGACGACGATGACAACGACGACGACGACGACGACGACGACGACGACGACGACGCCGAGGCGAAAGCGTCAGAAAGCCTGGAGTCCCAAAAGAGGGCCCTAAGGTGGCCCGAGAAGCTCCCAAGATGCCACTGGTTTCCCAATTTTCTGAACATCGTTCAACCGATCCCATCCCCAGCGGCGTGCCCTGGGTCCCACTGGCCGATTTACCCCCTGAATACGGGTATAGGTCGTTTCCTTCGGGTTTCGACTGGTGTACCCCCAACTTGGGGGGGGTAACTTGGTGGGGGTTTCGAAGGGGATGGGGATGGGGATGGGGATCGGTTAAACAATACCGATGTCCGGGGAATGGTTATTTCGCGCGCTCGTTTCATCGAGCTTCAGGACGCCCACAGGAGCCCCCTTCTGCCCTCCCCCCCGGGGAGCGCCGCCACACAGGACGATCCGACCGCAACGTTAGGTCGGACCCGTCTCCCTACACGCAGACCTTGCACGACTAATAACTGACTCCGACGGAAAGACCCCGCATGAACACCTGTTTGGTTTGCCCTTCGCCTTCCCCCCTCGCCCTGGCGGACACCCTCCTCTCGCCCTCTGCTTTGTCTTTTCCTCCCCCCCTCCTCCTCCTCCGCCTCCTCCTCTCCTCTCCTCCTCCTCCTCCTCTCCTCCTCCTCCTTCCTCCTCCTATTATTTATTCCTCCTCCTCCTCCTCCCCTCCTCCTCCTCCTCTCCTCCTCCTCCCCCTCCTCCCCCTCCCCCCCCTTCCTCCTCCTCCTCCTCCCCCTCCTCCTCCGCCTCCTCCTCCTCCTTCTATTTCTCCTCCTCCTCCCCCTCCTTCTCCTCCTCCTCCCTTTCCACCTCCTCCTCATCATCACCACCTTCTCCCTACCCCTTCACCGTCCTCATCCTTACCTTGTTTCTTCTCCATGTGTTCCCTCCCTTCCCCCTGGCCGGGGTAGGCAAATCCATGTTCCTCGGCGCCGTCGCCGCCTCGACCAGCGCGCGCGCGTTAGCCGACGGCTGGTTCGCGAAGCCTTTGGGACAGCCCCGCGGGCCATGCCTTTGGGACAACCCCGCGGGCCTCCAGCTGCGCGCCGCGGCGCTCAGGCGGGAGGCAGCACGACGCCAACCTCCGCGGCGAGCTGCTCGGCCTCATCCACGGAAGTCTTCGTTTTCTCGCCGAATTTCCGGAGCGCCCTCTGCAGGTGCGCAGGGGGCCCCCGATCCAGGATGTCTCGCGGGGGCGGCCGCAGGATCAGCATGTTCCGCACGCGCGTGCGGCATTCGTCCTCTACACGTACGTGCAGCCCGAAGAGCCAAAAATAACAACGGTTACAGAATTCGAATGACCGCGCTCAAATTACCAACACAAAGCGCGTGCTCCATAGGGAATGGGCTTCCGCCTGAGACTTCCTCGCACTTCACTCACAGACGAGGATCCCGCTGGATAATTCCTCCAAGTTCCAGCCTGAGGAGCCCAAGCGCGACGACAGTGAAAGGGTTGAGGATGACACGCTCGGATTGCCAACATGAAGCGCGCGGCGCATAGGGAAGGGGCTCCCGCCTGAGACATCCTCGCAATTCACTCACAGACGAAGTTCCCACTTGATGCATCCTCCAAAATCAGGCCTCAGGAGCCCAAAAGTGACGACAGTTACAGGGTTGAGGATGACCCGCTCGGATTACAAACGAGAGGTGCGGGATCCATGGGGACAGGGCTCCCGCCTGAAATTTCTTCACAATTCACTCACAGACGAAGCCCCCGTCTGATATTTCCTCCATATTCAAGCTAGGGAGTGAGTGATGACGAAGTGATGAGTAAGTGAGTGATGATGACGGTGACTGAATGGATGATGATGGTTGAGTGAGTTGAGTGAGTGAGTGAGTGGGTGAGTGGGTGAGTGATCGAGTGATGATGATGGTGATCATGATGGTGGGTGTGAGTGTGTGAGTGAGTAAGTGTGGGTGTGAGTGAGAGCGCCAGTGATGACGGTGAAGTGAGTGAGCGCGGCGGAGAGGGGGAGTGAGTGTGTGAGTCTGAGTGCGTTAGAGTGTGCGATGATGATGATGTTGATGCTGATGACGATGATGATGAGGAAAAGAAGGGGTGGGATAAATCCTGCGCGGGGGGTGCGCAGAGAAAACAAGACCCCCACTTTGGATGTAGGAAACAAATCCAAGATAATCAAATGCCCAACACTACTCCAAACATCGTCCCCGAACTTTTTTGTTACGATGTTTGAGTATTCCTCCTGTAGAATGGCAGGGCCGACTTAACCGTAGCGCGGAGATCCTCGGGGGCGCGCAAACATGCATTAGCAATCCATGGATTCGGCGCGCGGTCGCCAAATCCATGGATCGGGAGAAGTGCCCTCCCCAAAATGCTGCCGGCGCCGCCCCGTTCGGCGGCGGAAATCCGCGATTTCCTCTGGAAACGGGACCCGTCGCTAATCCATGCCCCCATTGTTCCATGTTTGCGATCGCTGGAGATTCGGCCGCGCAGCGTGCCACAGCGGAGCCGGTCACAAAAGCAATCGCCCCCCATCCGTGCATTGTTCTGCGGCAACTCATTGGAGCCTCCCCTTCAATCCTGTTGGCTGCGCTCCAAAGAGGGAAGTGCGAGGGTAGTTATAAGGCTCCCACGATTTGCTGCCGAAGCATCTGGCAGAGAGGCCTGAGAAAGAGCGCGCGCCGCGCCGATGACGAGCGGCCGCAGGAAACCCTCGCAGAAAACCCGACCATGGAACGAAGGGAGGGGAGATACAGCTGGGGGAAACCCAGAGCACCCTGAACGCAGCAGCTCCTTTCACGGCCGCGGGAAGCCGCCGCTCAGAGCATGGAACGAAAACAAAAAAAACGGAGATCACGCCGTTTCTCGACGCGCGGCCGCGGTATATGGATCGCGAGCCGGCCCGTCGCCAGCGGGCCCGGGCTGGACTTAGGTCGGGAGCTCTGAACTGTTGAAGGGGTCCAGGGACGCGCACTTTATGGATTTTCGTTTTCCCCCTCACCTCCAATAGTTTCACGAATGTTCTGGGGGGTCGACGATAATTTGTGCCTGCATGCGTTTTCCTTCCTGAAATTGACGAACGCGAGGTAAATCGGTTTTGGATAGGAGCAGCCCCTTCCGCGCAAGCAGCTGGTATAGCAGCATCAACCTTAAAAGCTGTCGGCTTGAGGATACCACAGGCGACAGAATAGTAGATCTCTCTTCGAGCTGTCAGTCCATGCAGTAAGAGCCAGCTTCGATTGGCAATCAGGATTTGAGTACTGCTGAATTGCAACCGCCGAGATCGCAACATTCGGTGAATCAACACTCGAGAACCGCATTTTCAACCTTCATCGCCGTTGGACAAACCCTTGCCATCCAACTGTGCACCTGTCTCAAGGCCCAAGCTTCAATTCATAACTGTGAAACAACACTCAATGAGAGCCCGATGTTGACATTTATCCGCCATCCAGGTGCATCACGCGATCCTGAGCGACAGGTCTGGCGGCGCGACGACGCGAAACTCATGGATGAAGGCGATGGGAAACGACACGAAGTCAAGGCTAGTCGTTACCTCGAAGAAGAACGGTGCGTTTTTTCCGTCTCCCACGCCAGCAACACGCCACCGCCAGGTCACCACCAGGTCACCACCACGCCACCACCAGGTCACCACCAGGTCCGACCCCCGCGCCCTCGATTTGGCACGTGGCGCTGTTCTAACTGCTGGGGGAGGAGGCGAAGGAGGAGGAGGAGATGGAGGAGGAGGAGGAGGAGGAGGAAGAGGAGGAAGAGGAGGAGGAGGCGGAGAAAGAGGAGGAGGAGATGGAGGAGGAGATGGAGGAGGAGATGGAGGAGGAAGAGGAGGAGGAGGAGGAGAAAGAGGAGGAGAAGGAGGAGGAAGAGGAGATGATGGAGGAGGAAGAGGAGATGATAATGGAGGAGGAGGAGGAGGAGGAAGAGGAGGAGGAGGGGAAGGAGGGGAAGGAGGAGGAGGAGGAGGAGGAGGAGATAGAGGAGGAGGAGGAGGAGATGGAGGAGGAAGAGGAGGAGGAGGGAGAAAGAGGAGGAGGAGGAGGAGGGAGGAGATGATGGAGAAGGAGGAGGAAGAGGAGGAAGAGGAGGAGGAGGAGATAGAGGAGGAGGAGATGGAGGAGGAGATGGAGGAGAATGGAGGAGAAGGAGGAAGAGGAGGAGGAGGAGGAGATAGAGGAGGAGGAGATGGAGGAGGAGATGGAGGAGGAAGAGGAGGAGGAGGAGGAGGAAGAGGAGAGGAGGAGGAGGAGAAAGAGGAGGAGGAGGAGGAGGAGGAGGAGAGGAGGAGGAGGAGGAGGAGGAGGAGGAGGAGGAGGAGGAGGGGGAGAAGGAGGAGGAGGAGGAGGATGAGGTGGTGATGATAGTGGCGAGTCTCGCCATCGCCCGGACGTCCATTCCTCGTGCCTCCGTCCGACTTTTGCGCGCGTGTTCTCTCGCAAGACGGCCCCAAATGCTCCTCGATAAAGCTCTTGCCCAGGAGAAATGCACACGTCCGAGCGAGGCCAGGGGAAGAAAAAGAAAACACATAAACATGAACTTTTGGCGCTGCGCGCGGATTTCTGGGATCCGCGCCGGACCCCGGCGGCGCCGTGTGCGCCGCCGGGGGGGCCCAACGAGGATCCGAGAAATCCGCGCGGAGCGTCAAAAGCTCATGTTTATGCAGTTTTCTGCTCTTGGAACTGATTGGGTGGCTCCGGACCGCCAGGGGCGGCGCCTGAGGCGCCGCTGGGGGGGGGCCCAGCGCGGATCCAAGAAATCCACGCGCAGTGCCAACGATTTGTGTTTATGCCGGTTTTCTCTCCTTCAGAGGGCTTTCGCGCGCGTGCGCTCTCGCGAGACGGCCCAACAGGCTCCTCGATAGAGCTCTTGCCGAGGCACAGCGCACACGCCCAAGCCAAAGGGGCCCTGGGACACACGAATAGATACACACAAATAACAGGATTCCCCATATTTGTTTCATATTTTCTGGGTTTTCGTCTTCCCCCCCGCTTCCCATAGTTCCCCACGTTTTCCTGGGGAGCGGCGATTCATTGTGTCTGTGTGTGATCCCCTCCTGACAAGCGAGGCCCGGGCGCTCCCCTGCCCCGCCCGCCCTGACCCCGCCGACGGTCCTGCCCCGCCGGCAGGCCCTGCTCGCGCGCGAACGCGCACACGGCCCGCTGCTGCCGCTCCGGCGGCGCCCGCCTCACTCCGGAGGGGGGTCGGGGCCGCGGCGGGCGGGCGCCCTCGCACGCGGGGAGCAGCGAGGCGCGGCGGCCGACGCAGCACGACGACCCGACGACGACGACGATCACGACGCCGACGACCGCCGACGACGCGACGACGACGACGATCACGACGCCGACGACACCGACGCCACGACGACGACGCCGACGATGACGAGACGACGACGACGCCGACGCCGACGACGGCGACCGACGACCGCCGACGACCGCCGACGACGAACACGAAGACGACGACGACGACGACGCCGCCGACGCCGACGCCGACGCCGACGCCGACGACGACGACGACGATGACGCCGACGACGACGACCGACGACCGCCGACGACCGCCGACGACGACCACGACGACGACGACGACGCCGACGACGCCGACGCCGCCGACGAAGACGCCGTCGCCGACGCCGACGACGACGCCCACGCCGACGACGACGACGACGGACGACGAAGACGACGACGACGACCGACAACGACGACGACGACGACGACGACGACGATGGCGACGGCGGCGACGACGACGACGACGACCGACAACGACGACGACGACGCCGACGCCGACGCCGACGCCGACGACAACGACGACGACGACGACGACCGACAACGGTGACGACGGCAACGGACGACGAAGACGACGACGACGGCGGCGGCGACGACGACAGCGATAACGTCGACGACCGAGAAGACGATGAGAAATCTGCGCCGACCTCCGGTTCTTCCTGTTCATGTCACAGTTCGTTCCCCTTTCTCCGAATCATGGCGGCCCTTACCGCCCCCCCCGCCCCCCCCCCGCTTTGATCGTCGGGTGGGTGTAAGTGCGGTAAGAGCGTTGTATATCCGATGAAATCGTTTCAACGAAGATGTATGTAGGTTCATGCTAGTTGACCTCACATATTCAACATATATAAAATATCGAACTTCGCATTCATCTACTTGACGTTTTGTTAGATAAGTATATTCAACAACATACCATACATACTACTCACAGAACCATCCATCTTATCAACTGAGCTATCGGGTACCACTGCCAAGATATATCGATACATACACCTCAACATACCCAACTTAGTAGCTAAGTCAGCTAAGTCGATGTGGGCTGTCCGATTCGGTTAACCCGAAATTTGCATAACTTTCTATGTTTTGCATGTTTGTTCTTGATATTGCTATGTTTCGGGAAAAAACCACAAAAAACGTTTTAACAACTACAACACAACAGTTTTTCAGGACAGGGCGCCGCAGGTCGACGCGCCGAGCCGCCCTCAGGACGCCTGCGGGGCGCGGAGGGGAAGGGGGGAGAGGGAGAGGGGGGGGGATCAACTATTCTTCAAACTGCCTCCCCTCGGCGGCCATCACCGCCTCCCCTCTCCTCTCCTCGTTGTCGGCGGCCAGCCCGCCCCCGCTCCCTCCTGCCGCCTTCCCTCCCCGAGCCCGCCTTCCTTCTTCGGCGGCATATCCGCCCCTCCCTCCTGCACCTCTCTATCGAAGGGCGGCGCATCCGCCAGCGGCATATCCGCTCTCGCATGCGCTCGTTTTTTCCTTTTTCACGTGATGGCGAGCACATAGCCATCGTCCTGTAGTCGCCGATAAGCCGCCCAGGCTGGCGGGATCAGCTCGGCGGGCATCACGGCGACGTCGCCGCGCGGCCGCCACAGGGACGCGCCTGGGCATGGCGCGCGCACCCATTCCAGGGTCTCCACCAGCAGGTAGCTGGCGGCGCCAGCCTGCGCGCAGCAATGCACGATGTACGCCTCGCCGTCGCCCAGGAGAAAATCCTGAGGGCAGCAACGCCTCGATTTTTGGGGGGGCACACGCATGTGCACCCCTAAATACCAAGGTTGGTTGCGCCGTCTGTCCTGGCTGCCGTACATCTGGCCGTCGATCGACGCCTCTCTGCTGGTCCACGTTTCAGCCCTGCGGAGGGGTTCCTCCTCCTCCTCCTCCTCCTCCTCCTCCTCCTCCTCCTCCTGGCGGCGAGCCGCCTCGGCGGCAAACCGCCTTCCCCTCTCCCAGCCCATCTTCCTCCACAAAGGGCATGCAAGGTTGCGCCCCGAGTGCCCGAACGTACTGTCCAGCTCTGGCGTGCGCCACGCTTTGGCGCGGGAGCGCGGCGCCTCCTTCGCTTCCTCCAGGAAGCAGGCGAGCATCGCCGTCAAGGCCGACCGCTCGAAATTCTCAGGGTTGTCGATCTCCTGCGACCTGGACCGAAGCAGGTTGTGCTTCCGCTCGAGTACGAAGGCGTCCAACCAGATGCCGTCCTCCGCAGGCTGGTCGGGGACGTGCCACAAATAATGATGCTTCGGCTTGATCAGGGCTGGCCCGTGCGCGGCTTTGTGCAGCGCCAAGGAAATCGAAACGGCCTTGGTCCAGACAGCTATCAAATTCGGCACGGCGCCGATCCTCAGGACGTAGCCGAACCGCCTGCCACCTAAGCGCTCGAGGATGCGCGCGGGCCGACGCGGTGCATCCTCGAACGCGCAGGCCAGCGTTTGCGTTTCAGCTGCGGCCGCATGTCCTTTTGCCCTGCATGTACAATTCGAGCATCTTCGCCATCGCCTCGAACGACCGCGCCGCAGCGTTCGCCATGCCGCTGGGACGCAGCTCTGTGTGCACCCAATGACGAATCAAAGGGAACACGGCCAAGCAATCCGACGCCTTGCCCACGAAGTGCGACGCCTTGCAGGTCGCTTTCTTCCGAGCCACGCTGAACAGAAACGCTGGCGGTTTCCTGCCGCGTCTGCCAGTCCGCCACGCCGAGCAGCGATCCCGCCACGTTCCCCACGCGTCGGGGATGACATCCCTCACCGCCTTGAGGAGCGCAAAGATTTCGACCTGCAAGGTCCCGCCGCTGGCCAGCATGGTATGCATGGGGTCCCTCACGTATGTGCTCGGCGGCGCCACCGTCCGCAACGCCTGGCACGCCACCAGAGAACGGTCATCCAGAGTGATGCCCATTGCCGTCTCCTTCGGGGGCCGGAACATCAGAAGGGAAGGAAGGGGGGGACATCAGAAGGGGATCGATGGAAATGTTTTCCTCCCTGGCTCCAGTCTCTCGATGTTCGCTCTGGTTGTCGTGTCCCGCAGCGACGCCAAATCATCATATTGCTGCAAAAACTCGTCTGACGACAGCGGGTCAAAGCGCGACGAGTCAGCGCACCAGAGAGGCACGAGGTAATCATCGTCGTCGTAGTCTGCAAGACATTCCGCCTGATCCAGCACAACGTTCTTGCATTGCAAGCACGGTCTCAGACCTGCAGCGCCCTTGGTGCAGAATGTCTCTTTTCCAGCCGCCTCGTCTGCAATCAAGCGGTGGAACTTGGCGAAAAAGTGCACGCCGCCGATTGGCGCACCGTGCTCCGACAGACTCTCTGGGCCCAGGAACAGCGCGCGAAGCAATGCCCGCGCCACGGCCGAGCCGCCGATGCTCTTCTTCACGACGACGCGCAAGGTGCCGATCGGCAGCCACGCAACCTCCTTCTGCAAGAAGGATCCGAACTCGAGGAAACTCGCATACACCGCGAGCTGATTCCGACGATTATCTATCTTCAAGGCGTTGCCCACGCCAATGTCGTCGTAGTACAGCAAAAGCCTCCACGGCCGATCGCGCGACACAGGGAAACGGCGCATCGCTTCCCAAAACATTGAACTCCAGAGAGGGCAGTCCGACAGGAGCCTCGGCATCAGCCGATGCGGCAGCGCCACGCTCCATCGGAAAGGCGTGCCGATCTTGGGCTGCAGCCGCACTGCGCTGATGAGATCGGCCACGGATGCCGTCTGCGATCGCTGCATGGCCCGAGCGCTCACGTCTATAGCATCGCCCGCGTCGTCGCCATGGCCAAGCGCAGTCACGATTCGCTCGAGCAAAGCCGCGGACACGCCGCGCAGGGCCAGACACTGTTGCAGTCGAGCCCGCTGCTCCACCTGCTTGTCCACCTGCAGGGCGCGTTTCCCCATTGCGCCGACGCCCGCGCGCGGGAGGGGCGGGGGCGGGGGGCAGCGCGAGGCCCAGCGCGGTTGAGAAAAACGAATTGCAGCCAGAGAGACGGAAGTGGAGGCGGGAATGGATCGCGGGGCGGAGTAGCCGCCGAAGGGCATGGCGGTGTAGCCGCCTGAAGGGTCGGGAGGGGCGGCGTAGCCGCCGAAGAGCGTGGGGGCGAGGGGGCATGGGGGGAGGGGGGAGGGGGGAGGGGGTGGGTGGGGGAGATTGCGGAGGCGCGAAGTGAGCGTAGCAACGGAACTTGCAAGGGAGATTTCTTTTTCTCGCACGCAATTTCGAGCTTGAGTTTCAAGCTCGGGTTCCAAGCCGCCAGCGCTCGGAGACGGGCGCGGCTGGCGGCTCGAGCTCGGGACGGGCGCAGCGCGGGACGGGCGCGGCGGCGGCTGGCGGCTCTTAGTGCGGGTGCGCGTGCTGCCTCCAACTCCTCATCCACCTCCTCCTCCTCTCCTCATCCTGCCTCCTCTTCCTCCTTATCCTCCTCTATCGGCCCAGCCGATCGCCGCTCAGCTCTCCTGGTGCGGCTGGCGGCAGAAGAACCGAATGCCGCCTGGGATGTCCTGCACCATCTGCTTCGACATCTGGCACAGCATCTTGCCGCGCTCCTCGGTGCGGCGCGCCTCCTCCATCATGCGCCGCGCCTTGTCGATGAGCATCTGGCCCTTGATGCCAACGGCGCGTGCATGGCGGCAACGATTGCGCCACTCGATGAAGCGCACCACGATGGTCGCCCAGCTCCACGCACTGCCACCCGTGATGAGCTCGAAGTCATCGACGTCGTACTTGTCCGCGATGCTCGCCATGGCGGCGCAAGACCGCGAAGGGGCACGACCTCGAGCGGCTCCACTTGAGCCACAAAGACTACGGATGAGGGGTGGGACGGTGGCAGATCATGTCATTGGGAAACGCGAGAGAACGGTGCGAGCGCGGTGGGCAGCAAAGGCGGCATCTCCGCCAAATGAAGGCAAGGCGGCATGTCCGCCAAGGGCTTGCGAGAGTGGAAAGGCGGCATCCCCGCCAAACGAAGGGCTGCGGTGGTAACGAGTGGGGTGGCGATGGCAACGAAGAAATGTTTTTTTTTTTCAACAACAATAACACTTGTACGAAATCGCACACCTCGTCATGAGCGGCCCAACTGCCGCCCCTGCCAAGGAGCTGCTTCGCCTCTGCTTCGTCTCCGACCGCCAATCAATGGGATTCCCAACGGTGTCGCTGGCCTTCGCGAGCCACAGCTCGCGCGGTAGGGTCTCGGGCAGGACGCGCACGAGCAGGAGGGAGTTATGCAAGCGCTTCGCCTCGCCAAGTGAGGCATCGGAGCGCGATGAGCAGCAAAGGCGGCATCTCCGCCAAATGAAGGCAAGGCGGCATGTCCGCCAAGGGCTTGCGAGAGTGGAAAGGCGGCATCCCCGCCAAACGAAGGGCTGCGGTGGTAACGAGTGGGGTGGCGGTGGAAATGTTGTTTCACCAACAATAACAATTGTACGAAATCACACACCTCGTCAGGAGCGGCCCAACTGCCGCCCCTGCTCACGAGCGGCCCAGCGGCCGCGGCTTATTCGGGTCCTTCTCCACCTTTTCAGGCCGTACTTCATGATGTACTGGGCCACCATGGGGCGCTCAGGTGCTGTGCTTCTGCGCCTCCTTGAGCATCCCCGCGATGGCCCTCGCCGCCGAGCTCGCATCCTTCTGGATGCTGATGGCCTCGTCCTGCGTGATCGTCAACGCCACGCCGCTGTGCACGCGCTTCTGCGCCACCGCCTTCATGACTGCCACAGACTTCCTCGCCGCCTTCGCGTTCTTCACAGCCCATGACGGCACCTTGTCCGCCTTCTCATGCTCGAGGTACCCGTCCAGCTCTGTCTCGAGCCTCGTTGCGGTGCCGATCCACTTCAGCGCCAGGTTTTTCTCCTGCGTCTCCTTCTTGGCCTGCTCGGCCTTCTCCCTCGCTTCCTGTCGCCTCCGCTCCTTCTCAGCGTCCTTATCCCTGCGGAGCCTTCGGGGTTGTCCGAAAATGACAACACTTCGAGCCGAGCGAAATCAATAACCCGATCCGAACCTGAAGAGTTGAACGGAAACCGAAAACGAATGCGAAGCCCAGGCGACACCCCTGCGTTGAACCCCCAAACGGCCTGCTCTTGCTCCTGTCCTTGCTCTTGCCGCGGCTCTTGCTCCTGCCCTTGCGGCGGCTCTTGCTCCTGTCGCGGTCGCCGCGCGAGCGGCTCCTGCTGCGGTTGGTGTCGCGACGTCTGTCGCGGCGTCTGCTCCTGCTGTCGCGCCTGCCCCTGCTGTCGCGCCTGCTCATGCTGCGCCTCCTCCTCCTGCGGCTGTCAGACCTGCGCCTGCGGCGCCGCCTGGATCTGGACATGTCGCTCTCGTCGCTTCTGTCGCCCTTGTCGCCGCCGTGCTCTGCGACGCCCGTCGAGGCCGCTGCCCGCGGGCCGCTCTGCTTCGCCTGCGTCCTCTTATCGGTGTACAGCTCGTTGCGCACTGCGGCCTCCACTGTCTCGCTCCAGGCCGCCTCCAATTGCGGCCTGTACGTCCACTCCCCGAGATCAGGGTTCCACCTCTTATCCTGCACATTATCTTCAATCTTTTTCGCGTCGAAGCCGTCGTGCGCCCACTTCCTCAGCGGAAGGTACTTGCCACCCTTGCGGACGCGCTCCTCCTCCATCCGTTGGACAGTGATTGAGCTGACCACGAAGGCTTCAATGCGATCGAGGTTCGACAGCCCAGGATCTTCTGCCAGATCCTTGTAGAACTGCTGCTTGAACTCACTCTTCATTTTGGCGAAACACTTTGGCGGCCACTGTCCGAACCTCCGAGAAAGGCGCACCCCGTTCGTGTTGCACGCGTCGCACTGGTAAGTCGACTGGCCCTTCGCCTGATCCTGTAGTTGCACTCCTTTGCCGTGCGACAGCAGCGGTTGCAACGCACGATGCTATGCCCGATGCCATGCACATCCACGAACTCCCCTACCTGGGGAGCGCCTGCTGGCGGATCGTCCTGAGCTGCCTCCTCCTCCTCCGCCTGCGGCGCTGCCGCCTCGGGCGAGCGCTCCTCATTCTCAACCTTGGCTACCGCGCCCTGCGGTGGAGCCTCTTCCTCCTCAAGCTCACGCTTGGCACTCTCAAGCTCATCCTGTTTGACGCCGAGCTCGGAACCAATCTCGTCGCCGCGCTCCTCGGAGCCCGATGCCGCCTCTGACGCTGCGTCGTCCGGCTCTGGTGGCAAAGCCGCTGCGCCCTGAGGAGGCAGTTCTTCGGCGGGAGCTGCGGCTGACGCAGCTTTGCGAGCCGTCCTCAACGCTGCGGGGTGCTTACCTTTGCCCTTGCCTTTGCTTTTCCCGCGTGCCTTCGGCGGCCCTGCGTCGGTCAATGCGAGCGGCGGCACAAGCTGTCCAGTCAGTGTCATCTGCGTCCCCGATAGCTTAGCTTTCCCACGGGGCTTCGCTGCGGGCGCCTTGGTCATCACTCCCTTGTTTTTCGGCCTGGCTGCTCCGAACATCACTGCCAGAGAATGCTGCTGGTGATCTTCAGCGGGCGGCGTCCCCGCCATGGCGGCGTGACCGCCTTGGCACGCGAGAAGCCGCGCGTCGCGCGCGGCCCTGATGCCAAGATGAGCTGGACGCGAAGCGATGACGAAGAAAACGCGCGGTAAGTGAGGCGGGGTAGCCGCCAGCGGAATAGCCGCTTCAAAGGTGGAGGGAGGGGTGGAGTGAGGTATGAAGGGGGCGGCATATCCGCCAGCGGACTCGCCGCTTGAGAGGGTGCAGGGGCGCGGCGAGGGAGGCGGATTGGCCGCCAGCGGACTAGCCGCTCGAAGCGTGGCGGACGCACGAGGTGATACGGATACTGAAATGAATTGCGCGCAACATGACAACCACACAAAATTGACATCATGTTATCATATGTTATCATATGTTATCAGGCGTGTGATAACACCATGCTAACACATGATAACACCTGATAACATGTTATCAGGTGTTATCAGGTGTTATCAGGTGTTATCAGGCGCGTGATAACATCTGCTAACATATGATAACAGCCAACTTTTTTTTGCCAGTGCATGGCGGCGGCGTAGCGGCACGTCCGCCGAGTTAGTTAAGCGGAGCAGCAGGGGCGGAGCGGCGCCCTGCGCTACCGACCGCGGACGGCGCCGCGTGCTTCAAACCGCTGCCTGAGCGGCAGCGAAAAGACGGGCGAGCGCGGAAGCGAGGCGCGCTGCCTGAGCGGCAGCGAAGAGACGGGCGAGCGCGCGCAATCGGGGCGCGCTGCCTGAGCGTCATCATATGCAAGGCGATGGGGGGGGTGGGCGGACATGGCGATGCAGCACATCCAGAAAATAGCCGCACTCATTCTTATGCGGATGCAGTTTTCTCCACCCAGCCCTTTTGCCAAATCCCATCCAACCGCCCACCTGTCTTATCCGCCGAAGTTCCCTCACCTTCCTCCCGCTCCGCTCGTCCACTCGCCCCCATATCGCCTTGCATTGGGGGACGGCTACTCGGCCGCCTGCGTGGCCAAAATTCACCTCGGCGTGGCGGCCTTCACGAATTGAGTGCGGATGGAGTGTGTGGGGGTGTCCTAATTTGTTCTGACACAGGGGTGTGGATTGAAATTGCGTTGGAGGAGTGGGAGGGGGGCGTGTAGGGCCGACGCGTCGCGCCGCCTGCGCGAATGAGGCTACTGATGCTGAGGCGACATCAGTGCTGCCAGCCGTGCACCTGCACCTACGAGGTCGCGTTGCGCACCAGCCAGCTCGCGAGCACGTCCTCGCACTCGGCGATGCATTGCTCCTCTTGGCGGAAAGCGTTCACCGCGCGCTCCGCTATCTGGGCGCACATCTGCGTCGCAGTACGCGCGCGGCGCAACGAGTCGAGCACAGCCTGGCACTGGGTGCCGTTGAGCACCACGATGCTATCGGGCGACATCTGGCTGGCCAACGCCGTGGACATCCTCATGCCCGCCGTGGCTGACGAAGCTGCGCCTGACGATCCGCTGCCCTCCGAGAACGCGTCCTTCAGCTGGTGCGAGCGCTCCACGCGGGATTGTGGAGGGATTGGCGCCAGCTCGACCTTCGGCGCCCCCTTGCGCCTTTTGACGGAGCCCCAGTTGGCCTTCTCCTCCTCCCATTGGCGCCACTCCGCGAGGTCGACTTCCCACGAGTCGGGCTCGAGTGCGACAGCAGCTACCTCCGCTTCGTCCTCGCTCAAGTCGTGGTACGGCGACACGCGAAGGTGGTTCACCAGCTTGTTCCTGGCCGCCTCCACTGTCTCTCCCTGGAACCACTTGCCGCCCCTTTTGCAGCTGCTGCTCTGTGGGCACTTGAAGCCGAACATGACGGTCTTCTCGCCCTGCTGGCCTGCCATGGCGGCAGGGCGAGAAGTGCGCGGCTAGCGCAGGGGCGGCGTGGGGCGCGAGCCTGTGCGCGCCTAGATTCGAGCCGATACAGCGTCCCAACAACAAAAACATACATGTGTAAGAGGCGCGGTGGCATCGCACATTTCGGGATGCCAGCAGGCGGCGGCGGCGGTTTAGCCGCCAATGGAGGGCTCAGGGCGGCGTGGCCGCCAATGGGCGGTTTAGCCGCCAATGGGCGGCGTGGCCGCCAATGGAGGCTTCAGGGCGGTTTAGCCGCCAATGGGTGGCTCAGGGAAGGACTGGTGTTTTTTTCCAACCGCATAGAACAAACCCGATGCGCCGATGCTCGTATCTGAACGGCGGTTGTCCGCCAGGCGGGGGGAGGCGGCGCGTCCGCCAATGAGATAGATCGGCAACGAAGAGAGGGGAGGAGAGATGAGATGAGACGAGGCGGGGAGAGGCGGCGCGTCATGACGCGTCAGCGCGGATAGCTGCAACTATCCGCGCTCGAATTACGGAAGCTATGCACCCCAGCCCGCTTGCAGGTCCACGCGATCACCCTACAAGAAGACATCTCCGCGGGCGGGCGGGCGCGGCTTCGCTGGCGGTGGTGCCATCTTGCTTGTCGGCTGCAGCCGACGCCCTGCCCTCGGCTGCACCATGCTGGGCTTCCCTGCTGGCGGCTGCCTGGTCTTCGGCGGCGGCGGCCCCATGGTCTTCGGCGGCGGAGGCGGAACTGGAGGGTTCATATTGCCAGTCCTCCACGGCGCTTGCTGAGGCATCGTCTTGGGCAAGTTCGGCGCCATGGGCTCCCGATGCATCAGCTGAGGCTTGGGGACGTGCGCCTCGCGCACCCGCGGCGCTGCCTTGTTGCCGTGCAGCTTCGCGTACATCTCGCGCTTTGCGCCACCTCGGTTCCCCCAGCGCTTCGCATTGGCGCGCCACGCCTGGCCCTGCCACGTCTGCGGCCCGCCCATGGCGGGGCCAGGCGGGCCGCGGTCGCGGAACTTCTTGTAGTCGTACTTCATCTGGTACTCCTTGAGCACGGCGAGCACGGTCTCCGACCGCCAGTCGATGGGATTCCCAACGGGGTCGCTCAGCCAGGCTCGCAGCTGCGTCCTGAACGCCTCCACCGCGCTGGGATGCGCCTCCACCGCCTCGGGGGGCTCTTCCACCACAGGCGTCGCGCCCCGCATGTGCGACGCGAGCTCCTTCACGAGAGCCGAGGGCGGGAAAGGCCGCTGCCGCGGGCCCCGCGGCGGTGACGTCGGCCCCCGCCTGCGCGGCGGCGTCGACGGTGCCCGCGGGTGGCGCGGGCTGCGCGATCGCGCTGGCTGCGCCGCCAACGTGGGCGCGCTGGCTGGCCGACTGCCGCTGGCGGAGGAAGACCGATCCCCTGCGTTGTTGTCCACGCCCGCAAGGTCGGAGAGCAACTGCATCGCTGGCCCGAACATCTCCTGCGCCGAATCGCCAAAACAGTTCGACCGAGAGCGGCCAGCCAGTTTCGCGCGCGATGCGCGCGTCCCTGGCTACCGCACGCGGGGCCACTTGTTTTGGCGATGCAGCTGCCTCCAACGCGTCGAACGCGCTGCCGCTGTCTGCCATGGCCGCGGCCGCAGTGCGAGGCGCCGAGCGCGACGCGGTGGCTGCGGCGCAGCCTCGGCGCGCGGGCCCCAGCCCACGCGTCGGCGCGAAAGGGGGGGGCCGACCCCGCGCGGGCTCGCGGGCACCCGCGGGCCGCGGGCTTGAACCGAAATGGAATCGGACGCGGAAGCGAGACTTCGGGAGGAGGGGGAGGGGGTTGCCCATGGACCCATTGAAGTCTTGGAGCTCCTCGAGCCCTCGGGGGCCTCTCAGAAGGGCCCCGCTGGTTCTTGCGACGGGGTCTCGGGGGAGGGGGCAGAGTGAGGGTGGCATTGGGAACCAGAAATATAAGTGAACTGGTGTCCCTTTGAATGTGCAGGTCTTGGTTCACTTGTTTTCGTCGTTGAACGGGCGGTGGCAACGTCGGTGCCTTCGCGCGCGCCCATGCCATTCTGGGTGAACGCCTTCGCCGTTCGAGCAGTGGGCGTCTCCCCGACGTTAGTTGGCGTGGGATCCAGTGCCTGACAGCGGAGAGGGGGGCGCAGGGACGTGGCGCGGGGGCGCGGAGTGGGCCGAGTAGGGGAGGGGGGCGGCGGCATGTCCGCCTGAAGGGCGGAGGAGCGCAAAGGGGTGGGGCGGGGGCGGCATGTCCGCCACGAGTTGGAAGGCGAGAAGGCTGCGCTACAAGGCGGCATATCCGCCACGAGGCGGCATATCCGCCACGACCTTTTTGTTATCCCGAGGCCGCCCCGTTGGCCTGGAGAGTTGAAGAGTCGTAGCGCGAATTACTCGCCGCGCGCCCTGGCGGCGAGCTCCTTCTTGACCAGCTCCTCCGCCTCCGCGATGGCCCTGGCCTCGGAGCGATCGGGCGCAACGAGGCAGCAGGGGGCGGAGGGGGCGTCGAGGCAGGGGCGAAAATGAAGAGAGCGCGGAGGAGGGCGTCGAGAAGGGCGTCGGTGAGAATCTGGCCTTGTCGGCCTCATCGCCCGCGATGTACTTCAGGCTGACGTTGCTGCCAGGGACGCCGACCCTGCCGCTGCGGAACTGCACCTGGGGGGCGGAGCAACGATGAACAGTCGCCTGAAAGGCGGCGGGCGCGCAAACTGCGACCCCAGCGGGGCTGCTGGGAATCGCCGCGCGCGCCCGACGCCTCATCGGTGGGAGGTTCAACCCCGCTCGCCAAGTTGCGTGTGGTCTGCATCTCCCACCTCGGCTTCGCCCACTTGCGCTGCTTGTCCTTCCCAGCCGCGCCGTCCGTCTTCTTGCCCGTGGGGAGCGGCGTCTTCTTAGCCACGTTGCCCGTGGCAGGCGGCGTCGTCTTCTTTGCCGCGTTGTCATTGCCAGGCGGCGTCGTCTTCTTAGCAGCATTGCCCGTGGCAAGCGTGGGGGCCTTCACCGCCTCGGCGTTCTTTTTCGTCTTGACCGCCTTCGTCCTCTTATCCATGGCCGCGACCATGGCCAGAGCCGCCTCCGTCGGGGTCTTCTTCAGAGAGCCTGCGGCGATGCCGACCTTCTCAGCCTTGGGCGGCGGCGTCACGGCGACGATGCCGAAGTCGGAGTCGGAGTCGAGCTCGATCGGCAGCTCATGCTTCTTCTGCTTCTTCGCCGCGCGGCTCTTGCTGATCGAGGCCGTTTGGGCGGCGGCGGTGCTCGATAACGGCTGACAGTCGGCGGGTTTGCCGCCATCGTGTGCCGCCAGTTGCTGCGTCGACGGCGCATCCGAACTCCCCGCCGCCATCGAAAGCTGGTGGTTCGAACCTGCTCGTTCTTGCAACGGCTCCTGCGGCTGCTGCGTCTGCGAGCGGTCGATCAGCTGGATGGCTGGGTTGGGCCAGCGGCCGCCGCTGCGCGAAAGCCCCACCTGAAATCAGGCGGATCACCGCCGAACGAAAATATTCCCCCCCCCCATCCCCCTAGGGGGATGGGGGGGGGGAATATTTCACAACACGCCCTCCATCCAGGCATCCAGAAACGTACCCCGCGCCGATCCAGGAACCCACCCCTCGACCCAATACCAGGTGTCCCGCGGGGGAATGCGTTCTGTTATTCCCCGTGGAGCCGTCGGCCAGCGCCCAGAGAACGAATCGGCCGCCGCGATGGGGAGGTGCTGCTGAGGAGAGCCGCCGCCTGGGCCGTGGGATGGCTGCAGCCCGCCGCGGGCGGGCGCAGGCGCGGGCAGCGCGAGGTGGCCGCTCTTCTTCCCTGCACGGAGATTAATCAGCTTCGCAATCGTCACCATCTCGACGGGATTTATCTGCGGCGCCGTCGCTCCAACACCTGGCGGGAAGGCGTCGACGTACGTGATGGGGTACTGAGACTGGAGCCTCCCAGGCGTGATGGGGAGAGCCTGGATGCCATCCCTGGGCGGCGGCATCGTCGCCACGAGATTCTTGAACGAGGATTTCACTGTGGCCAGATATGACTGCAACAGCTCCCTCGTGATCTCGCCCGTCTCCACGCCTGTCTGCTTGCACACCAGCAACAAGAATGCTGCCATATTGGCGGCCGTCGGGCAGCTCGGATGCCTCAGGCCAAGCGCCCCGAGGTGCTCTGAGAACGCCGCCATCTTGGCAGTGAAGCCCGAATGCGGCGAGAGCACGAACTCCCACAACTGAGGCGTCAGAAATTCAATGAACCCCTCGTAGTTCTGGAGCTTCCTCCCCTGCAGGCTGCCCGACGACAGAGCCTGCAAGAAGTCTCCCAGCTCGGACTGCGCCCACCCCACGCCGCCGCCCAAAGCAGCAAACTGCGCACTCTGGAGCTGCGACCAGCGCTGGGACGTCGCCGCCTGGATGCAGGCAGGAAGGTGCTCCGTCGCACTGCCGCGCGCTACGAACGCCGCCCGCGCCTCCTCCAGGCGGCCTCGAAGGATGCCCTCCATGGCAGCGATGCGGCGCGACCGCGCGCCGAGCGGAGTGCGCGACTCCCCGCGCGCGCACGCCGCCCGAAGCCCTCGGAGGAGGGCTCGCCAAAAACGGATCGAGCCAACGCGCGTGCGACGGACATATCCTACTCCTGCTCTTCCTGCTCCTCCTCCTCCTCCCCCTCCTCCTCCTCCTCCTCCTCCTCCCCCTCCTCCCCCTCCTCCCCCTCCTCCTCCTCCTCCTTCTCCTCTTCCTCCTCTCCCTCCTCCTCCTCCTCCTCCTGGGTGAGGGGGGGCGCAGGGGGGAGAGGGTGTCGAAGGGGGGGCGGGGGAGGGGGTGCCGAAGGGTGCGCGGGGGGGAAGAAGAGAGCTATGGGGGAGGGTGGGTCAAGGAGAGGCCAGGGAGGGGAGGGGGGAAAGGGGTGGGCGGCTTGCCGCCGAGGGGGTGGAAGGAGGCGGCAAAGCAAGCCGCCGATAGGGCGGTTGGGAAGAAGCGGTTTCCCGCCACGAGGAGGAGAAGGCGGTTTGCCGCCAGAGGAGGAGTAGGCGGTTTGCCCCCAGAAGGGGTAGGCGGTTTGCCGCCAGAGGAGGAGAAGGCGGTTTGCCGCCAGAAGGGGTAGGCGGTTTGCCGCCAAAGGAGGAGAAAGCGGTTTGCCGCCAGAAGGGCGGTTTGCCGCCACGGAGGGGGAGAAGGCGGATTGCCGCCATGGGGGGGGGAGAAGGCGGATTACCGCCGACGGAGGACGAGGCGACGGAGGAGAAGGCGGTGCGCCGCCTAAGGAAAGGGGGGATAAGGGAGGGCCGAAGACACATGGATAAACATTTTCCTCCTTCCCTCCCCCCTCCCCGCGGGCATGCGCGCAGCCCGCAGCGCCGCGGCCGCGAGGTACAGCAAGTACCTGCGGCGCCTCGGTCCTGAACAACTGAACAACAACAACAACGGAAATTCAATGGATTTCAAAAAAGTTAAGAATAAAAAATACGCAAATGATTAGCAAAAACACGAATATGTTCAGCCCCATCGACTTAGCAGAGATATCTAACTTAGTATATTACTTACATCTACACTTACAAACACCATAAGTATTGCATATGCACACATGAGATGCGCGATCAACAAGTGTACGTTCTATGGCTTAACTAAGATTATGTAAGATGAACGCTCTTACCGCACTTACAGCCACCCGACGATCAAAGCGAAGGCCCCGAGCGGGGCGAGGCGGCCACGGCACTGCACCGGGGGGGCGCCGCGCCGCCGCGCCCGTGGCGTTTTGGGTGGCCGGCCCGGCGGGGCGCCGCCTGTCGTGGAGCACGGACAGGTCCACTGCGGAGCTGTGCCGCAGGCCGAACAGCGTCGGGGCCACCGGCGAGCAGAACCTGGAGGCGCAAAGCCGGGGGCGCGCAAGCACGGGACAGCGATCCATGGAGCTGGCGCGCGGTCGCCAAGTCCACGGATCGGGGGGGGGGGCCCTCCCCAAAAATGCGGCCCGCGCCGCCTCGTGCGGCGGCGGAAATCCGCGATGTCTGGTGGAAACGAGACCCGTCGCTAATCCACGCCCCCTTGATCCATGGTTGCGATCGCCCGACCAAACATCTGCGAAGGCATATGAGAGACCATACAAGGACCCCTGCCCCTTGGGAGGGGACCGAAGGTAGGAGGGCCAGAAGAACATTAGGGATAGGGGGTCCTTGCTGCACATGTAACGATCCAAACTCTCCAGATGCATCGCCCCAAAATGCACAAAAACGGGGACCTCGGTGAGGCCACGCCTTCATCGTGTTATCAGAGTTACGGGTTCTTTTGTTCTCGGTGAACATGAACTCTCGGAGCTCCGCGGTGCTGGGCCCTCGTATGGTGTTGGGTACTGGCTTTGGATCCTCGTTTCCCCCCGTCCCTCCTCCCCCCGCCTCCTCCACCGCTCCCCCCAAGCCGTCCATTTGCTCGCCCTCCCCCCGTTCTCTTCTCGCTCCCTCGCGGCGCTCGGAGCTGAACATGGCTGGGCCTTTTTCGGCAGAATGGCTGGGCAGCTACACACAGGAGCAAAAACGCCCTCAGAGCTCCGCTCGGAGCTCTTGGACCGGCGCCGGGCCTCCCCGTCGGCGTCTCCAGCGCCGCCCCCGCGCCCCGGGGAGGGGCGCGGGAGGGGTGGGGCCGCGCGCTGAGGGCGCGCGCTGGGCCGCGCGGAGGGCCGCGCGGAGGGCCGCGCGGACGCGTGGGGTCCACGCTGGACCCCCCTCCCCGGCGCGAGCCGGCGCCGATCCCAGAAACCCGCGCGGAGCTCGGATACGACAGCGGCGCTCATACACCGGGTGATGGGCCTCTTTTCCGCCACCACCACCATAAGTTGGAAGGGGAGGGGGTCCTCCTCCTCCTCCTCCTCCTTGTCCTCCTCATCCTCGTTTTCCTCTTCCTTCTCGTCCTCCTCCTCCTCCTCCTCCCCCCTCCAACTTATGGTGGTGGTGGTGGTGGCAAACAGGCCCAACAGTCTGTGGACTCCCTTCAGGCCTAACTCCAACTGGGTGCGGCGTATATTTTCTCGGCTCCGAGGCCGAGCAGACATGAACCATGCACCAACTTATGTCTGGGCCGAAAGCCGACGACGACTCGGGAGACGCCAACGCGGTGTTGTGCATGTAAGTCGTCCGCGGATCCGAAAATGTTGGCTTGTACCTATTTGTAAGGAACCGAAGAAGCGACACAAACATAAGCTGTTGACGGTCCGCGCGTATTGTTGGACCTGCGCTGGACCCCCTCCCTGGCGCGCGGAGCGCGCCAAAGGCTGCGCCGGAGGCGCCGCCAAGGGTTTCCAAGCGCCGGTCCAAGAAATCTGCGCAGAACTACAACAGTTCATACTATGTCATTGTTGTTAATTCTTCGATCTGTAAGGAATAAAGAATAGGCATAAACATAAACTTTCGGAGGTCCGCGCGGATTTCCGGGATCGGCGCGGAACGTCCCTCTCCCTGGCTCGCGGATCGCCCAGGGGGCGGCGCCGGGGGCGCCGCCAGGAGTGCTCAGCGCAGATCCAAGAAGTCCGCGCGGAGCTCCGAAAGGTTACATTCATGCCGTGGCTCCTGCTTCGACTCCCGAGGCCCCTAGAGGCCCAGCACGACTAGAATCCTCAATGCTCGAACCTCAACCCCCGAGCCTGGAGCCTCAATCTTCGAACATCCTCCTCAACCCTGAATCCTCACAGAAAAAAATGTATGCTGCTTTTGTTCTTGCATGTTTTTTTGGGCTGCCCAACCACCTCACAGGATTTCAGAAATAAGTTCACTTCAAAAACTCATGTGATGGTTTGCAGGTGAGCGGGAGGCAACAGCCACATCTCGCGCTGCGATGGCCCCAATGAGGAGACGGTCGACGCTGGCCTCAACGCGGCCAACTCGCTGCCAGAATGCGCGCGCCGATGCGTCTGCAACGGGAGCGCGCGCATGATCATCGCCACTTGGACTCGTCAACGCTGCCGCTGCTTCAGTAGACGCTCGCAGCAACCGGCGCGCGGCTACTGCCGGAGACACGCGACGATCGCTGTATACCCACCAGAAACCAACGGCCCACGGCTGGGTTCACGCGGGGCCTGCCCCGGGGCCACGCTGGTCACGCGCGCGTTTCAAGCGGGGCTTGCGTCGGGTTCCGTCGGAGTCGCGTGGGTCTCGCGCGGGTCTCGCGACGGGAGCGGCAGGACTCGTGCGGGGCTCGTACGAGCCCAGCGAGCGAGCCTCGCGCGAGACCACGCGAGGCCCGTGCCAACCCCGAGCGAGCCTCAAGCACGTCTCACGCAAGCCCCACGCAAGCCCCACACGAGGCCCACGTGCGCCCCACGGAGCCAACGCGAGCCTCACGCGAGCCCACGCGAGCCCCTGAAGAGGCCCCAGAGCGGCAACGAGAAGCCCTCGAACAAGCCTCAAGAAGCGTCCAGAAGCCTCCCAAGCACCCCAAAAGCCTGCCGATATGCTCCGACGACCATGGGCAAGGCACGTCATCACACGAGAACTGTGACGCCGTGGAGTATTACTCCTCAAGTAGTGATTGCACTGAGGAATCGTACGTCTCCTGTTCAGTACCCAAGTTGGATGGGTACTTCGGGGTTTCACCTGATGCGCGCCCGAGGGCACCTCGTGGGCGCCCCGAGCGTGGGCACTGCGGGGTTTCGCCTCACGGGCGGGCACCTCGTGCGCTGGGTGGGGACGGCGAGGTTTCGCCCGGTGGGCGCCAGCGGAAGCCTCGTGGGGGCCTCGCGCGAAGACCCGGTTGGCGAGGTTTCGCCGGGCAGCCCCGAGAGAGCTCCAAGTTGCTCAACAGAGTTTGCAAGAGGGGCCCAAACGGCCCCCCCCCCACGGCATCCTGCTAAGAGCACGTTGGTGCCCTCTTGGGGGCTCTCTTGGAACCTTCTTCGAGCCATCTTTTTTTTCCCCCCTGAAAGCTTCTAATCGGTTTCGCCATCCTTTCCCTTCGAGTTACCTGCGCCGACCACTGTTGCCAGGCGCGCTGCAGACCTACTTCGCCGACCTACTGCAGGAGCTACTCTGAACCTGCTTCATTTGTTTTGCGCCTCAAACAAGCCCTGCATTCAAAGGGAAGGCTCGGTTCACCGGCTGCCCCTCCAGGCAGGTCATCCAGATGTTCCATCAACATCTTCCTAAAGGACACGTGAATCAGCATCGCACCAAAGCATGCAACCAACGGCATCGCAAGGCCGCCTGGGAGGAAGCCATCCATGCCCCAATGGCCACCGTGTAAGTCACCATAAATGCACGCAAGTGCCCGCGAGACCCCCCACGCATAAAGTACAGCCCCGGTGACCGTGAACACTTCAAGCCCTGCCATAACAAATCTCCCCCCGGTTGTCCAGAACACTTGCATCCGTTTGATTTCTACAGTGTCACCACCTGCTTGGTCGATCAAGTACAATGTAGGCGTATGTGATAATTGTGAAAAGGACGGCCAAGCACAAGCATTCAAAAGACCAATACTGAAAATTGATTGCCAAAACTTTCTGGTGCTCGTCAGGCTCTTCGGCGTCGTCGGAGCATTCCAATACTGACTGAAAAGTCCCAGCGAGACAGGATAGCAAAAGCCCTTGTACCAATGCCCGCGCCATCATGAGCTTGTCGACATCTTCCAAACTCGGCACCTTGTCTGTCCCGAGCAACGGTCCGAGAACGGGAACACCGTAAACAAATAAATTTCTCATCTCAGTGTGGAAAAACAGCTTGATGCTGTGATGCAATTAATCAGCGCGGCCCCTGCTGGAACTTGTCGGGCAGACTCGACTTGAGCCAAAATGGATACGGATTGGAACCTTCTTCGGGCCGTCTCGGCGCCTTCCTCTCGCGCCGAACGCGGCCTAGGAAGGCCTCGGACAACCCCAAAATTCGCCGGCCCAACGGGCCAGAGGCGCGCTGACATCTCCAGTAATTACTTAACAATATTTCTAATTCGCGCGCGCGGGGCGGCCCTTGGGGGGCCCCAAGCGAAAAGTACCCCGGCCGATCCCAGGCCGGGCCCTGGCTGGGTCCCGGGCGATCCCCAGGGGGGGGGTTATTCTTCGCCACCCCTCACAAGGATCGTGGCCTCCGAGGGGGGGAGCTGCAATCGACTACCCCCCTCCCGCCCCAAGGGGGCCCCAAAGGCCCCCCAAGAGGCCCCAGGGGAGCCCAATACCAAGGAGCCCCAAGAAGCCCCCAAGAAGCCCCCAAGACGGCCCCAAGAAGCCCCAAATAGCGCTCCAGGGCCGCCGGCATGAGCGAAGCGATTAAATTATAAGGCTAGGAAGGCCTAGGTGTGCCTCAGGAGGCCTAGGAGGCCTCAGACGCGGCCTAGGAAGGCCTAGGTGCGCCTCAAGAAAGAACCTCGACATTGGCATTCAGAAGAGCGCTCACGGATGCCAGTCGGGGGGGCCCTCTCTGGGGCCGTGCGGGGAGCCGTCTCTCCACGCCCGCTTGAGCCTGCCTGGGGTTTCCCCCTGGCCCCAAAGACGGCCCTGGAGGGCCCCGGACAGCCGCGGCACCGCTCGGGAACAACAAATGAGCACACAGAACCATTGTTCCAGAGTTCTACACTGGAAAAAAGATGTTGGGATTGTATGCGATGTTTCCAGCGCGTTTATGGCTCTGTTTACCCTGAGCATATTATGGTTGAATTGTGTCCCTAAGCTTGTTATGTTAGAGTTCCCGGCCGCTTGTTGTCTGTCAGCTGTTCTTGCAAATGTTCCACAACTGCTCCCATCAATTGCTCAGGGAGATTGTTACAACAGTATGATTTCGGTGAGTTTTGCTCGCTGGCTGTCGCCCCTAGATATTATGGCTCTGTTCATCCTGGGCATGTCATGGTTGAGTTGTGTCCTGAACTTTATCATGCTAGGTGCCCCCCCCGCTGTTTGCCCGTTAATTGTTGTTCTTGCAAATGACCCATTATGGCTACGTCTCAGGGGGCAGGCGGGGGGCCAGCGAAGCTGACAGGATACACAGTATCTGACAGCGGGACGTGCAGCAACGCCGCGAAACGGCCCATGAGGAAGTACTGTTTCAACCACACACTGCACGAGGGCCCAGACGGGCCATAAATATATAATCATTCAACGGGAGGCCGATTGAGATCCATAAAACCTCAACCAAATCACAACCAACAAAAACTCGAGTTGCGATCGGCATCAGAAGATTCTCAGTCCCACGTGTCGTGAGAGCAGGGCCGGGCAAAGCGTTCAAACAGGGAGGGAAGCTTGAGCGGACACGAAAGACAAGCAGGGCAGGACGAGGGATATAACCTGCACTACTATCTTACACGGCCCACCCCCACCGCACTACCCCGAGACGCGATCAATTTAGTTTGGAAAACGATCATTATCGCTACGTCTCAGGGGGCAGGCGGAGGGCCAGCGAAGCTGACAGGATACACAGTATCTGACAGCGGGACGTGCAGCAACGCCGCGAAGCGGCCTATGAGGAAGCACTGTTTCAACCACACACTGCACGAGGGCCCAGACGGGCCAAATATATATATATAACCATTCAACGGGAGGCCGATTGAGATCCATAAAACCTCAACCAAATCACAACCAACAAAAACTCGAGTTGCGATCGGCATCAGAAGATTCCCAGTCCCACCCCCGCATTTGACGTGCCTGGCGTAGCCGAAAAAAAAAACTACATGTTGTGGCCAGGGCGGGCGGGCGGGGGCCACAAAGAAGATATTCAAGCGAACGGCCAAGCTCACCGTGGGGTGGTGGTCGCGCCCGTAGGCCACCAACTCTAGGGGGCCCTCGTATGGCGCCCCTAGTCGCCCACATGGGGCGCCCCCATTTGGCCTGTCGCCTCACTCTGTCCACCATCCAGTTCCCTCTCCCCACGTCTCGTCGGAGTAGAGGTCGTCGGACTCTGGGCAGCTTGTGTCACCCTTGGTGGACTTCTTGTTGGTGGTGGTCTTCTGCTTCTGCTTTGTGGTGGGTCCCAGCATCAAGAGCTCTGCGGCGACATCTTTCACCTTCTTCGTCTTCAGATTCGTCCTGATGCCGTCGACCAGCTGCTGCTGCTGCTTGCTGTAGTTGGTGCGGGACTCTGTCGCACGGAGTATCTCGGCAGCTAGGTCTGAGGTCGCACGGGGGCCCACGTCCAGCACCTTCTTCTGCATTTTTGCACGGAACTGCGTGAGGGCGAACGTCTTGGAGTACCGTTGGACGCTGGACAATGCCTTCCACCTGCCCCGCCTCCGCACCTGCTCTAGGCTGGCCCGTCCTCGGGCCACGTCCTCGCTGGGCCCCGAATGGCGGAGCCCGTGCGGAGGCGGCGCCCAGGGCATCCCAAGCGAGCGACATCCGCGGTGCCACTCTTTGCGGAAGCCTGCCTGCTCGGGGCCGAAGATGGGCCCCGTGGCATTCTTCTTGACGTCCTTCAGGGCCAGGATGAGGCTCGCGACGGTGCCGCGGCGGATGACGACCCCTTGATTGCTGCCCGTCTTGCCCTCCTCGCCTCGGGCCGAGATGCCAAACAGGAGGCCCACGCATCGGCCATCCCAAATGATGTCGGCCTCGCGTAGCATCTCCATGTCCTGCTCCCGCCCGTAGACGTCGCACTGCACGAGGGCCCAGATGGCTTCATCCAGGAGCCCCGCCTCGAAGAAGTAGATGGCGATGGCGAAGGCAGCTTCCTCAGGCAGGGGACCCCCTTCCACCGAGATAACCAGCCTCTGCCAGCTCTTCAGGCTTCGCAAGGCCAGCGGAAGCTGGTTCCTCAGCTCAGGCCAAATCACCAGCAGCCCGAACAAGACGATCGACCCCCACGTAGGACGGAGCCGGTCCTTGTAGCACTTCATGCCCATGTAGTCGGCCAGGGCGTGGTCCACGGCGTTCGAGGACCGCAGCTCCCAACCCTTCGACACAGTGGCTGAGAAAGTCTCGAACCTTCGGGGCCCACTGCGCCGCGGTGACGTCCGCCACGGAGTGGGTAAGCAGCCTTGCGAGGCCGCCCTCGCTGATGCCCAGGTGCGGCTCCTTCTCGTAGTTCTCCCACGCCCGTGGCCCTCGCTTCTGCAGGGGGATGTCTCCCGCCCTGGGTGGCTTCGGGCGAACCGCTCCAACAGGGTGGACTGCCTCCAATGCCATGGCGGCTACCCAGCAGCGTATCCCGTACAAGCGCGGCCCAGGTCGCGTAGATCGTGACCTCGGCTGTCCGTTGGAGCGGGGCGTCGGTCGCTGTGAGCTGCCACCGTCTCGGGCGCCGCGCCGAGGAAGCCCCCCCGAGAGAAGCCGTCGGCGACGTTCAGCTCCGACGGGACGGAACGATAGTACCCATGAGTCGCGAAGCTCATGGTGATCGCCGCCGCCTGGCGGCACAAGCGCAGCAGGGCTGGCGAACTCGAGCGGACCTTGCCCAGGGCCCCCAGAGCCACCATGCTGTCTGTGAGGATCAGGACCTTCCGCCTCCACATCTGGGATGATCTGGCCAGGTGTCGCAGCAGGCCCACCACGGCCCGCGTCTCGTTGATGTTCGTGTGCTCCGTGATCCTCCACCTCCCGAAGTAGAGCGGCCGCCATCTCGCGATCGGCGTCCAGGCGGGGGACAGCGGGGGGACTCTGACTCGATCGCCCCGCCTCACCTCGATCCTCGCCCTTCCCGGCCTCGGTGGGCCGAAGGACGAAGTGGATGGAGGCACACGCGAGCCCGTCGGATCGGGGCCCCTCATCTCCTTCGTCACGCGGGCGAACGCCTCGATGATCACCTCCGCCAGCGCGGCGCACAGCGGCGGCTGGTACGCCTGGGCGGAGGCGGTGCAAAAATCGGGACGGCCTCGCTCCACCCGTCCCTTGAGCACTGCCTCCCTCGGTGGTTGCACCTCAAGCGGAGACGGTCCGCGGCGAGGTCCAGTGCGTCGTCGTAGATCCCGAAGATGCCAATCATGGTCGGCTTCATCGACGGGGCTCCGTAGCGGCACTGGTCGATCCGATGGATCCTCCCGCCCGTCTCCTCGAGGAGGCATGCCATCTCGGGTAGGCTCCAGATTGACGGGTACGGGTCCTCCTCTGGGTCCGCAGGGTGCCTCATCAAGCCTAGGCCTCCAGCTCGACATACCTCGCGGACCGCCTGCATGGCTGACAGCAAAAGGGGCGACCCTAGGTCCAGGCGGAGGCGCTCGAAGGCTGTGAATGGCATGTCGCTCCGCCCCCAAGGCTCGAGGCGCGTCCGTAAGGGCCTGGGCCCCTTCCCCAGGACGCGAGCCCGACTCCAAGTTGAAAATGGGGGCGAGGCGATCACTGCGTGGAAGTGCCCGTCGCGCGCCAGGCTCAGGATCAGGCTGACGAACTCGTCGTTGGTGAGGTCGTGCTCCGCCCGCGAGTGGATGGCCTCCTTTAGATCCCCCTCCCGGCGCCTGCCCGCGAA
Source organism: Prorocentrum cordatum (assembly GCA_963575745.1). Lineage (NCBI taxonomy): Eukaryota > Dinophyceae > Prorocentrales > Prorocentraceae > Prorocentrum > Prorocentrum cordatum. The sequence goes on along the minus strand of CAUYUJ010015699.1, from coordinate 235,725 downwards.
GAGGTACAGCACCCGGTAGACCCTCCGACTTACCCGCGGCGGCGGTGCAGTCGATGCCTCGATAAGCTCGTCGACGTCGTACGCACACCCCCCAGCGTGGGGGGCCCCAGGCGTCCTCCTCTTGGGCTGTGTGAATATCCTCGGTGGCGATTGTTCATCCCCTCATCTCGCTGTAACGGGCGTCCTTCCTGATCTCCTCCAGCGAGGCGTCGGTGACCGCCACTCCGTAGCCCGTGTCGCTGGAGTCCGTCATGAACACCTGCGAGGGCCACGGAGCTTCGAGATCTGCACGTAAGAGGGGTGCGCAGTATGCCATCGTAGTCAGCTCCCACCTCGCCGCGCCCGTCAGTCGGAACGGCGTCTTGGCGGTCTCGGGGCGTCTCATCTCGCGGTACACCTGGCCGCAGATGGCGAGGCCCGTGCGCTGGAAGATGGCCGCCCACGCCCACAACCCCACGACGCGCTCGAGGAGCTCCGCGGTTCAGCACGTCCGCTCTACCAGCCGCAGCGTCACCAGAGCCAGGCCGCAGGTGCGGTCGGTCTCGGCTGAGACGGAGTACGGTCGGCCTCGGATGACCGCCCCCAGCGACTCGAGCCCCTCGCCTTCGGTCTCCTTGTGGACGGGGAGCCCGACCTGCCTCAAGTAGTGCTTGACTCGGGCCGCCAGTCCGCTCACGACCTCGCTCACAGGCTGCTGCGCGCTGGCGGACGTGGCCATGACCCCGTAGTCGCCCATGCACGCCCCGTTCACCGACTCGAACCCCTCGGGCCCGGTCAGTTGAGGCGTCGGAGCCCCGTAGACCAGACGCGCGCCGACGGAGTCCTCCCCGAGCCCGCGCGCCATGCAGGCCTGCAGCGTAGAGTGGGCCAAGAACGGGGCCCACGACCAGCCCATGACTAGGACCTTCAGCGCCAGGAAGGGCCCGCCATCGGGGATGACGCAGTCCCGCCCCTGAGTCCTCATGCATTCGACGAACTCGTGGACTGGCACCTCCTCCAAGACAAAGTAGGGCCAGACATCGGGCGGCGTCTCCAAACGATAGAACATATCCGGGATGTCGCCCACGCCAGTGTAGACCACGTCCCTCTCGCCCAGGTTGGAGAGGTCCACGTGGGCAAAGGTCGCGGGGCTGCCGAGGGGCACGTGCGGGGGCCTCTGCCAGCGGAGGTTGGCCCGCCTCTGGTCCCAGATGGAGCGCACCTGGCGCCTGGCGGGGCTGAGGGGGCCCCCCTCCTCCTGCAGGTACTTCTTGATGACTCCGAAAAGCGAGACCCCCTCGACCAGCTCGTCGGTGGCCCCGAGCACCCCCGCATCCCAAGGCCTCTCGGCTAGGCGGAGACGCGACGCCCTCGATCGGAGAGACGGATCCCGGTAGACCTTCTGGCCCTTCAGCTCCTCGTCAATGGCATTGCTGGGCTCGCGTAGCATCCCCCCCGCAACGTCGGAGAAGTACTCGGCGGCCGGCGGGCAAATGTCCACGAGCTCGGCAGGGATGGTCCCTGGCGGCGGAAGAGCCAGCGCCTCCACGTCGACGGAGCACATCGCGCCCTTTGGTAGCATCTCCCTTCCCTTTGAATCCTTTCCCAGGGCAACCGTAGCCCCATCGCCTGAGTATGGCGAGGCCCGACCGGCCATGGCGCGCCGAAGGGCGGCGTCCTCGTCTTCCTTGATCGCGGCCACCTGGCCGCCCCAAGCTAGCCACGCCTCCAGGAACCTCCTCGAAGTAGCCCTCTGGAGCGGCGTCGCCCGCTCCCGCGCGGCCGACGGCCCGGCGCCCTCGGCCGCTCCGACCGTGCCCCGCGAAAGGTGGTGCATGGATCGGATCAACCCGTTGGCAAGAGCTCGCACGTGTCTCAGCGCGCCTTGATGCATCGGCCCCGCGCGGTCCACCACCACCGACCACGGTAGCAGCGGCAAATCCGGCAGAAGGTCTCGGTCTCGAGGAACGGCTTCGGGAGGCGCGCCTGTGGCCGCCGTCGAGGTAGACGATGGAGAAGTGCGTGGATGGAGAAAAGCGGGCATGGCGTCGCCTCCCGAGGGGCGCAGGGCCACGCGAAAGATCGTCGCGACAAGCAGGAGCGTCACCGTAGCTATCGGGAGAGTAAGCCCACCAGAGTGGCCGTCGTCGGGGCGAACGGAACGGTAAACCGCCAGCCCCTCCCTCAAGCGCGGGGAGCCCCGCGAGGCACCACAGACAGGGGGAGTTTCTCCAAAGTCTACTCGTCCTCCTCCTTCACTGCGTCCGAGCCCCCCTTCTGCAGATACTTCTGGAAGAGAGCCTTCTGCTGCAGCCTGGCCGTCAAGTCGCGCTCCACGCCTGGGGGCGCGTCCTCGCCCTCCGCGAGGGACCTCCAGTCCAGCTCGTTCGCGAGGTCCCAGCGCACCTTGGACTTCCACTTGTTGGCCCCGCTGCCCCGGGGCTGCTTCCAGTCGCTGATGCACGCCACGTCCTTGAACGCCCGCTTCAAAGCATAAACTCGCGCGCATAGGATCTCACAGCCCGCCGTCTGGATGAACTCGGGCGAGGCCTCCAGCATCCGGTCCAGCGTCGTGCAGTGCAGCATCATCTCGTGGCCGATGTGGTTGCGATTCAACTCCTTGAGGCGAACCCAGTCCGTCGCGAACTTCACCATGCCGCCGTACTTCCCGTAGGTCTGGACCAGCAGCTCTTGCGCCACGCGGGCGGTGAGGCCCGCTGGGAGGGCGAAGGTGGGCGGCGCATCGATCTTCGAGAGCTTGGCCAGCAATCTCCCCCTGGGGTCCCGGAGTGCCTCCCTCAAGGGCTCGAGGCCCACCCCCGCGCCCTCCAGCGTCTCCATCGCCCCCAGGTCGATGGTAGGGCACGTCTCTGATCCCGCCGTGGCCGACGTGGACGAAGCGTCCTGCAAGGGCTTGCAAACAGGAGAGGCCTTGTCCGCATTGATCGTGTCCTCGAATCGCTCCAGCCGGTCGATCATCCTGTCCACATGCATGTCCATGCTGGAGTCCGTGTTGACACTGGGGACTCTCTCCCAGCTGGCGTGATTGCTCTCCAGGGGACGCGGCCGACGAGGCACTCCGACTCGTGGGGGCACGTGGTGACTCCGACCTCGATTTGGTGATCTCGTCGAGCAAGTTGCTCATCATGGCCTTCATCTCCTGCATGTCCTTGGCTGGCTCGGACTCGTCCGACGACCCCGCCACCGAGTGGCCCGCTTCCCCGTCGCTGTCCACGTCGCTCACTGGAGGCGAGGCCCCCGCGAGCAAAGGGGAGGGGCGCTGCCTGCAGCAACGCAGGAGACTTGGCCCGAGAGCCACCACAGCGGTGAAGATCATGATGGGAATATCGAGCTTGCCGTCTTGGTACAGGTCGTGCAGATATCCTCGGAAGCCGTCGATCTCAAGGATCATGATGTAGCCATCCTCGAGCTTCTCCACTGACCAGCGCATCCACTGCCATAGGTTGCAGTAGACCGCCACCCTCCAGAAAAAGAAGGCGGCGCCCACCGTCGACCCCCAGTTCCATGTGCTCCATACGCCAACCAGACCAGAGCGAAACCAGGACAATGAGGCAACGTAGCCGCGGATGTTGGACAGATACAGCTCGGCATCGAGCTGCTTCTCCTTGCCCTTCTCCAGGATGTCCGTCTTCTCGTTGGCTGTGAGGGTCGGGAACGTCTCGTAATTCCAGCCTGGCTGTCGACGACTCGACATCTTCGCCCGATCCTTGATGTCGCCCACGCCGAGCGCGCGGTCCGGCTTCACGTAGATCCACCTTGTGTCGTTCTTCTTCTTGGGGTACATTCGCATCACCAGGACCACCTGCCCCCGCTGGGGGGCAGTCGTCCGATAGAAGCGGCTCCATCGTGTCACGCTGGACATGTGCACCCGCAGATAGTCGTAGAAACTGAGCCGCTCGGACTCTCTCGTGTACCTCAGGGACGCGTCGTCCTCGGGCTCCACGAACGGCTTCGAGAGGATAGAGTCGAGGACTCCCCAGTCCCCGATGTACGAGAGCAAAGCAGCACTGGCGAGCCACCACCGCCTCGCCGTGGTGCCGACGATCAGCGCCCGCGCCGCGGGCACCCACGCTGGTGGGGCAGAAGGGCGAGCGCGCGCTCCTGGCTCGAACGACCTCGAGCCAGAAAAAACTTGAGCGGACACGAAAGACAAGCAGGGCAGGACGAGGGATATAACCTGCACTACTATCTTACACGGCCCACCCCCACCACACCACCCCGAGACGCGATCAATTAAGTTTGGAAAACGATCATAAGCGTCCCGTATCAATTTGTTCAGCGTCATTGTTCCAGCAGATTTTCCGGCGAGCTCTGCTCGCTCACCGTCGCCCCCCTTGCTCGAGCCTCCAAGTCCGCAAAAACCCAATTTCGCGCGGAGCCAGGTCGACCCCAGCAAAACCAGCCAGAGCTGCGCGGTTCCCGCGGAGCCCGCGGAGCGCGGGAGCTCCAGGGCGCGCGATGCTTCCGAACAACGGGCGCAAACGTGGCGGGCCGTTCACCCCAAGGCCCCGGGAAGGCTGCAGGCCCGCAAGACGGAGGCGGCGGTCGACGATGCCATCGTCGAAATCGAACACTTCCACCCTTTCTAAGCTCGACGGCAAGAGAGTGCAGGCCCCGAATGTCGAGATGATGACTTTGCGTGAAAGGCTGGCGCATGACAAGCGCAGTCATGCAGCGTGCTTCACCCTGAGAGGGCCCCCCGACAGTGGCATCCAAGAGGTCCCTCTGAAGGCTACTTTAGAGGGCCCTCTCGAAAATACCTTGAAACTACACCGGGGCTGCCAGAAACCCTCCAAGGCCGTGTTCGGTTCAAGGAACAGGCACCAAAAAGGCCAAAGAAGGACCCCAGAGTGCTACCAGGAGACACCCCAACGAGATTATACCAATGGCTCTTGGTATGATTTCGTCGGGGGCCATTCGGGGGACCTCTTCGGAACCATTGTTGGGCCCACAAGAGCTCTCTTGGGGCTGTCAGGGGCACTCCTTGGCCGTTCCCGAAAACAGGAACTTGCCCCCAGAAGGCCCAAAAGGGCCCCGCCCCCAGGAGGGTTTCCATCGATATGATACAAAGGGCTCTTGGCATGCCGTGGTTTAGGGGTCATGTTGTGCCCCTCTTCGGAACCACTTTGAGCCCTATGTTGGAGCTCTCTTGGGGCTGATTGCCAGGCAACGCGCACTACAGTCGGACTTGGTTGGACAGGACACGCGAGAGGACACAAGACCCTTCCGAGGGCCACACTGCCACAGGAATGTGAGAGGCATGGGTCGCGAGACACAGGACACAAGAGCACCCTTGATTTGGCAGGGTCGACCTACTAATCTGGGCCGCCTCTATAACGAATAATCGTCACCGAATTATCTTTACAGCAGAAAACATGACAGTATCGAAACAATGTCTGCCCGACACGAAGGCGAAGTGTCGAACGAGCATCGCCTCCGTGACTCGGCGGCGCGCCCGGAGGGGGAGGAGGAGGAGGAGGAGGAGGGGAAGGAGGAGGGGGAGGAGGAGGAGGAGGAGGAGGAGGAGGAGGGAGGAGGAGGAGGAGGGGGAGGAGGGGGAGGAGGAGGAGGAGGAGGAGGGAGAGGAGGGAGGAGGAGGAGGAGGAGGGGGAGGAGGAGGAGGACGGGGGAAGGAGGAGGAGGAGGAGGAGGAGGAGGGGGAGAAGAGGAGGAGGAGGAGGAGGAGAGGAGCAGGAGAGGAGGAGGAGGAGGAGGAGGAGGAGAGGAGATAGAGGAGGAGGAGGAGATGGAGGAGGAGGAGGAGGAGGAGGAGGAGGAGGAGCAGGAGGAGGAGCGTTCCGTGGGCGCCCACACGGCGCCCACGGGCGCCGACGAGGCGGAGCCCCCTCCGTGCCCACCGCGCGCACGAGGCGCCCACCGAGCCCCCTCGGGCCCCCACCGGGCGAGCCCCCGGGAGGTGCCCACCCGTGGTCACAGGGAGCGCCCACGAGGCGCCCGCGGGCGCCAGCCAGGCGAACCTCAGGGCACCCAGCTGGCGGACGACGCGCCCACGAGGCGCCCGTGGGCGCCCATGAAACGAAACACCGGGCCCCCGACCAGCTACTCAGCAGTAGGGGTGAGAGGCCCTACCGCGCAAGCACTGGCGGGGGACGAACACTGAGATGATCAGAATGAGCCAGAGAATGAGGACGGGAAGGTGGTGGCAGAAGATGCATATGAGAAGGAGAGGGGGGAAACACGAAGAGGAGAACATAACATAGACGAGGATGAAGCTAGGACGGTGACAATGAGGAGGAGGAGAAAGGCGCTCTTTGATTTACGGAGCTCTATAGACTTTGTGCGACGCTCTAACAGTTTGCTGCGCCCCTCAATCGCGCGAAGCGGCAAACAGAGTCGGGGGCATGGACTCGCATACGGTAGGTTCGTGAGGCGTCGGCGCGCGCCAAGGTTTTTGACACCGCGTCGATCGTTCAACCCTGGACCGATTCCTGCTCTGATCGTTGAAAGGCTGAATTCCGCCAGGTTCCATGTCGTCCCCGCGCCCTCCAGTTGTTTCGCGACGTTCTATCGCGCGGAGTTCAACCGTGCACGCCTTCGCTAGCGCTGCCGGCGTGCCATCGCCGCATGAACCCACCGTATGTTCACACTCGATGCACTTTTCCATCTCAACCCTGGGGAGACAAAAAATACCGATACCGCTACTCCCCGGACCTCCCCCAGGGTGCGCTCTGAAGAGGATCTCGAGGCGAACCCAGCGGTGGCGACAAGGGCCTCCCAGGAGCCCCAAAAGGGGAAAACGAGGGAAGGGTAGGGGTATGGGTACCATTTCTAGAAGAAGAAATAGAAGAAGAAGAAGAAGAGAAATAATAATAATAATGTTAAATAATAATGATAATAATAACATTAAGTCAATAATAAGAATTATTATTAAAATAATTATAATTCTAATAATAATAATAATAATAAAATAGGAATAATAATAATAGTAAACATCATCATAATAATACTAACAAGAAGAGGAATAATAAGGAACGGCATAAACAGAAACTTTTGGCGCTCCACGCGGATTTCTTGCATCCGCGCCTGGGACCCCCGGAGGCGCCGCCAGGGGGGGTCCCAGGCGAGGATCCAAGAAATCCTCGCGGAGCGCCGAAAGTTTACGTCTATGTTTGCTTTCTTTTTCTTCGAGGTATGGGCACCCATCGGTCGGAAGAAGTAGGGAGAGACATGAAGTAGGAAGGCGGATGAAGTAGATTGGGTTCGGGCCCGCCCAGAGAGCAACAAAACGCAGCAAACGCATGTCGACGCTTGACGTATAGGAAGGCGCTTGTGAAGTAGATGGGGTTCTGAGAGTCCAGAAATACCAATTTTTAACGGCCGATGGGAGCCTTGTGAGCATTTTTTTATTCTGGGTTCCGGCTTTAGGCGCATGGGGGGGAGGGGGGGGGGGGTCCGGCTCTCGGCCCGTAGTCAATGCCTCCGATTGAATCATGTGGGGAATCCTGTGGGAGATGCCGATGAGGGAATCCTAGGGGAGACCCCCCATGGGGGACTCGCGCAGCGGCTGCGCGGGGCTGCGCCAAGGCTATGCGTGATTTGGCAAGCCTGTGCCAGAATTGCTAGGGATCACCTATTCATGATTCCACGAGGCCGTCGCTGGCATAACAGGGGAGGGCCCAGCCGGAGGCATGCTTTCTGGCGATCGGGTCTGGCGCCCCTGAGCCCTTTCGTTGTGGTTCCAGAAGAGTAGCACGATAAAATGCGCACAGTTGCACACATCAGCGATTCGAGTTTCTACCGGGGGAGGGGGGGGGGGCGCCGGCCCCTGTAGTTCGTCCGATCGATTGAAGCAGGTGCCAAAATCAGCCCGGAACTTCTCTACGGGGGGGGGGGGAGGGGGGGGGGAGGGGCGTTCCGCCGAAAGCAAAAACAAATAATAAAAGAATGCTCACCTTCTCTTCCTCTGCAGCCCCGGAGGAGGAGCCGCTGCTTCGCCAGGAGAACCCAGAACCGAATCGACAAGCCGGATCGGCGGTCGAAACGAATCGGATCGGCGGAACTCGGCGGCCACGTCGGTAGAGAAATCGAATCGGCAGGAATCGGCAGGCTGAGGTGTGCCTCCATCGAGGCACCAGAACCCACATCGGAATCCGAAACCGAATCGAACGGGCCCTCGCCAAGATTGCGAGGCGGGGATTTATCCATTCCATATCCACCGCCTGGGCACCGACGTCCTGGTGCCCCAGCGGGCGGTGGACATGGATATATTTTGGCCCCTGGGGGCCCGAAAATGTCCATATCCACCGCCTGTCCAGGTCCCCGAAAATTGATCCTCCAGGCGGTGGTCATGTAGAAATTCCCGCCTCGCCAAGGTCGGACCGCATCGCATCTGAGGAAAAGCGAACTGAGCCGCGGCTTCGCCCCTTGCAGAGCCAGCCCCGCAGCCAGTGGTCGTAGAGCGGCGCGGCGCCGGCCCCGGCGGCGAGCGGGCGCCCGCCGGGGCCACCTCGCGCGCGCGGCGCTCTCCGGGGGGGGGGGCGGGTCCGAGGCGCCGGGATCTCTCGGGGAGGGGCCCGGCGGCTCGAGGCTCGAGGATCGAGGTGATCCAGGATCCAGGATCGAGGGGGGGGGATCCAGGATCCAGGGTCGAGGCTCGAGGATCGATGGTCCCCCCCCCTCTCTCCCTCGTCCCCCTCTTCGTGCCACGGGGCTGCTTCGCGCCTGTGAGAAAAAAGTGGGGTCCAGGAAGGGGATCGGGGGGAAAACCGGCAGAAGAAGGGAACACGGCAGACACATGAACTGTAGGCGCTCCGCGTGGACTTCTCGGATCCGCGCGGGGCCCCCCTCCCTGGCGCGCAGAGCGCGCCAGGGGCGGCGTAAGAGGCGCAGCCAGGGGGGCCCAGCGCAGATCCAAGAAATCCGCGCGGCACGCCCAAAGTTATATGATTATGGCGATTTCTTCTTCGGATCGAGGAGGGGGATCGGAGTGAGGATCGAGGCTCGAAGATCGATGAGACGGGGGGTCAAGGAGCGAGGGTGGGGTATCGAGGATGGGGGATCGAGGATCGAGGATGAGGGATCGAGGATGGAGGATCCAGGATCGAGAATGGGGGATCGAGGATGGGGGATCGAGGATCGAGGACAAGAGATCGAGGATCGAGGACGGGGGATCGAGCATGGGGGATCGGGGATGCCGTTTTCCGAATTCAAAAACCAGTCTCCTAGCGCTGGCGCGCCTGCGGGTGGCATGCCAGGTCTGCGAAGGACTGCGATCGAAATCGAACACAATTTTTCATCCGACCGCCTCGCCCACCAAAAATCAACGTCGTTGATGGACGCGCGCAGCGCGGCCGGCGGGTCAACGACAAAGCGCAATCGCCCGTGCTCGGCATGCACGGAGAAATTTGGGGCCCGGGGGCGGCGCCACGTCGTGGGGAAAAGCTTGCGTTCGATTCCGAGGAGGGACGCAGTGGCTCCAGAATGCTTTGACTGATGAGCCGATCTCAGCGCCCTTCAGGTTTCAAACCGGTGAACTGGGCAAGTCTTGATCTCGAGCGACTGCCTACCGGCACTGCAGGTGCTCTAATTCTCAAAGTAGAAGGTCTCCCTGATGGGGTCGGGGTAGTTGGGGTCAGAGGATCGCGCCGCATCGCCGATGCATCGGCGATGCACCTGCGATGCGGCTCGGTGTGGAACCCGACGTTATACACGCCGACGGCGCCGATGCATCGCTTACGTCGGATCCCCCCAAAAATTGCAGGGGGGGTCCAGGACCCCTCCCCCCCAAAGCGACGACCACGACGACGACGAAGACGTCGGCAACCACGACGGCGACGATGGCGGCGACGACGAGGTCGACGGCGGCGGCGGCGGCGACTGTGGCGGCGGCGACGGCGGCGGTGGCGGACGTGACCAACTTGGGGTCTGGCTCTGGCCCGAGGCGGATGTGACTTGTCGGGCCAGAGGTGGCGACGACGAAAACGACGACGACAAAGACGACCACGACAACGACGAGCACGATGACGACGACGACGGCGACTGCGACAACGACGACGGCAACGACGACGGCGGCGGGGGGGGGACTGTTACCCCCCGCACCCCTTGCGCGGGGAGGGGAGTGGGTGGGAGGGGGTTGGAGCACTCCCCGGTGAAATGGTCCACTTCCTGGCTGTAGTCTCTGAAGATTCAAGGCTTCAGAAATTGCAGAAACGTTGATAAAGAACCTCCTTGGCAGCTTCTGAAGCGCTCCATGGCAACTTCTGGGGCGCTCCCTGGCAGCTTCTAGGGCTTTCCTTGGCAGCTTCTACGGCGCTCCGTGGCAGCTTCTCAGGCGCTCCGTGGTAGCTTCTAAGGCGATCCATGGCAGCTTCTACGGCGCTCCTTGGCAGCTTCTACGGCGCTACCTGGCAGCTTGCAAGGCGTTCCTTGGCAAGAGCCCTCACCACCCCCCAGGGATCTGTAGGAATCCGTAGGCATCTTGGGGAATCACCAGGAACATCAAGGAATTGTCTGGTATCGTTTTTGGAATTCCCAAGTTCTTGAAGAATCCGTCGGGATCTTAAGGAATCCTCAAGAAACATTTGGATTCGTCAGAAACTTGCTGGGACCCCTAAGACTCTTCAAGAAACCTCATGCATGTTCACAAATCCCTCGGAATCCAGAGGAATATTCAGGAATATGTTTGGGATATGTACGAACCTATTATATTTGTTCCTGAGAGCCCTCAGGGGTCGTCAAGAACAATCGTTATTTATACATGTCGGATACGCGTTGCGCACTGTGTATAAATGTTTTGTATGCGCTTTGCATGCGTTTGATTCATATATATATATATGTGCATATATACATGTCTGTACATATGTTGCGTATGACTGTCGCGATCGTGCAGTGCCGCATGCTGTGTTTGATGCGATTGCTGGTACGTCTCGCATACGTTTCGTAGCGGCGCGTATACGCCTCGCATACTTGTTGCATGCGTGCATGCGTTGTGTACGCGCTTCGGTTAAGTTCGGATAGGTAGTATACACGTTGAATGGACGTTCAGGATGCGTTTCGTGTGCGTTTATCTACGTTGTATATACGTGCTTTTAGACGTGCTGTATACGTTCCGTAAACGCTTCCTGTACGTACCATGCACATTCAGTACATGTGTCGTAAAACGTTTCGTCCACGATATGTGTGCGTGCTGTGTGTTCGTTCCGTACACGTTGTGTGTATACGTTCCGTATGCGTATCATTTTAAGTCCGAATAGGTTTCGCAAACGTTATTGCATACGTGCCGAACACGTGCCGTATACGCTCGTGTGGTTCGATGTGCGCTTCACGTGCGTGTCACTTGCGTTTCGTTTGTGTTTCGTCCACGTTTCAGATACGCTTCCTGTACGGCGCGCTCTCGAGCCTCACTCCTCGCACCTCGGACGACGGCGGTGGCGGCGCCCACGGCGGCAGCGGCGCGCGGGGCACCCATGCCGTGCTGCACCGTCTCCTGCACCATGGGCGCGACCGCCGGCCACAGCGACCTGAGGACGAAGACCGCGAAGCTGTGCTCCAGGTGCAGGAGCACGTAGCCTCCCAGGAGAGCCCAGAATCGAATCGAAAGTCGGATGGGCAATCGACATGAATCGGATCGGCGGAGATCGGCAGCCGAGTCGGGGAAAGGCGACTCGGCGGAAATCGGCAGGCTAGCATGCCTCCGAGAAGAGATCGAAACCTAAATCGAACTCCCAAGTCAAATCGAAACGGAATCCGCAGCCATCGACATCGAATCGAATCGGAACGAGCCCTGGCGTCCCGGAGGGGATCCTGTGAGGGAAATCCTATAGAGGCCTCGCGCGGCCAACTGGTGGGAGTTCCGCCGGATTCGCTTCGGCGCCACGTCGGACTCAAGCCGGGATCACGTCGGACGCACCCCGCAGTCACTCACGACCGGCTCATGTCGGAACATCGCCGCGCGACGTTCGCCACATTGTCTGACGAGGCGGACGTCCGGACCAGACAATACCAACTACTGCGCCCCGTCAGAGGCCTCCAGGATTGTCCTCACAGGGGATGTGATCGGAGCTCGGATCGGAAAGAACACATAGCAGCATAGCAGCAACATAGAACACATCGGTCGAACGATCCCATCAGCTTGCTGCTGTTCGGCAGGAGCAAAGGTGCTGCAACGAACAAAGCAAACGAGTAACATACACTACTTGAACAACAACGCGGGCGTCCATGATAGTCTCCCTCGGTCCTGCAAAACGCTCGTGCAAACAACAACCCAGGCCACGTAAGGGCGGACCGGGTGAGGCCCACGGCCTCGAAGAACATACGTGCCAACTGCAAATTTAGTAAGGAGCCGATTTATTGTTCGGCCTCCACACGGCGAGCATGTCTTCTGACGGCGGCGCGCCCAGAGATGAATTGAGAAGGACTTGGCCTTCTCTGCAGGTTCGGAAGGCCTCGGGCCTTCTGAACAAGTTATCTGAGCCTTCCCCGAAGTCACAAACAAACTCCCAGAAGGCGCGAGGGCTTCTGAGAAGCCCCGCCGCCTTCAGAGAAGGCCTCCTCCTTCGCACTTCCCCCCCTCGCTCGCAGCCGATTCTTAAGACAACGGGGTTTTGACTCGTACTTGACATTCGACGTCTGGATCGAGGTATGGTGAGGTTGGTCAGCAAGGGCAAACTTCGCGCTCCCCCCTCTGATGGGCCAATTCCCACCACCACTACCATAGGTAGGACGGGAAGAAGGATGGGGAGGTCCTCCTCCTCCTCCTCCTCCTCCTCCTCCTCCCTCTCCTCCGTATGGTCGTGATGTTGGAAAAATCGGCCCATCACCTTCGGAGCCTTGCTCCTCCATCACGGCTGCCGCAGACGCGAGGGAGCACTGCGCGAACCACCACTGCGCATCCCTCCACCTGCACGGAACCAGTCTTTTAGGAAGCTCATGCTAACATAGACCGCATCAGTGTAGTAGCCCGTAGGCGGCCTTCAGTGTGTCAGCGGCCTTTAGTGGCCTTCAGTTGCCTTTTGGCGGCCGTCAATGGCCTCTAGCGGCCTTTGACTGCCTGTAGTTGCCTTCAACTGCCCGTAGTAGCCTCTACGGAAACGCAGAGAAGCGTATCCTGTACGTCAAGATGAGCTTCCCCCAAAAGAGACCCACTGAGCTTGACCGCATGAAACACACAGGCGGTTCTGGCTCTTCTCGGAGGTTGTCGGGGGTGACCCTGGCCCAGGGTGCCCCCCAACTTCCCGCGCCTCTCTGACCCCCCTGGGGGGCCTTCTGGGCTCCGCGAACAAGGCTGCTCTGGAGGTCACCTCTGTGCCTCCCGGGGGAAGAGAAGACCACCACCTCGGGTCAGGGCCGCCCCCGACAACACCCGAACCCGGATCCCCTCTGGCACGATCGGGATTCACCCCTTCGGAGGGTGAGTTGAGACAACTAAAGGGGCCCCTGGACACACAAATAAATGGACACACATCCCAGGATTCCCTATATTTTCCGGGTTTTCGCCTTGCCCCCCACTTCCAATAGTCTCGCGGATGTTCCTAGGAATCGCCGACTAATCGTGTCTGTGTGCTTTTCCCCTCCTGAACAACGACACCTCAAAATCGGTCCCCAGGGTCCAAACGCACCAATTTAATTTTCCGAGGCTGCGTCTGGCCGTGGTGACGTGGGAGCCCCCCGCGATCTCACTGCCGTTGTCGCAACTGGCCCTCTTCTGACCCCTCACCCAGACACCTCGCTCGCGCCGCCTCCTGGTCCTCCCGCTGAGCGTCGACCCACCTTCGTGAGCGAATGACGTATCCGTATCCTCGGCCTCGCGTGCTGGGCCCGGGATCGCGCCCGAATCCAGACCGCGAGGGCGCGATACGGTCGGGCTGCTGCAATAAGGAAGGCTGGATAAGGAACGAAACCCCTTTGTTGGCACCAGCAGCGCCTGCCTGGATGCACGAGGAGGGATAGAGAACAGACAACCACGGAATGATTTCAGAAACAGCGAGCCTCTCCTCCTCCTCCTCCTTCTCCTCCTCCTCCTCCTCCTCCTCCTCCTCCTCCTCCTCTCACGAAAACTGTCCTTGTTTCAGCGTCTTGACTGTGCGGACATGCTCGCCGCTCGTGCCACCTCCTGTGCCAGGCCGAGAAGTCCGGCTCGAGCTGCCACGGCGGCGGTATCAACGGGTTCACCGGCAGCCACACCTCGGCGAAGCCCGAAGCGGGCACGTGGAGCAACAAAGAGGTACGATCAGCGTGCAGACAACCACCCTCACGATAATCAGCGGCGCGCCCGTGGGGGGGGAGTGAGAGGGAGCAGGCCTTCTCAGAAGGCGGCGGAGCCCAATAGAAGCCCTCGTGCCTTCCGAAAAGAGTTCTGCGTCTTCGGGGAAGGCTTAGGAAACTTCTCAGAAGGCCCGAGGCCTTCAGAGCCTCCTGGGAGGGTCCGCCCCTTCTCACTTCCCCCAGGCTCGCCGCCGGTTATCATGAGCATTCCGATATGCGGAGCCGTTTAGTAAACGCACCCAAGGAAGAAATTGAACAGGGCAGGGCTGTCTAGTAAACGCCCAGGGCCGTTTAGTAAACGCCAAACGGGGGTCGGGGTGCCTCTTCTTCCCTTCAACGATGCCCGACAGCAGATGCTGTCCAGAACGGACAGCGGCCGCTGCTGGGCAGGCGCCTTGCCGTCTCGCACGGGCCACAGCCGCGGCGGCACCGACAACGCGCTCTGTGGAGCATGAGCAGCAATTGGGGAGCACGAGCAGTGTAGAGGACACGCAGCCATGGGGATTCGGAACAAAAGCGAAGGAGTATCCCGCTGACGGGCTCCCACCGGCGGCATGTCACCGATACCCTCGGGCGTTGGCAGGACTGGGTTCAGTGGGACCTGGTTTAGTGCTGTGTACCGGGGGACGCCCCCCCGCTCTACCCCACTGACCTGAACCGAACCCAATACACCGACGCTTTCTCTGACCCTGCACTGAAACTTGCGCAAGAAAATCCTGGTGTATACGGGAACCAATGCATATATGTTCGTCGTTTTCCCAGGAACACCACGCCGTGGGATTGAAACACAGCCCGCCACTGATAATGTATATGCTCTAAGTTTCGATGTAACATCCTAGCGTTGCCCCTGACCTCTTCGACGCCTGATGGTGTCCAGGTCAGAACTCAGGCCTCCGGCGGCCGTTCGGAACGATCCAGACACCCACGTGACGCTGCCAGCGATGCGCAGCCACTATAAGGCGTCCCGGGGCTGCAAGACCACAAGGAACCTCGACGTCATCCGTCTTCGTCGTCGTCGTCGTGGCTGAGAGCTGCTGAGAATCTTCGCTCCCTGCTGACAATCTTCGTCCCCGTGCTCTCCGTGCCCGTTTCGATCGCACCGAGCGCACCAGCTTCGGGGTGATCTGCGGGGGCCCGGCACCCGCCGCCCCCCGGCGGGAGCGCCCCAGCAGCCGCACGGACATGCAATTCCCGACCATGGGGCTCAGGAACAGCAGGTCAGGGCTCGGCTTAGGTCGGGCATGTCCTCCTGCAGGCGGAATGCTGGAAGAGAAATCAATCACAGATCAGCCAACCAACAATCCAGCACGGTCAAAGAAGCACCAAACATCGCACCCACCAGACGATGTTCTACTGCTCTGGAAACAGATTCCTCCCGTAGGGGGACACGCCCGACCTAAGGCTCGGCGTGTTGAGGCTCTTGTAGACGCTGTCCACGGAGTCGAACAGACTCTCCATCGACGCGGTCCCGTTCGCCACCGGCTGGACGAACGCCTGCGGCCGCTGGCTGCCCTTCTGGGACGCCTCTGCCACGGCGAACACGCCGTCGAACGGAGGCTCCGTGCTGAGCGAGAACGTCATCGAGCCCCAGCCCAGGTCAAACCTTGGCGTTCAGGCCCGCACGGCGGGCGGTCTGTCACGGGGCAGCAGCTCGGCAGGGCGGGACGAAGAAGGATAGAGGGGAAAGCGGAAGATAGGGGGAGACATTTGTCGAACGACTGCCATCCGCAGCCCAAAGCAGAGTGCACGGGCAGAGTGCACGGGCAATCCGAGAGCCTTACATCAGGATCGCATGCAGTGAGAACTGCGATGATCATGGTCACTGCGATCCTTCCGGTGGCCAGTGTCCTCGCCTGGGGGCGCCGCAGACAATCTGCGGGACTGTATGCAAGGCCTGTACCTGGGAGGCTGTTGCGAAACACACACACACATACACACACACACACACACACACCCCACGCCTTCCCTCCACCATCTGTCTGTCTGCAATCAAATCGCATCGTCGTCAGTCAAGGTCGGATCAGAAATGCCGGAACTGGAGCGGGATTCTGAACCCCCACGACAAACCCAGCAGTGCTCCAAAGGAGCTCGAAAGGCCAAGAAACGACCCAAAAGCGCTCCAAGACTGCCGAAGATGGGCTCCAGACGGCCACAGAGGCCCCGAAGACGGCCCAAGAGGCCCCGAAGACGGCCCAAGAGGGCCCCACGATACACCAATCATTGATTGCCGAACCATGTCTGAAAGATTGTGACGTTCTCGGCTTTCCAGCCAAAGACGGCCAGATATTGCTCAAAGACGGTCCCAGAGGCATCCCACAGAGCCACAAGAAAGCCTAAGAGAGCCCCAAGACGGCCCAAGCACCCCCCAAGACGGTCCAAGAGGCCCCCCAGGAGAATCCCAG
The DNA here is from genome assembly GCA_963575745.1 of Prorocentrum cordatum. NCBI lineage: Eukaryota > Dinophyceae > Prorocentrales > Prorocentraceae > Prorocentrum > Prorocentrum cordatum. Next base: position 219,100 of record CAUYUJ010015699.1, on the reverse strand, counting down.
AGAGGCCTCCAGGATGCCCCCATGAAGCCCCGCGGCCCGAAGAATCTCCAGATGGACTCCACAGGACTCGAGCGAAACAGTGTTTTTTCATGTTTGGTTTGTTAACGTTTTCTTTCGTTATGTTTTCGTTCTGTCTGCGCTGCGAAACGAAAGCAAAACGAAAGCGGTCCACGAAATCGCCAAGACATTTTTTAGCTCGAGCCCTGGGGCTCCAAACGAGCCCCAGAGAGGCCCCCGGATGTCCCGCAGAGGCCCGCAAGGAGCCCCGGAGAGGCATCCCTAGAAACTCCAGCGGGGCATCCAGCACGCCTCTGGCCCACGACTCGGGCACGGTGGCAAGATGCGCAGACGCAGGGCGCGACCTAAGCGGCGTTTTCGTGTCCGTGTTGCTTTTCGTCTGCTCTCGTGCTGTCTTCGTTCTGCCACTGCTGCAAAACGAACTCAGGACGAAAGCGGTCCACGAGATTGCCAAAGCACTGCTCAGGTCGAGACCTGCACTGACGTAGCTGCTCTGGGGGCGCGATCCGTCGAGCGTCGCTCCGGAATTGCCAGGCCGCTGCTTCTCCTCCCAGGGCGATGTTCACGCCACGGGTCAGGGACACGACCGCCACCCACCACTTGCGCAGCTCCCGCGAGCACGCAAGCACGTGCCGGCGATAATACGATGTGGGCTGGCGGAGCGTGCGGAGCGATCACTCGCAAGGAGCTGGCAGACAAGCTGTGCACACATTATTGAGTAAGAAGGGGGCGGGGGAGGCTGCCCTTGTAAAGGCACACAACATCCTCGGTGTGGCTGTGTGTGTTGACAGACAGTACCTGCTCTTCCCACCCACCCCGAGAATCCTCTCCTTGGGAACAGGAACATAGCATTGCGAAACAGTCGTGGTCGGAGCTCTCGAACTCTATCGTTACGCTTCCCGTCTCGATCTGTGAGGGTCCTTGGGCCGCCTGGGACCGAAAAGAACAGGAAAACGCGAGTCGTGCGTTCTTTCTGGTGTTTTTGCGCGACGCTGAAATCTGAGGGTCCGTCGTCCTGGGTTGTGGTGTTGCTGTTTCTTTCCTAGCACCGTTGCACGCCAGCTCGGCAGCCTTGCCAGCCGCGGCGAGCCACTGCGAGGACGAAGCAGATGCGCCGCCAGTGTCGTGGAACATGTTCTTGTACTCCGACGTCAACTCCTGAACGCTAATGGTACCACAAGGTCCAAGGATGGGGACGCCACGGATGCCCGGACCAGGGGCATGCAATAGGTCCTCGCCTGTAGTGCTCATCACTGCGACCGATTTGGACCCTGGCGGATCTGCAAACCCTACACCACCTGTTTCCGTTTCCCTGGAGGAAGAGAAAGGAAGGGGAGGGACAGGATGGGGAGACACAGAGCCAGGAAGCAAACGAAAGACACATGAGGGACGAAGGAAGCCAAAAGGGGCGCAAACAAGTATCCTGGCGAAGGTCCCAACCATATGCAGTTGTGGGTACCGTAATTGTGAATATCTGCTTCGGTGAAGCTCCCTATTGGGCCACGAAGCGCTGCACTGGGCGGGGGGGAACGCTGTACTGTGTGGGTGGTGTGCCGAATTGGGTTTCCGGGACACATGCGGACGGTCCCACTGAGGGCTTCGGTGGAGCTCCCTATGGGGCCACGAAACGCTCTACTGAGTGAGTGAAAATGCCAAATTGGGTTACCGGGACGCATGCGGACGGTCCCACTGGGGGCTTCGGTGGAGCCCCCTATGGAGCACGAAACGCTGCACTGCGCGAGTGAAAATGCCAAATTACATTTCCCGGACGCATGCGGACGGTGGCTCTGTCTGGGGCCTTGGGTGGAGCCCCCTGGGGCCACGAAACGCTGCACTGGGTGGACGAAAATGCCAAATTGGGTTTCCGGGACGCATGCGGACTGGGGCACTGGGGCCTTCGGTGGAGCTCCCTATGGGGCCACGAAACGCTGTACTGGGTGGGTGAAACGCAGGGAGGACGGGGGAGAAGGGTCACGAAACGCTATACTGGGTGTGCGGGACGTATGCGGACGGTAGCACTGGGACCTTCGGTGGGGCTCCCTGTAGGGCCACGAAACGCTGTACTGGGTGTGCGGGACGCATGCGGACGGTAGCACTGGGACCTTCGGTGGGGCTCCCTATGGGGCCACGAAGCGCTGTACTGGGTCCCAGGTGTCCGGGACGCATGCGGACAGTAGGGAGGAGGGGGGGGGGGCACGAGAGGAGGAGAACGCGGGGACCGTCTCTTCAAAACGAGCACCCAACACCACAGCAGGATGGTTGGGAAAAAGCATGAGGGTCGAAGGCCCTCCTTGACGAGGTGGAGTCCGACCCGTGCAGGGAGCCCACCCGCATCGCAGCACAGTGAGGCCACCTGTGCACCCCAGGGCAGCAGAGTCCAGAATCGAGTCGGCAAGCCGGATCGGCGGTCAAAAATTAATCGGATCGGGGGAGATCGGCAGCCGAGTCGGGGAACGTCGAATCGGCGGAAATCGCCAGCCTGGTATGTCTCCAATAGACAGTCGGACCCCACATCGGAAGCCCAAGTCGAATCGGAATCGGAATCGGAAGCCATCGAAGTCGGGTCGAACCGAATCGGAGGAAGCCAAACGAGCCCTGCCGGGGCAGGCCACCTGCCAATGCTGGCTCCGGCCCCCCCCCCACGTCCACCCACTTGGTACCTACACGGTACGAGTACTGCTCTCCCCTCTCCCCCGCAGACGTGCCGAGAGAAGGGCGCCCCACCACCTGCTGCGAGTAGTAACGTTTTTTGGTTTCCCAACATCCTAAGGGGGGCGTTGCTTCCTCTGCCCACCCCGCGCGAGAACCTCAAACCCCTCCAATCATCATCAGCAGCATCAGCATCAGCATCAGCATCAGCATCAGCATCAGCATCAGCATCAGCATCATCATCAGCATCATCACCATCACCATCACCATCATCACCATCATCATCCGCATCATTATCAGCAACACCATCATCACCATCATCATCAGCAGCAGCATCAGCATCACCATCAACCATCATCAGCAGCATCATCACCCTCATCAACATCATCATCCTCATCCCCATCATCAGCAGCAGCATCATCAGCATCCGCATCATCATCATCATCATCATCATCATCATCATCATCATCATCAGCATCAGCATCATCCGCATCATCGTCAGCAGCAACATCATCATCACCATCATCAGCATCAGTATCATCATCAGCAACAGCAACATCATCATCCTCATCCTTTTCCTCCCCCTCCTCCTCCTCCTCCTCCTCCTCCTCAGCATCATCATCATCATCACCAGAAGCAGCATCATGGCACACACTCGCACACGCACGCACACTGACTCACGCACTCACACCAAGAAATATGGAGAGAGTCTCGAGCGGGAGAATCGCCTGTCTGTGAATCGTGTGAATGACCGAGCGGAAGCCCCCTCCCTGTGGGGTCCCCGCCTCATGCTGGCAATCCGAGGCGGCCATCGGAATGCCACCTGAGCGCAGGCTTGGTGGCACCTGGGAGCCCGAATCCCGAGGATATTTCGGGCGGGAGACTCGTTCCCGAGCAATGTATATGGATGTCTCGCGCGCTCACTCGTCTGTGAGCGAATGGCGAGGAGGTCTCGGGCGGGAGCCCCCTTTCTAAGGGGTCCCCGCATCGTGTTGGTAATCCGAGGCGGCCATCGGAATGCGCACCAGGGAAAGTACCCTGGCGGAGAACCCAACCCATTGCTAACGCGTGGCGGATAGTAGTAGGACACCTCAATGCACATGACCATACTGAGGGGATATGCGGTACTCCTGAACGCTTCTCCAAGAAACTGAAACTACACTCAAAACCGTCCCATTCACGCATGGGTGCGCCAGAATGGACCCGAGCACGCATGCGAACCCTGCTACTGAGGCCTTCGGCAAGGCTCCCTATGGGGCCACGAAACGTGTGAAAAGTGCGCCAGGACGGACCCGGGTGCACATGCACACCCTGCCACTGGAGCCTTCGGTGGAGGTCCCTATGAGACCACGAAGCGTGTGGTAAGGGTGCGCCCGACAGGACCCGAGTACGCATGCGAACACAGCCACTGGGGCCTTCGTTGGAGCTCCCTATAGGGCCTTGGAACGTGTAAGAGGTGCGTCGAAATGAGAATGGTGATGGGAAGAGTAAGATGAGGAGGAAGCGAAGGAAGGAGTGCGACGGAAGAGGGGAGGAGAGGTAGAGGGGGAGGTGGTGAGATGGAGCGCGGCGCTGCGAATCAAAAAAGAGGACCCAACACTCAGGTTTGGTGACACCTGGGAACATGAAACCTGAGGAAGCTTCGAGCGTGAGCATCGCTCCTGAGCACAGTGAGGATGGTTCGGGCGCTCACTCGTCTATAATGCAAGGCGAGGAAGTCTCAAGCACGAGCCCCTCCCTATGGGGTCCCCACTTCACCCGAATGCCATACAAAAGCACAGGTTTGGTGACACCTGGGAGCTCGAATCCCGAGGAGCTCTCGAGCGGGAGCCTCGTTCCAGAACCAAGTGGAAGGCTGTCTCGGACGATCGCCTGTAGGTGAATCGCGAGAAGGTCTCGATCGGGAGCCCCCACCCTGTGGACCCCGCTTCATGTTACGAATCCGAGGCGGCCATCGGGATGCCTTGCAAAAGCACGGGCTTGGTGACTCATGGGAGCCTGGAACTTGGAGAAGTCTCGAGCAGGAGTCTCGTTGCTCTGTCGAGCAATCCAAAGCGGCCGTCCTCGGTCCTAAATACCGTCAGCGAGTATAATAAGGATGCGCGGAAAGGATGCAAAGGCCTTGGAACGCCATGTTGGCACTTTGCGGGCGGGGCGCGACCAGCGAAGGCGGCAAAGGATGGGCCGAAGGGGAAGGACGCAAGAATAACCTTGGAAAATCGCTGTTCCTTACTATGTGGGCTGACTTTAAACCTGTGAGTGCCGGAAAGGACCAGCAGGTACTAGACAGAGGGAGATACAGCCTCGGCAGTCACGAGGACGGCGATGAGGATTGCAGCCCGACCTACGCCAGAAGAGCATCCCACAAGAGCATGAGACCCTCCCCGGGTCAAAACTCCCCAAACGATCAGATCACTCGAGGGTACCCTCCCGCAGGATGCACAAGAACATCCAACAAACACGAAGACCATGATGGTACCCTCCCCGAACCGACCTGGATCTCTTACCTCGGTCCGACCGTACTCCTACAAGCCTCGTCAAAATATCCAGAAATGGAAGTTGAAATCCTGGGGCGCGATGCTTTCGGGCGCTTGTCCGAAAGCGCGTGCTTAAATGCTGAGGGGGCGGGGTCGGTTTTCGGACAACACCGCGCCCGAGTCAACAGGCATCCGTCAGCATTGGAGCAGCGCTGACCCCACAACCACCGAACTCAGAAGTCTTCTGCTTCTTTTTGACGAGGCTTGAAGAAACTTCCCGCGTGGGGCCTTACCGTCGGGGTTGACCAGTCCCAGTCCGGGTGTTCTCGGTCCTTCCGCACAGCGGCGCCCCCGCGGCAGCGCTGGCCTCGCTGTGGGATCGGCGCGGCTGCTCCCGTCGCTCGGGAAGTCGAAAGCTGGGCGAGGGCTGCTAGAGCCGTGGCTGCTGAAACGGCCCTCCCGGAAGGGAAAACGCAACTTCCAGGAATGAGGCGCGGCACGCGAAACCGTCAACGGGCTTCTTCCCTGAAGGACGAAGACCACTTCCCGGAGGTCGATCTTAGCAGCCACGGATCTAGCAGCTCTTGCCCGGCTTACGATCGATTACTCTTGGAGCTTCCCGCGTGGGGCCTTCCCGTCGGGGTTCACCAGTCCCAGTCCGAGGGTTCTCTCGGTCCTTCCGCTCAGTGGTGCCCCAGCCGGCAGCGCTGGCCTCGTCGTGTGGATCGGCGCGGCTGCTCCCGTCGCTCGGGAAATGGCGCCTCTCGCCCAAGACTGGCCGCCCTTTTGCGTCCGGGCTGGGGCGAGAATGACGGCATGAGAAGGTCGGCTCGGGTTACGCCCCAGAACTTCCGAAGATCGAGCGGCGCAGCCGATGCGGAACATTATGGCTGCTCCCGTCGCTCGGGAAGTGGCGCTCTCGCCCAAGTTCGTGTCTGGGCTGGGGCGAGAATGATTAAAGAAACCCAGGGACACACAAACAAATACACACAAATAGCAGGAGTGCGCATATTTCGCACATATTTTTGAGATGTTCGTCTTCCCCCCCCCCCAAATTCCCATGTTTTCCGACATTGTCCTGGATTCGACGATTAATGGTGTCTGTGCGTCGTTGTTCCCCTCCCGAAGAAGGCATGAGAAGGTCGGCTCGGGTTACGCTCCAGGATTTTTCGAAGATCGAGCGGCGCAGCCGATGCGGAACATTATGGCTGATGGGCTGGAGCGTATCATTCTCATGACCTCTTGCTGCTCTGACGGGTGCTGCCCCGTCGTCGTCGTCGTCCCCTTCCTGCCCCCTCCCCCCCGCCTTCCAGGTCATCCTGCTCCTCCCGCTCCCCCGCTCCTGCTGCCGCAGTTCCTCCTCGTCCTCCCCCCTTTGTTTTGCTCTGGGCGGACGGCAGCTTCTGGACTGGAGCGTCAGGCTGGTGAAAAAAAACACGACTCAGCACAACGATGAACGAATTGAGCCTGGCGGGCGCAGCGGGGATCAGGACGGGCGCCTGAAGCACAGAAAAAGAGAGTGGGCCCGTCCTCCCCCTTCATCGTCCTTCTCCTATTCGTCCTGTGCATCCTTCTGCAAGAGCCCCCCTCATTATTTCCAGATTGCGCGTAATAAAGACATGTAAATGTGTGTACGTATATGTGTATGCACATATATATATATATATGTATAGTGTGTCCTCTTGGGCGACCCAGGTCCACCATGCCACAGGGGAAGAGTCCGAATGGTTCGTGTCCAATCCGAGCCTGGCTGGTCCTTCCAAAACGGTGCTCCCGCTGCATCGCGGGCCCCCTCTCAGGATCGGGGCTCTGCTCCCGTCGTTCGGCCATGGCGCTCCCGCCCCCGCGCGCGCCCCTTCTCGGGATCCGACTCCTTCCTCGTCGTTGTCGCCCCCCTCACTTCGTCTCCGCCGCTTTCCCCTGTAAAGGGGCCCTGGCACAACCGAAGAAATACACACAAATAACATGATTCCCCATTTTCTCACATATTTCCTGGGTTTTTGTCTTCCCCCCCACTTCCCATATGTTCCCATATTTTCCTGGGGATCGACGATTCATTGTGTCTGTGTGTTTATTCCCCTCCTGACCCTGGTCCTCCTGCTCTTCCCGCTCCTCCCCCTCCAGCCCCTGCTGCTGATGTTCGTCCTCGTCGTAGGCTCTCGACGAGAGGTCTAATCTTAGAAGGCATCAATTCTGTAGTCGATCCCCTGCTCGAATTCATCGCCCCCGCCGTTGCGCGACGCCCAAAGTCAGCGCAAACCCGTGTCGGTCGGGTCTTGCAGGATCCTGCAGGATCCTGCACCCAGACCTGGGCCAATGCGACCCTGGCCCTGCAGGATCCTGCAAGATTCGGCGCTCTGACTGACCCTCGTTTGCACTGACCCCCATCTCTGGAGTTCGGCTACACGCAAGAGGGACCCTGGGCAAGAGTGACCTTTGGTGCGCGGCTCTTTGGGACCGCGGGGGGGGCCAAAAACGAGCGCGCAGGCCGCTGCTACCGCTTCTCTTTCGGCCATCTGCGGGCCCATCTGTGCCCGCACCACAGGTCGCTCCGGCGAACGGCCACTCCTACGTGGAGTCGAGGGGCCGAGGAGGAAGCGGAGCCGAGCCGCGAAGCGCGAAGAACTTCGCGCCCTCGAGGGCGCCCCCTGGTCTCTGGAGGCCCGGCGCTCGAGCCCGCCGCCCCCGCCGGTGCGCGCCGCCCGGACTCCGAGAGGCCCGCCCCGCGAAGCGCGGGGGGAGGGGGCGCAAGGGCCCCAAAGGGGGGGCCACGGCGCGCGCCGCGCTGCGGGCGGCGCGTCCTGGGAGCCGACCTGCGCCCGCGGCGCGATGGCGATGAAGTTGTAGGAGAGCGGGACCTCAGTCAGGAGGGAAAGAAACACACATACACAATTAATCGTCGACTCCCAGGGAAATACGGGAAAATATGGGAAGTGGGGGGGGGAAGACAAAAACCCAGAAAATATTTGAAAATATGGAGAATCCTTTTTACTTTGTGTGTATTTATTTGTGTCCCAGGGCCCACTCACTCATGGTGAGCCACCCGACGTCGCGCTGCGCGCCGCGCGAGAGCGCGAAGCGCGGAGCACTTCGCGTTCGCGCGCCGCCTCCCAGGGGAGCAGAGGAGGAGGAGGAGGAGGAGGAGGAGGAGGAGGAGGAGGAGGAGGAGGAAGAGGAGGAGGAAGCGGAGCCGAAACGCGAACAATTTCGCGCCCTCGAGGGCGCCTCTGGTGATGAACTCCCCCCCCAAAAAAGTAACCAGAGGGCCTCCCAGATGGGGTTCGAGCAGATGGGGTAGGAGGATCCTGACGCATCTTCGAGACATCGGCAATGCATCTGCGATGCGTCTGCGATATACTGGCGACGTCGGCGATGCATTCGGCGACAGAGGATCGAGCCCCACATCGAGCCGTATCGCCGACGCATCGCCAATGCATCGGCGATGCGGCACGACTCTCCGACCCCATCTGCTCCGAAGGAGGCATAGACTAACCCTTTGAGAAGGGACCTGAGTTAGGAGGGCCAGAAACCGCAATAATCATGTTTTTTTACCCAACCCTCCTGCGTTGGGTTCTCGTTTTGGATAGAGCACCGCTCGCGCCTTCCCACCCCCTCCCGTCCCTCTCTTCCCCCCTGCCTTTTACCTGGCTCGTCGCTGCGTTTCGAGGGTTGCTGGGGGCTGCGATCTGTGAAACTGTCGCCACTTTCGAGGGCTGCTGGGGGGCCCAGCACAGTGGGCACCCGCGGCGGATTCAAATGGGACCTCGCCATCCCTGGGGGGCTGCGATCTGTGAAACTGTCGCCACTTTCGAGGGCTGCTGGGGGGCCCAGCACAATGTGCACCCGCGGCGGATTCAAATGGGACCTCGCCATCCCTGGGGGGCTGCGATCTGTGAGACTGTCGCCCCTTTCGAGGCCTGCTGGGGAAGCCCAGCACAGTGGGCACCCGCGGCGGATTCAAATGGGACCTCGCCATCCCTGGGGGGCTGCGATCTGCGAAACTGTCGCCACTTTCGAGGGCTGCTAGGGGGCCCAGCACAATGTGCACCCGCGGCGGATTCAAATGGGACCTCGCCATCCCTGGGGGGCTGCGATCTGTGAGACTGTCGCCCCTTTTCGAGGCCTGCTGGGGAAGCCCAGCACAGTGGTGCACCCGCGGCGGATTCAAATGGGACCTCGCCATCCCTGGGGGGCTGCGATTTGTGAAACTATCGCCACTTTCGAAGGCTGCCGGGGGACCCAGCACAATGGGCACCCACGGCGGATTCAAATGGGACCTCGCCATCCTGGGGGGCTGCGATCTGTGAAGCTGTCGCCACTTTCGAGGGCTGCTGGGGGGCCCCGCAGTGGGTACCCGCGGCGGATTCAAATGGGACCTCGCCATCCCTGGGGGGCTGCGATATGTGAAGCTGTCGCCCCTTTCGAGGCCTGCTGGGGGGCCCAGCAAAGTGGGCACCCACGGCGGATTCAAATGGGACCTCGCCATCCCTGGGGGGCTGCGATCTGTGAAACCGTCGTCACTTTCGAAGGCTGCTGGGGGGCCCAGCACACTGGGCACCCACGGCGGATTCAAATGAGACCTCGCCATCCCTGGGGGGCTGCGACCTGTGAAACTGTCGCCACTTTCGAGGCCTGCTGGGGGGCCCAGCACAGTGGGTTTCCCGCACGTTTTTCTCCTGCTCTTCGCTCCCGACCCCCATGTCCTCTTCGAGCCTGTAGTTGTCGCCCGTCGTTCTTGTATGGTTCTCCTGCGCATCATTCCATTGGCGCGTGTCCCAAGTAGCTTACATATCAAACAACGGATCCTGCAATTTGATTGTCCGTGCAAGTTTCGGCCAACTCCTCGTTTCCCATGATACAAATGGGTTAGGTACGTCACAGGGTCATTTTCTGCAGATGCATCAAACCAAACCGCCCAGAAATATGATCCCTGATGCGAGGGCGTGGACCAAAGTGAGGTCATTTCGTCATCGTATTAATAGGGTGGGGGCTTTTTTTGTGCTGAATGATCTGGGGAAACCAGAATGTTTGAGCAAGGACCGACCGTCCCGGCTATGTGTTCGACCACGGATCCCTTGTTGCCCATTGTTCCTGTGCCATCTTGGGCAGTCTTCGGGCGGTCTTCCGACGGTTTTCGGCAGTGTCTGGGCGTCTTTGGCGGCTTCCAGCGGTCTTAGGCGCGAAAGCTGGATGGGTCCGTTCAACAAGGGGTCCAACATCGAACCCGAAATCCTGATAGTCCTACAGGCCTGCCACGAAAATCTCGTAGAACCAAACACGTTCCAACAACAGAAACGATGCTCTTGAATCATGAAACCGATATACTACAACATGACCGTCTCAACCAAACATGTTTAAGACCGCCTCGCGCAAGCCACAACAGGTTCTGAGAACATTATGTGGTGGACCTATAGACAAAACCCCGTTCGCTCAAGGTCGAAATCCGTCGGGTCCTGCGGCGATGCCGTGTCTCTCGGTGCTCCCGCGTCAAGGACTTCAACCTGGAGCGCGTTCGCCAGAATCGCCGGCGCGCCAACGCCGCATGAACCTACCGTAGCGATATCGCTACTCACCAAACTTTTCCCGGGGTGCGTTCTGACCACAATGTCGGGGCGAATCCAGCTGTGGCGACGAGGGTCACCCAGGAAGCCCGGCCATGGACACACAAGGGCCCTCCTCTGAACCTCGGGCAAGGCCGGATTGATTTTGTTTTCTCCTGCGCTGCGGCGGCGTAGGCGCAGCGGCAGAGGGGGCCTCCCTGACCGCGGCCGAAAAGTGGCGCGGTGCACCCCTGGAATTCCTCGGAACGGGCGGGCGCAGGAATCCTCCAGAAGAGCGGAAGACTGCATAAACATCAACCTTCACAAGTCCGCGCAGATTTCTCGATCGGATCGGCGCCCCTTCTTCTTCGATCCTCGGCCTCCCCCTCCCTCTCCCCCTGCTCCTCCTCCTCCTCCTTCTCCTCCTTTTTCTCCTCCTCTTCCTCCTCCTCCTCATCCTCCTCCTCCTCCTTTTCCTCCTTCCTCCTCCTCTTCATCCTCCTCCTCCTCCTCTTTCTCTTCCTCCTCCTCCTCCTCCTCCTCCTCCTCCTCCTCCTCCTCCCCCTTGTGACTCCTTTGGACTCAACTGCCACCGTCACCGCTGGCCAGGCCTGCAATGAGGTAGGAAAAAGCAAGGAAGATCAGTCCTCGGCGAGCCCAAGGAAGGCCTCCAATTGGTGGAACCCCGGACGACGCCATGCAGGAAGACGCGATCCTTCCGCCTCCATGGCCAGGTACTCTTCCCAGGCCTCGTCCCTCGTCAGCAGCTGGCCCTTTTTGTTGCGCACGCCGTCGGCCGCCTCGTCCACGCTGGAGTCTGACTCCAACTCCAGAGCACCAGGCGATACTCCAGCGGGATAGGCGGCCCAGAGATTGAACGAGCTCGCAGCGTCCACCCGAGCGCGGCGCCGCACGAAGGGACGGATCGCTCGGCCAGGGCGCTGTTGGCCACAGAGCCTCAGCTGCTCCTCCACCCCCTCGACAAAATCTACGTCGCCCTGGCTGACGACGTGGACCTTCCCGCTCGGATCACAACCCCCCGCGCCGTGGGCCTGCAGCGCGTCCGCGTCGGCGACCACGGCGGCGGCGTCCGCGGCGGCAGGGCAGTGATCCCCTGCAGGCCGCTCTGCGTCGACGGCCTCCAGCCAGGAGCGGGCGCTGGCCGCGCGAGCCCGCCACCAGCCAGGCGAGCGGCGGCAAGCAGCGCTGAGCTCCGCCTCCGGTTGCTGCTGCTGCTGCTGCTGCTGCTGCTGCTGCTGCTGCTGCTGCTGCTGCTGCTGCTGCTGCTGCTGCTCGGCCGCTCCTTCCGCATCGACGCCATGCACTCCCAAGCTGGCCCCACCCTCCGAGCCGTCCGATGTGGGGGGGTGGGACCCCACGGCGGGAAGCTGGCAGCTCTGCTTCTCTTGCACCGCGTCGGCAGCAGCGGCGGCGGCGCGCCTGCGCTCGCAACACCGCTCACCCAGCTCGGCACCGATACACTCGCCACGTCTATCTCCCCGGCGAAGGAGGGCACACCTCCTGACTCCTTCACGCTGCATTCGAACGGCTCCCACACGCCGCGCGGGACGAAAGTAGCCGCATCGGGATCCAACGCCGAAGGCGAGGGCAGACGAGGTCCCTTCTGCATCTTCCTTAGCTCCGCCGAAGTGGCCAATGAAACCCAAACTCCTGGCTGCGCCACTGAGTGCAGTGCCACGTTCCGCCGGAGGACGGCAGCATGATCAGCAGGGCGACCGTGGAGCAGGTGGGAAAGAGCAGGCGCAATGGCCAATCTACGATCTGGCAGACATGGATCGCCAAGAAATTGGGAAACATAACCACGGAGACGCACATACTGGGCCTTCTGCACCGTGAGCTGGTCGGACAAACGCTGGATCGCCAGATCGGCCGACCTGCGGGCCCACTCTCGGCGCTCTCGCCGTTCGGCAGCCGTGCGGCGAGGAACAGCAGCATCATGTGAAACTGGACGCGCGTCGCCCGCGCCCTCCCGAACCATCTTCTCAAGCACGACGAGCGAAGACTGCAGAAGCAAACCAGAGGGCCATCGCCGCGCTGGCTTCAACAACAGGGCTGTCGCTCGCTGTTGAGCGGCTTGAGCCAAAATGGCTAAGGATCCTCCTCCTCCTCCTCCTCCTCCTCCTCCTCCTCCTCCTCCTCCTCCTCCTCCCCCTCCCCATGCTCCTCCTCCTCCTCCTCCTCCTCCTCCTCTCCCTCCTCCTCCTCCTCCTCCTCCTCCTCCTCCTTTTCCTCCTCCTCATCCTCCTGTTCCTGCTCCTGCTCCTGGTCCTGGTCCT